>CM070040.1:8627019-8641548 GCA_036250615.1 Ptychadena robeensis | reverse complement strand
TGTCATTAACTATAATATATTATATTTAATAGAAACATTCCATATGAATTAATCATGGACGATAAGGACGAATATGGAAATATTTTGATTTTGATTTTGATTGTAACATAAAAAAAAACCTAAAATAAAGATAAAGAAAAAAAAAAAAAAGAAAAAAATTTTTTTTAAAAGAAAACTTTGAAATAAGCCACTCCCCGCAAATCAGACACTTACCGCAAATAAGACACCCACCGCTCCGTGCCCGTATCTCCCATTCGGGTGGTACAACTGTGTGCCTCCGTCTGGGCTGGCTGCAGTGCAGAGAGGAGTAGGAAGTGACTGCAAAGGCGTGCACCTCCGCGCCAGGAAGGACAAGCTGCCGATCCCTGCCTTACCGTAACGGAGTCTGTTACCCGGCCGATAAAACCCCAATAAAAGTGACGGAGTGCAACGTGATGACGTCATCAAGCTGCACTCGCTCAGAGTATTTGGACGGAGATGTCAGCCCCCATTCACTCTAATGGCATCGGCCACATGTCCGTTCTCTGGCCGACCGATCTTTGGGGAGACAGGGATCTGTCACCCCATGTGGGCGCCTACGATCTGCAGCTGATTTTGCCGCGAGCGCACACGCACATCAGTCAGTGGAAAAATCACCCGCGACCAACATGGTCGGGAGATTAATCGGATGCGGAATTATGTACCCGAAAAATCGGTTGGGACCGCTTCGGACCTGTCTGTAAATTTTGGTCGATCTGCTGTTAATAAATAGTCGGGCCAATCGATCGGTGAATTCCGATTTTTCGTGCCAGCCGGCTGACCAACTATAATCGGGTGACACGATCGGACGAAAAATCGGTCGGGAGAAAAATCGTTTAGATCGATCAGATTTAAATCGTATACTGCACACATGGTTTGATCGGCGTGCTGTGAGCAGTGCTGTGTCTCCAGCTCCTCCGATATCGGGCAGCAGCACGATGCCGCCATCACGCTGTTGCAGGGAACTTTGAACGGCCGTGTGTTCCCTGCTTTTGCATCCCCTCTAGACTCGAGTCATTTCGTTTTTCCAGATTTCTTTCTAACATTAGGTACCCCGGCTTGTGTCGGCTTATACTCGAGTATATACGGTATATAAAATTGGTTGGTGCATCCATTGCACTGTGTAGAAGTACCATTGGTTGATGTTGGACTGACGATCGTTTTTTAAAGTCAGTCGATCCATGAAGCCAAAGTTGGTGATTATGGCTAATTTCATAGATTTACATTGTACGATCTATTGTCAAAACTACTCTGAAAAGTAATGAAAAAAACTGTCCTCCTGCCCGGGGTAAACACATGGAGGGGGTTCTAGGGATTTTATAAGCAATAAGCGTATGTAGACTAAAAGGTATTATTTATTATTATTATCATTTATTTATATAGCGCCAACATATTTCGCAGTGCTGTACAATACATTAGAGTGGAGATACAACACAAGATAACACACAGGTACAGATTATGACGCAGGAGGAAGGGAGGACCCTGCCCGGTCGGGCTTACAGGTAGTTCATTACTACATAACAGCAGTCTTAGCCCGACTTTGTATCAAGTGCAGGGTCGGATCAGGAGTAGCCAATCAGGGGGGCACGCCTACGTCTCCAGTGTTCTCCCCAGAGCAGTTTGGCCGGGCGGCCCGCCCGGGAGATTTTAGTCCCCGCCCGGCAGTTCCGTCCCGCTATACCAGGGGTCGGCAACCCCCGGCTCCAGAGCCGCATGTGGCTCTTCTTCATCCTCGGCGCGGCTCACCTCTGATAGGCTGCCGGCCAGCGGCAGCACACAAGTCCTCCGCGGCGAGCAGCCTGACAGGCGGCGCCTCCCATTCTTCAGGAGCGCGCCACAGCCACTGAAAGACTCCGGCCCGCGGCACACTACCGGAGCCGCGGGCCGGAGTCTTTCAGTGGCTGCGGCGCGCTCCTGAAGAATGGGGAGGCGCCGCCTGTCAGGCTGCTCGCCGCAGAGGACTTGTGTGCTGCCGCTGGCCGGCAGCCTATCAGAGAGGCCGCCGGACCGGTGCAGGCTGAAAAAAAATTCTGGGGAGAACACTGGTCTCGGACGGCTGCACATGTAGGGGGCTGTAATCGGGCGTGCACGCTGACCTGGCCCCCCATGGCCCACACATAGTGCCCGAGCTGGTCAAATGTGATTCAAAATAGAATTCAAAAAGACTCCTGATTACCAATGTATCTCCAAGTAAAAATAGCACCGAACTCAAACCAAAACCATACTAATCTGAAGGGCTCTCTGAGCTTTTTTCCCACCAGTGCCGATTTGAAAGTTTTCTCCCCACTAAAAAGAAAAACTACCTACATACTTGTGTAGCCTGAAGAAGCCCATATATCAGGCGAAACATGTTGGTACAAGAATTTCAAGACAAGTATGGTGCTGTACTTTCCAATAATATGACTGACATAGTTATGTATGTACTATGGACCAACCTGATTGGTACTGGTTGGCCTTTTGTTTAATAAACATTTGATTGTTTACGTTTGAGATGAGTCTAGTGCCTTAAAAGCCCATTTCTCCCTGCTATCGTTGTTTTACAAAACCATACTACATATGACCCTGTGATACGGAAGCCCTTCCTGAAATGCCTTTTTATAAATGAGATGGTGGTGGGCCCCTAAAATAAATAAGGTGCCTGATTACCCTGTTTCCCCGAAAATAAAGCAGGGTATAGTCCTGCAGATATGGGCCAAATCGATGGCCGATTCAAGCGCCGTCACGGCCATCTATCTGGCCTATATAATCTGCGCCCACCACTGTTTTCGAGTGGGACAAATCAATCCCGCTCGAAAACAGCCATATCCGACATGACCGTAATTACGGCCGATGTGCAATATTTTGCCTAGAGACCGCTGGTCTCCATGCAAAGTTTCGATTGAGCTGGGGAGAGCAGAACTGTCTCTCACCAGCTCTGCCGAGATCTTACAGCAGCGTGATGACGTCATCACACTGCTGCAGGGTACATCGGACTGCTATCCTAGCTGCTATCCCCCCCCCCCCCCTGTGCTTCTAATATAAGCCCTTCCTCGAAAATAAGATGTCCCAGAGACAGCTTCCATATTTAGAAAAGACATGGCAAGAGTTCTAAACCCAGAAATAAGCCCTAGTACATTTTTCGCACCTAAAATTAATATAAGACAGTGTCTTATATTCGGGGGAAAAGGGTAGTACAAGTGACAGTCTAGAGCTAGCCATACACGCACTGATGGGCGGCCCATTTTGCCACCGACCAATGGGCGTGCGTGCTCACGGCCATCTGTCGGCGGCAAAATCGGCCACCGATCGGGGGTGCCCACATGGGGCCACAGATCACTGTCGCCCCTCAGCTCGGCCGGCCAGAGAATGGACATGTTCGATAATCTCTGGCCGATGCCATTAACTTCAATGGAGACCGGCGTCTTTGTTGAAGCTAATGGCCGATGCTGTCAGCTCTGACTTTATCACTCTGCATTTCAGAGCTGATCGGTCCGGCTCTGTCGGCCCCCACTCGGTGTGTGTGTGGGGGCCTTAGGCTAAATATTAAGGCCCGCATACACGTTTCAATTTCCCTACAACCGATGTCAGATTCGATCATAATTTATGATCGACGTTGGTTCGATGAAACAAAGTACAATGGAACTACCTCCCACATGGAGAAACCAATATTAGATGTTGATTCGATCGATCAAAAGAATAATTGAAGGAAGGATTGTAAACACAGCAAAATGTCTGCCAATGGATGTATAAGTATGCTGATTATTTAAATCTAACCAAAATCGATCAATAACATTCAAAGTACATTCGAGCGATCAAAATTTCCTGTCCTGTCTGATTATTTTTCGATCAAACTTTTGTCCAAATTTGACTGAACTAGGTGGATCGAACCATGTGGGCAGGCATTGATTTTTGATTGATCGGTTTAGGTCGATCGTTCAGGAAAATGTAAATGTGTATGGGGGGCCTTAGTCATGAATTTACTTATTACAGGGGAAAGTATGCATACCCCGTTATTTAGTGATGAGCGATATGCTTTCTGATGAATATCTGTTGATGTACGTCTGGTCCTCTATGGTGATTGCTCTTTTTGCTCCACAGATATGAAGTGCTAAGTTTGTGCTCCTGAAGAAGCGATTTGATATCGCGAAACTCGTCCAATCAGCACTGTCATCTATGCTAACAACTAACGGTTTGACCTATTATGATTTTGTACACTGCTGTGTTAAGTCTTCCTATCAGACGATTTTGATGACTATGTCAAAGACTGATATTAAAAATAAACAACCTTTTTTCCATGCGCTTTTTGCTTATAAACAAGGGTGCACATAGGTGATACTCAGGTACTCAGAAGGGGCCAAAACCTAGCTCTGCGTACCGGCATTATTGTTACACAGCTCATATGTGTACTAACAACTTGGAGGCGCTCCGTGTCTGGGCGGCCGCAGCTAAATGTTACATGTATACAATTTATGTCACATGGATAACTGCAGGGAAACATGAATAACTATGAAAGGTTGCAGTTAGGGGGAATTGGGAATGTAAATTACTCATCCAAAAAAAAAAGATTAGACTTCTAAGGGTGTTGGAGATTTGGTGAATGCGAGTCGGAGTAGGCATATGTAACGGTAAAATCTGACAAGAGAAAAGCACTGTGTGACAGCTGGAATGTGACTATGAAAGGATGACACTTGGACTGCAGGTAGTTTCAGGGGTTAGTTACCAACCCAGAAAATGTCAGGGTTGCACTACTGAGGTATGAGATCTGGGGGTTCAAACGTGTTGTACTGTGAGAGTTACATTTGACCCAAAGCCAGCTGGTGACCTGTGGATGGAGACAGCTAATCGGAGGCTCAATCAGGAACAGGGAGGTCCATCTGCAGCAGAATCTACCATGCAGGACGCTGATGTAGAGGACAGTGAGGGAGACCGTGAGGAAGACCACATACATATGAGGTGAGTACCAAACTACATCTCCTGGTACTCATCTGAGGAGCTCACTAAAAAGTTATGTGCACCCCTGGATATAAGATCCCTATAACCCCCATATCCTTACCCAGGAAGGGGGAACACCTTTTTCATTATTTACCGTATGAGTTGGGATGCGGCATATGTAAGGGTTGAGGTGATTCATCCCACCGTGTTTATTACTGTGTCTACAAATGGCAAATAACAATAACATGGCTGAGTGTAATGTATTAGAACAAAACGTGTCATGTGGTTGGATAGATGACGACATTGTGAATCAAGTCTACTCTGTCCTCTATCTTTGGAACATGCCACATATTTTTGGAATGTGGTTTTAAATCGAGTATGTCAAATGAAACTAAAATAGAGGGTCCCCAATACACAAAGGGGTCACATAAGGTGTGTTGAGGGTTACAGTCACTTCATTTATCATAACTCTTAAGGCCCCCATACACGGGTCCGATTCCCAGCCGATTCCGGGACGATCGATTCCGGGCGCGTGCACGCGAAACGATCGTCCCGGAATCGCGTGAAGCCCACCTTGTCGGATCGATCACGTCCGATCGTTCGGGGGCCCAGAATCGGATCGGACAGAGAACCAACATGTTGGTCTTTCTCATCCGATTCTGCACACATCAGGGGGAGTTGCCATTCGGGAAGTAAGCGATCGGACACGGAATCGTCCAGGAATCCATGGGACAAGGTGGTATGTAGCGATCGGACGGACTTAATTGGCCGTTCGATCGGACCTCCGATTCCCGCTGAGATCGCCGGAATCGATCGGATAGGTGATCGATCAGCCATGGAATCTGACTGTGTATGGCTAGCTTTAAGCAGGGAACAGACGGCTCGATATTGGAGCCGTTCGAGGTTCCCTGCAGCAGCGCGATGACGTCATTGGACTGCTGCCCGATATCGGAGGAGCTGGGGGCGTAGCACTGCTTTGTATGGAGTCTTTTCATGGAGAGTTGGAGACCCCACCGTTTCCATGCAAAGCAACGGACATCGACCGTGGTTTACGGTCATGTCCAATATTCCTGTTTTCGAGCGGGATTGATTGGTCCCACTCAAAAACAGGGATGGCTGCGTTAGATATTGGCCTGATAGATGGCAGTAAGCATTAAGCTAGCCACACATGGTTCGATTTTACCGTTCAATCGACGATTTTCGATGAAAAAAACGATCGATTGAACGTTAATCGATGTACTGCCCACATAGTACAATCGACCATCGTTGAACGATTTTTGTAAAATCGTCAATTGAAAGGTGATCGGACAGGTTGGAAAATTTTTCTTGATTGGTTGACTTTTTTTTGCCTCTATTTTGTGTCTCGATTTTTTGGCTACTTCCAATTAAAACTAAAATCGTAAGAGGAATTCAATCGACGATTTTGGATTACTTCGACTAACTTTTCAGTCGAAATTGAACAATAATCGTACTCCCCATGTGGTGTACATCGATTAAATTAAAATCGAGGTTCGATTTTTTGGGATCGAACTACAAAATCTAATCGAACCTCGATTGAATGAAAAATTGCACCATGTGTGGCTAGCATTATAGAGTTGTAGCAGCACATTGTTCGATCGACCTAGACCAATCGAAATTAACGCAAAAATTGATCGAAAAGTGATCAGACATGTTGGAAATTTTGATCGATCGAGTGTACATTGACTGTTCTTTTGTTTTGCCCGACCAATTTTGGTTCAATGTAAATAATTAGCATAATATACATCCAGTGGCAGACATTTTGGTGTTTTTTTACGATCGACCCTTTACGATTATGCTTTTGATCGATTCAACCAACATTGATCAAATATCAGTTTCTCCATGTGGGGGTTATTTCCATCGCAGTTCAATCGATTGTTGATCGTAAGTTACGATCGAATCTAAAATCGGTCATAGGGAAATCGAAACGTGTATGAGGGCCTTAGGAGCTGTAACGTAATCTAAAGCCTGCCATACACCCACCGGCTGGGTGCCGACAGACGAGTGCCGATGAGCTCTGGAATGCAGGATCATGCATGCATTGATGATGCATTCCTGGGCTGACAGAATCGGCGGGCACCCTTTGTGTGCCGGCTGTTACTTTCAATGAAGACGCCAGTCTTCATTCAAAGTAATAGCATTGGCTGGCATCGGCCAGAGAATATCGGACATGTCCGTTCTCTGGCCAGTCAAGCCCTGTCACCCCATGTGGGCACACACCGATTGGCGGCCGATTTTGCCGCTGACTGACGGCGCGAGCGCGCACGCCCATCAGTCGGCGGCCGCCAATCGGTGTGTATGGCAGGCATTAAGCTACAGTGATTTACACGTGTAGATTTTTAGTTCGATCAACGAAGAACGAACAATTTTTTTGGTTGCTTGAACAGAAATCTAGAATGGCCAATTTGTTTGATGGATACATTGTGTTCGACCTCAAACAAAAAATCGTTCGAAAGGTCATCGAACATGTTGGTAAATTTGTATCTGTCGTTGTAACTTCAAATGTATTTTCATCCGATATCAGCGATGAACCAACAAAGAATCTAAAGCTGGCCATACACCTTCAGATTTCTCTGTCAGATTTCCTTCAGATCGTTTTAACCAAACCCGGTAATGTGCGGACCTTTCTACACAACTCACTACAACCTTTCCCAATCACTATTATTCATCATGGAGGACCCATCACTACCATAGCCAGTGATATAATAACCTCCCAATCACTATGTATTATATCAGGGACAGTGTTCTCCCCAGATTTTTTTTTTAGCCCGGGTGGCGGGGCGGCGATAAGCATACGCGATCCACGTCCTCCGGCCTCCTGCTTCCGGTCCGGCGGCCCCTGATAGGCTGCCGGCCGAGCGCATGCTCACACAAATCCTTCTGACAGTGCGCGCCTCCCCTTTCTTCATTAGCGCGCGCAGCCACTGAAAGACTGCAGGCCAGCGGCTCAGGTAGTGTGCCGTCGGGGGCCGGAGTCTTTCAGTGGCTGTGGCGCGCTCCTGAAGAAGGGTTGAGGCGCAGTCTGTTCAGGCTGGCGTCTTGTGTGCCGGGAGTCGGGGATTGCCAAAATCTCCCGGGCGGGCCGTCCGGCAATCTCCTCTGGGTGAGGAACACTGAGGGGAGACGGGCACTACATAGGCAGAATGATATGACACCTTCCATTATCACTATGGTATCTATCAGGGAGGACCCAGCACTACATAGCAGTGATATATACCCTTCCATATCACTATGTTAGTTCTAATCAGGGAGGACCAGGCACTAATATAGCAGTTGATATATACCTTCCAATCACTATGTTATTTAATCAGTGGCGGACCCGGCACTACATAGCAGTGATATGATACCTTCCAGATCATATGTATTCTATCAAGGGAGGACCGCGGACTACATATGCAGTGATATATAACCTTCAAATCACTATGTATTTATCAGGAGAGGACTGGCCTAAATAGGCAGTGATAGTATACCTTCCAAATACACGTATGTATTCTATCAGGGAGGGACACGGGCACTTACATAGCAAGTGATATTATACTTCCATCAATATGTATTCTGATCAGGGGAGGACCTGAGCAATATATCAGTTGATATATAGCTTCCAGATCACTATGTTATTTATCAAGGGAGGACCCCGCCTCGAATACATAGTCAAGTGATTGATATATGACCATTCCAATCATCTATGTATGTACAGAAAAGGATACCTGGCATACATAGCAGTGATATTTACCTTCCAATACATATGTATTCTAATCAGGGGGACACTATACTACATGGTGTGTTGGTAGACTGATCTGAAGGAAATCTGACAGAGAAATCTGAAGGTGTATGGCCAGCTTAATGCTACATTCGCTAAAAGATGTTTTACAAAGACATTGAACAAAAATTTTTATTGGCAGTTGATTGAAGAAATAAACCCACCTACATACATGTACAGAGTTTTGCACAATTGGTGTAAGATTCAATCAGGATGTCCGATATTTTGAATATCGATTGTGCCTATATCGAATGTATTTCGTTCTTTTTTCGTTCGACCGAATTAAATTTTGTTATGATGTACTTGAACGAAATATCGTAAACTTTTTTAACAGGAAATAGCTTAATTGAAATTTATTAAGCTAGGTACACACGGTTCGATTTTAGTACGAGCGATCTCCGATCTTGATATTTTGATTGGACACCGATCGTAAGTGAATCCAAAGTAGATCCACATGGAAGGTCTGATCGTAATACGACCAAAATCAGCGATTTTAGTTTTGATCAAAAAACACAGGAAAGAGTCATATATTATCATCGAATACAATCGCCCCGACCAACACAATGCTACGATTTTAGTTCCATCGTTGTACAATCAATGAAAATTTTCCAGCATGTCATTTTTCGATCGATGTTTTGATCAGTATCGAACAATCACCGATCGAGCCATGTGTGCAGCATAGGATTTAAATCCGATCGATCCTACTTTTAATAGTTTTAGGTCGATCGAACACTACAGTCGAAGCGTGTATGCCGGGGTTTAGATCGAACAAAGAAGATTGAATGAAACCCTTTGACATGTTTGATTTACAGTCTATGGTTACCAATTTGTAAAATGTCCGAAAACCTAAGATACATTTTTTTGGTCATTATCGATAATTTTTTATTAAAGGTTTTGTTCTGTAATGGATTTTAAAAATCTATCGTTCCTGTTCAAAAATATTGAACCGTGTATGGTCACCTTTATAGGGATCTGTATTTGGAAGAACCCAAACCACATACACATTTTAAAAGACGCTTGCTTTAAAATAACATCGATTTTCCAGCCTGTTGATCTGGATCTCTGGGATCTAGAAAGGATTTGCCGGACAGGAACATTTTGTGGCCTATGGCTAATTTGCACGGCAGCTAATCGGGGCACACTGGACAGGACACCCTCCTACCTTCTACCACAAATTTTGCACACCGCATACCTATCAGACCAAGTATACTTTTGGAGTTGAGAACGTACTGCCGAGCCCCCAAAGGCGGCCTCTCGTTCCCCCATGAATGGCACCATACCGGTAACCCGGACTTGCAGGGATTTTGGAAACACAGGACAGGTGAAAGTGGGATCCCCCTGAATAACTATGTGGACCCCCTGATGAAGACCAAAAGTTGAAACATATGTTGGGGTCATATACCACTGTTCCATCTTCTGGGACCCCACACCTGCTTTCTTCCTCTTTCCCCGCCTGCCCGTTAAAAGAGCCGGGAGCGACAGTCTAGCTGATACTGCATGGAACTGTGATGTTTTTAAACGGACATTAAATTGTGATAATTTTTTTCATTTCAGTCTTAAGCTAGCCATACACGTGTCGGATTCCATGTCCAATCGATTCATCATCCGATCGATTCCGGCGATTCTGCCGGGAATCGCAGGTGTGATCAATCGGCCAATTAAGAGTATCCATCGCAGCATACCACCTTGTCCAACGGATTCCGGGACGGATCCGTGTCCGATTGTCCACCTCACAAATGGCAACTCCCGCTGATCCGGACAGAATCGCATGAGAAAGACCAACATGTTGGTTCTCCGTCGGATCCGATTCTGAGCCCCTGATCAATCGGACGCGAACGATCGGACCAGGTGGGCTGCATGCAATTCCGGCACGATCGTTTGGCGTGCACGCGCCCGGAATCGATCTTGCCGGAATCCGGTGCGAATCCGACACGTGTATGGGGGCCTTTAGATCTTGTAATTTATAATACTACTGTTGTATGTCAACCCTGCGTGTGACTAGATGGTGATATTTGGACCTGAATATACTCGTGTAATGACCCCCTGACGATTACAGACCCTCGACCTTTAAAGTCCCCAGGTCCCTGCTGTACAGGGAAAAAACTGTGAGGCGGTTTTGCAGCAAGAATAGATGACTGGGACCTAGGCACCAGTTACATCATTCACTGCATCCCCCCTTCCCCTCCCCCTATATCTGAATTTGGGATGTTGGTCGATATGCAGATTGCATAAGACGTATACTCTGGGATCGCAATTGTCTTGCATAAATTTAAACTTCGATATCTGCTTTAAGCCCCCCATACACGCTTAGATTTTATGGCCATCAGTCGGCCATAAAATCTAAGCGTGTATGGGGGGCTTTACACACACGCTTGTAGTTCTTTACAAACTACGCTTGTAGTTCTGATGTTGGATGTCTGTTGTCCATATATGGTTCCTTTATTTTTTCTTTAATATCTGAGCTGTGCAATTTAAATTTGTCAGTTATCGAAGGCTAGGATTTGATTTAATATTTTTGCCAGCATTTACATAACCTGGAGTAAAAGTAGGAATACACGTATAGATTTTTGCACAAACGACGATAGATTCGGTCAGGATGTTCGATTATTTGATTGTTCCTATATTTTCATTTGACCGAACGAAATTTTGTTCGATTTTTGGACAAGAAATGGCTTCATTCAAATGTATTATATCGAACAAAACTGATTGAATGAAACGATGGTACGTTCGATTTACATTCGTTTTTTTACAAGATAGATGAAAATTTACCAACATGTCCGATCAGCTTTTAATAAATTTTCTGTTGGATATCGTTCACTTTTGTTTTAAAAGTTGGTCAAATGAAACCTTTGTTCAGTTTTAGATTTTCGTTCCAACGATTAAAAATCTATCTTTGAATCTATCGAATGAAAAAATCGACCCATGTATTCCCAGCTTCCAGACAGAGTTGTTCGTTCTCTCATTGAGTAAGGGTCCCCATACACGTTTAGATTTCTCTGTCAGATTTCCTTTAGATCTCCTTTTGTTTTACCAAAACCATGTAATATGAGGGACTTTCTAAACCAGTGGTGGGCAACTGAGTTGATATGGAGGGCCACAAGTGGGGCCTCAGCATCACTAAAGGGCCGCACATAACATTTTCAATCTATACTGACTTGAATTTTATAATAAAAAATTACAGCACGCATAGCTAGAAGGCAATAATTAAAAAAAAATTATATAACAAAACTTTTTTTTTTATGCTTCAAGCATTAGGGAACACTGTAGTGTGGTAATTCACAGTTTGTGTCATATATATCATCAAAGCCTTTGGCACATAATCAATGATTCAAGTAGAGGACTGAAGGGGGCCACTGAACAATACCCAAAGGGCCGCAGGTTGGGCACCTGGGTTCTAAACAATCAAGTCTACCTGTGTTCAGTCGTAGAGGACCCTTTACTACATAGTTGTTGGTAGATCTAAAGCAGTGTTTTTCAACCTTTTATGGGCAAAGGCACACTTGTTTCATGAAAAAAATTGGAGGGCACCGACGATACGCATAATCGCGGCGCACTTTCGGTCCCCGCTAAGCAACCGCATCCTCACAGAGCCGGTCTGTGTATAACACGGATTGGCTGTATAAGTCTTAAGCCAGCCATACACAGTCGGATTCCATGGCCGCTCGATCACCTATCCGATCGATTCTGGCGGGAATCGCAGGTGTGATCGATCGGCCAATTAAGAGAATCCGATCTTTGCATACCACCTTGTCCAACGGATTCCGGGACGATTCCGTGTCCGATTGTCCACCTCACAAATGGCAACTCCCCCTGATGTGTGCAGAATCGGATCAAAAAGACCAACATGTTGGTTCTCTGTCGGATCCGATTCTGGGCCCCTGAACGATCGGACGTGACCGGACGGACAAGGTGGGCTGCACGCGATTCCGGCACGATCGATTCGCGTGCACGCGCCCGGACCCGTGTATGGGGGCCTTTATAAGACTTATACAACCGATCCGTGTTATACACGGATCGGCTCTGTGAGGATGCGGTTGCTTAACCCTCCTATCTAGCTGCCTCTTATAGTATAAGAATTATACTATAAGAGGCAGCTAGATAGGAGGGTCGAGGGTGGGATCAAAAACCCACGGCACTAGTGTGCCACGGAACAGTGGTTGAAAAACACTGATCTAAAGGATATCTGACAGAGAGATCTAAACGTGTATGGCCAGCTTTAGGAGTGACATACTGTACTTGTTAAGGGCGCAGTGCCCACATGTTAAAAAAAAAAAAATAGCTGACCTCCTCAAATAAAAGGTTTAATTCTCCCTGAACTACCTCAGACTGGAGCTGCCTTTCCTCTCGCAGCAGACCTGCCATTTAGGCATTAAAAAGCTGTAATTTCCTGTCGCGCACCCCCCTCCCTCCCATGTCTGTGGTGCTTTAAGCTTTGTGTCCTATGGATTGTGGCTGCGTGCTAACAAATCTCTATTGTCCAGAGCATGGAGGGCTGGCGGGGTCTGAAGAATTGCTGTCTGGTTTCTATTCAAATCCAGGTAGCCGTATCTATGAAAGAGACTGGTTCCAGTGGCTACGTGAGAGACATTAGGCATAGCAGAGGACTGCGCAGACTACACAGAGCACGTTGGCCAAAACCTGGCTTCAAACATTTGTCTTGCAGGCCACAATTTTCAATAATAATATAATATACACTATATATATATAATATAATATTAAACACATGCATTGATATACACATGAATACAATGATTATAGAGTAAATACAGCTTCTTATATGTACATGGTTACATTGTTCTGAATCCTTATGTGAACCCTGTGTCGCGTGTACAGTCCAAGAGCTTTAACCCAGACAGTTCAAATATAATACAACTGATGGAAACAAACAAATATAAAAAGATTAAAAATAAATAAAAAGATTTCCTGAATAAAAAAAATAACAAACTTAAAATGACTTTTCATGCGGATTTAATAATATTAATAAATATAATAATAATAAAAAATAATAATATAATAATAATACACACACACAGCTTTGCCCCATGCCCTCCTCGCCTTCCCTGGCAGACACTCATCTGCAGCTGGTACAGGGGCAAGTAAGGCTTCACCAGATTGTAGTGCCAACCCTGGAAGTTTTCAGGCACTGGTCACCTTTCCTGTGGGTGCGATGGCTTACCTGTTGAATGGTCAGACTCCACATCAGCAGCTATTCAGCAGACTATCAAAAAAAAAAAAAATTGAGGAATCTGCTGCATTGCCCTCTGTGTCGTGTAGACTCTTAAAGCCAGACATACACTCCTGCCGTGTGTGGATCATTGCAGACAAAAGCAGGCGCGACTGGAGGGGAGGAGGATTGGGGGGGGGGGGGGGGGGGGGGGGGGGGGGGGGGGGGGGGGGCGCAGGCAGTGGGCAGGTTTGGGAACATTTCCTGTCACTTAGCACATTCCTCTTCACTTGGTCGAAGGCAAATTTGTGTGAGGGGGTATTACACTCTGTATTATTTACTCAATGTGAGCTTTTCGTTTTTGCATTGGTTGCGGGTTTACTTTCTTTTGTCTGCAGCAACTCTGCTTCATTTCCTGGGTTCCTAAGCAGTTAAGCAGATTAACTCTTGATCTGCCAGGTAGGGGGGGCAGATAGCTGCGTGGTTCAAGGCCGCAGCTGCTGGTAAATTTTCTTTTTTCAGATGTTTTGCAGAATGCAACAGTTCAAGTTAGGTTAGCTCCGCAAGGTCCCAAAGTGTCAGACACTACCGAGCAAAACTCCCCATACACCTTACAATCTTTCCATACAATTTCTGTACAATCAACTTTTGTTCTACC
>CM070040.1:8610889-8623769 GCA_036250615.1 Ptychadena robeensis | reverse complement strand
CTGCGTAATGTGTTGGCGCTAATAATAATAATATATTTAAAAAAATATATATAAATTTTAAAATTTTAAACAATGTTGCTATGCCTGCTTAAAAATGCTTATACAAGTAAGTATAGGTTGAAAATGTTATGTGCGACCCTTTAGTGATGCCGAGTGCCGCCCTCCATATCAACTTAGTTGCCCACCACTGATTTAAGCTGATTTATTCTCTTATTATTATTATTATCTTTTATTGATATAGCGCCAACATATTACGCAGCGCTGTACAATACATTAGAGTGGAGATACAAACACACAATAACACACAGGTACAGGTATGACATAGGAGGAGTAGAGGACCCTGCCCGGGCGGGCTTGCAATCTAAAGGCCCCCATACACGGGTCGGATTCCGGGCCGATCGATTCCGGGCGCGTGCACGTGAAACGATCGTGCCGGAATCGTGTGCAGCCCACCTTGTCCGATCGATCACGTCCGATCGTTCAGGGGCCCAGAATCGGATCCGACAGAGAACCAACATGTTGGTCTTTTTGATCCGATTCTGCACACATCAGGGGGAGTTGCCATTTGTGAGGAGGAGTCGGAGATGGAATCGGACACGGAATCGTCCCGGAATCCGTGGGACAAGGTGGTATGCAGCGATCGGATTCTCTTAATTGGCCGATCGATCACACCTGCGATTCCTGCCAGAATCACCGGAATCGATCGGATAGGTGATCGAGCGGCCATGGAATCCGACTGTGTATGGCTGGCTTTATAGTTTGGGGAACAATCCTCTTAAAGAATCTTCTATATATAAACTCTCAGGAGACCGCATTTTTCATCTAGTGATTGTTATCAGGCTCAGAAGATGTTAACCTACCTAACAGCAGATACTTTTGATTCAATGTACTAAGGTCGGTTGACCCCATAGTCATACCTATTCGGACAGACAAACTGCATGAATGTAACTGCTTTGGCTTTGTCCCTCCTGTCTGGCTCAGTCCCTCCCTGTCTAGTAGAACCAGCCCTGCGGCTAGAAGAGTATTTGGTTACATTTTCAGGACTTGTACTCCTTTTCTTACCAGGATCAGCTTTTTTGGGGTTTTCTTTTATAACTTGTAATATATATATATATAAAGAATTTTGTAATTAAATATGAAATATTGCAACATTCTTACATCTGAAAAATCTAAACATTTTAACTGTGTATAAACCTACAGCATCGCATATGGTGTAAGAAGAACAAAGAAAGCATAGGCAGTAATGCAGTTCAATGTTCACACAATATTAAACTTAACACAGCAGAAAGCAGAGATACTCACCCAGCAAGAAAGGGAATCCCCAGGCGGCTGTTACACATGAAGGTGCGGGGTCTCGCCCTGTTGTGATGAATGGAGTCTCGGTAGCAGATGTCTGTCCCCGTGGTGTGCTGTAATTAATTTACTGGTATTAGAACAGGCTCAGACCTTTTTGGAATGCCTGCGAACTGCACTATCTTCTCCCAGTCTTCTGCACTTGCTTTGAACTATATATGACCAGTTTGATGGACAGGAACAAATGCAGTCATGTGCAGAGCTGGAAAGCCAGCTATTTGTTGGAGTAGTTCTAGGTGGGGAATGCATGCTTCTCATTGGCCACTCAATCCCCTTGGTTTTTTTTTTTTGACCCCCCATCTCATCCTTTATTCTATTTACTGAAACATGACCCATTCAGTGGCTGCAGCTTAATGCTCAGGCTGTTTGGGTGTCTGTTAGACAGCAGTTACAGACAAAATGTAGAAGTTTTGTCTTGGCACACATGACGCAGAAAGGAAAGATAAGTGAGGAGGGAGGTGTTAACCTTAAAATTGCAGGGGTCGCATTAGCTTTCATTGAACAATTATATTATTATTTATTTATTTATATATATAGCGCCAACATAATACGCAGCGCTGTACAATACATTACAGGAGGTGCAGAATTATTAGGCAATGGTATTTTTGAGGAATTATTTTATTATTGAACAAACAACCATGTTTCAATGAACCCCCCAAAAAAACTCATTAATATCAAAGCTGATATTTTTTGGAAGTAGTTTTTTAGTTTGTTTTAGTTTTAGCTATTTTAGGGGGATATCTGTGTACTGCAGGTGCATTACTGTGCATAATTATTAGGCAACTATACAAAAAACAAATTTATACCCATTTCAATTATTATTTTTTACCAGTGGAAACAATATAAAATTATCAACCTCACAAATAATACATTTCTGACATTCAAAAACAAAACAAAAAAAAATCAGTGACCAATATAGCCACCTTCTTTGCAAGGACAATTCAAACGCTGCAATCCATGATTCTGTCAGTGTTTTGTATCTGTTCATTCACATCAAATATGCGTTGCAAAGCAGCAACCACAGCCTCCCAACACTGTTCAGAGAGGTGTACTGTTTTCCATCTTGTTAAATCACACATTTGATGATGGACCACAGGTTCTCAATTGGGGTTCAGATCAGGTGAACAAGGAGCATGTTCATTAGTTTTTCTTCTTTTATACCTTTCTTGCCAGCACGCATGTGAGTAACTTGGAAGGTGATGATGGATTGTCCTTGCATGAAAATAATGTTTTTATTGAAGGATGCAGATTCTTCCTGTACCATGCTTGAAGAAGGTGTCTTCCAGAAAAAATGGCAATAGGACTGGGAGTTGAGCTTGACTCATTCTCAAACCACAAAAGGCCCCACAAGACTCATCTTTGAATGATAAACCAGCCCAAACCAGTACTCCACCTCCACCTTGCTGGCGTCTGAAGTCGGACTGGAGCTCTATGCACTTACAATCCAGACCACGTGCCCATACATCTGGCCATCAAAGACTCACTATCATTTCATCAGTCATTAAAAACCTTAGAAAAATCAGTCTTGAGATATTTTCTTGCTCAAGTATTGACGTTTCAGCTTGTTGTATTGTTCAGTGTGGTTAGTCTTTCAGCCTTTCTGTCTCTGAGATTTGAACACACCTTGATGCTTTGGGCAATCCAGTGATTGTTTGCAGCTCTGAAATATGGCCAAACTGGTGGCAAGTGGATTTGGCAGCTGCACGCTTTGACTTTTCTCAGTTCATGGGCAGTTATATTTTGCGCCTTTGTTGTTTCAACACGTTCTTGCGACCCTGTGAACTATTTTGAATGAAAAAACGCTGATTGTTCGAATGAATCACGCTTCAGAAAGCTTTGCACTAATTTAAGAGCGCTGCATCCCTCTGCAAGATATCTCACTATTTTGACTTTTCTAAGCCTTGTTCAAGTCCTTCTTTTTACCATTTTGCAAAAGGAAAGAAGTTGCCTAATAATTATGACCACATAAAACAAATTAAATCTTAATATAGGGTGTTGATTGTAATTAGAACCACACCCCTTTCATTACAGAATGCACATCACCTATATTGCTTAATATGGTAGTAGCTTTCGAGCCTATACAGCTTGGAGTAAGAACAACATTGCATGAAAAGAGGATGATTGTGGTCAAAATATACTCATTTGCACTTAAAAATTTCTTTTTTTGTGGAGGTACAATTACAACTAAAGAAAACTTTTTGTTAAATGCAAAAGGGTGAAATCCGCATCAACAGTCCAGTAAACAATATATAAATGAACAAAATAGCCTGACAGCTCCAAAATGCCCACAAGTGTTGTCATGCAGCTTCTTTATAGTAGTAGGTCGGGTGCAGGGTCACAGAGGTCCATCTTTCAAGCCCTGTATAAAGCAGTAGTTGATTGTAGTTGATTTAAACCTAGTGGTACAAAACGAAAAAAAAAAAACATACAATATGACGCCCCAGGTTCAGGCCAGAGCACCCTTTGCCATGAAAACTGGGGGTTCATATTGTTATGTTTTTCGAGTTTTTTTTTTTTTCGTTTTTGTACCATGGTTTTAAAATTACAATAAATATTAAAAGCACATGTGTTAAAGATGTTTTGTGTCTGTGAGTGTGCCAACAAACAATCAAATACTACAACTAAAGAAAAGTTTGCCTGAATTTGTGGAACAACCCCCAAAAACCAAAATATTGGCATTGCAGGTACGTCAAGTAACAAACAAACAGGATTTACTTAAAGTACATGATACCACCGGAAGGTCCACTCAAGCATTATCGGTACAGACCCAGCGATTTTGCTGAATCCTAATTGTAAAAAACAAATCTTATTCTGACAAGAGGAGGGGAGCTGGTTACTAGTTCTCCCTACACTGCATATCTGTCTCGCTAGGCAGCGAAGTGTGCAGGACATCTCTCCCAGGCATGGAAATCATCAGCTGATCCACCCTCAAAGTAAAAAATCAAAGTTTGGACAGTAAGCAGAAGTACCCCATTACACATATAAAACACCCTCAATGTGTTTGGTCTTTATTGGATACGCCTCCTCAAAGGGGAATGGAGATACTTGCAATAAATGATGCAATAATAAGTTGATCCGGTATATGTCATCTGAATGAATCATAAAATGTTATGTTTCATTGGGTAATATTCTTTAAACTTTCATTGAGATGATATCCACACAAATTTCTGTGCGGTTCCCATGCCATGGAGATATTCCTCAGGTTGATTCATATTGTATAAATAAGTAAAGAATGTCAACATACTTTGCCAGGAAATCCGGCCATTAAATCTAATGCCTGACTGTTCCTGGTGACATTTAAAAAAACCTCTCCAAATGCCGAGAACAACCCTCATCCATCAGGGATCTAGGATAACAATAATAGGTTAAATAGATGGGAGGTTAGTTGACAAGGAATTGAGGCCTCCTAGCAGCAGGGGTACAACGGCCAGTACAGCGGGTGCAAACTAAATAAATACTTAGGCTGTAAATTAATTAATAATATACATTGTGTCCAAGAAGTCAAAGGAACAGAAAAGAGTCAAAACACATATAGAAAAAGGGCCCCTTAATCACCACTAAACCATCAGTCCCTGAACAACAATAACATCCAAAGTAACCGGTTTGAATTAGCTCCTCTGTGGTATACTATACATTGCAGGGATTGCAATACATCCAACCTGCACTATATACCCCCCTTGACCAAAGCCAATGGGGGAAAGGAATAGTTTCCCCACACCACCAGGAGGTAGGCACATACCAAGCACCACCCAAACCAACCCCACCCATCCATCCACCAAAATCGGCCGAAATAGAAATAATAGGGAAAAAAGGAGAAAGGAGAAATAACCAAAACAGCTGTGTAACGATGAATAGGGTAGAATTGTGCGTTTGTGATATTATCCCATAAAGGAATCGTAAAAAGGAAGGGGTACTAGTGTGAATAATAACTAGGAAGTGGGAAAGTAATAACTAAATGGGGGGGGGGGGCTATGGCAACACCCCAAGAGTGAGGATAGTGTATGTTGGAACAAAGTGTGATTAAAAAAAAAGACATTATAATGATGAAGACCTAATGCTCACCATTACACTCTGAGATAAATTAGGATCCATTAAAACAACCAATGTATCCCGCCGGCGGTTACGGTTTGGATCGTAATATTCGAACAAAAAAGCTAAACCAATTGGCAAATCCAATTACGATCCCCGGTTTTTTTTTTTACGAGGATTTGTCATCGAAATCATCGCGTTTATATCGGCCATTGTGATGTTTTTTTTTTTTGAAAGGGGAAGCCTCGGCAGTAATTGGTCGGTAAACACTATGAAAAACCCCCCCCCCAGTATTGAAGTTTCCGATGTTGCCAGACCAATTAAAATTTTTCAAGTGTCACCATAAATTACGATCGTATAAACAAACCGGCAATACGATCGTAATATATCGGGTGTACATGGGGACATTGTGGGATTTCAGGCCGATACAAATGCTTTATGGGCGGTTTTAAGGGATCGTAATTTTTATTCAGAGTGTATGGCATGCGTAGTTGGTGTAGAGTGACCAGGGACAAAAATAAGTAGTATGTATAAGTGATGGAAAAAAATTATTATTAAGGGTGTTAGGGTTAAAATGTAACGGTGCACAGGAATAATAGAAGGAGGACTGCTATGAAATGAGCGCATAATTCCTCCAAGGGTATTCCAACCCTTTGGGTGAATCCTTTCCTGTTATGTATTTATGATATGGGGACAGTGGCAATTTTACATCTTCGTGATCTAATTTTCAGTTCTGCCAAAGTTTATTTAATTACTTTTTGAATATGATGCCATAAGCCTGGCACACCTTTCCTTGGCCAGTTTTGCCCATTCCTTTTTGCAGCTCCTCTCATGCACAGCATTTGACTGCGATTCAAGTCTGGGTTTTGGCTGGCCCACTCAAGAACATTCACAAAGTTGTCCTGAAGCCACTCCTTTGATATCCTGGTTGTGTACTAAGGGTCGTTGTCCTGCTGAAAGGTGAACTGTCGCCCCCGTCATAGTTCAATAGCTCTCTGGAGCAGGTTTTCATACAGGATGTCTCTGTACATTGCTGCACTCATCTTTCCCTTTATCCTGACCACTCTCCCAGTTCCTGCCGATGAAAAGATTCTATGCAGCATGATTCTGCTACCACCATTTTTCTCAGACTAGAGAATTTATTTTCTCATGGTCTGAAAGTCCTTCAGGTGCCTTTTGGTAATCTCCAGGCGGCCTGCTACGTGCCTTTTAACCTCCTGGGCGCTATGCCTAAACTCAGTTCGGGCGTAATTTGATTTGATCGGCAACAAACGGCGCCTCTCCGTGTGAAGAGCCGCAGACACACGAAGCCTTTCTGGCCCGTGTCTTTGGCGTCATCTGTGACGCGGCCATAGACCTTCATGTTAATGGAGGGGGCGCTGCTCTCCTCCCCACACACCGCCGGCATCTATTTGACACCGATGGTGTGTAGAGGGCTGGGCAGAGAGCCGGCAATCACGGTGGAGTACATTGTACTCCGCCGTGATTGCGGGAGAAACGGCTGGCGCGAAAAGCCAGTAACGCCCAGAGGGTTAATAAGGAGTAGCTTCCATCTGGCCACTGTACCACACAGGCCTGATTGGTGGTTTGCTGCAGAGATGGCTGTTCTTCTGGAAGGTTCTCCTCTCTGCACAGGGCTTCTGGACACAGAGGGACTATCTGGTGTTTGGTCACCTCCTTGACGAAGGCCCTTCACCCCCAATTGCTCGGCTTAGATGGTCAGCCAGCTTTAGGAACAGTCTTGGTGGTTTTAAACTTCTTCCACTAATACAGTGGTTCCCAAACTTTCCTTGCAGGGCCCCCCTTTTATATTTAGGGACATTGTCCCCATCCCCATTAAAACACAGGTAAAGTGGAATACCTTTGTGCCCCCTAGTTTGGGAACCGCTGCACTAATACATGATGGACCTCAAAGCAGCGTAACCTTACCAATAGAAAAAACAGCAGCCAGAATTTTGGTGAATGGTGGATTGCAAAACACATACTGACACCTATGATATAATTTTCTATCCAAAACCTTATGGGCAACAGTCATCTAAAGGCTTAAGAAAGATTTGGCCATACACCAGCGGTCTCTAAGCAAAACATCGGATATCGCCGTAATTACAGTCATGTCCGATAAGGCTGTTTTCGAGCGGGATTGATGTGTCCCGCTCGAAAACAGCGGTGGGCACAGATTGTATGGGTCAGATAGATGGCCGTGAGCGTGCACAGCACTCAAAACGGCCATCGATTTGACCCATATCCCCACGTCTGTACCCTGCTTTAGAATTGGTTGTAGAATGAACGTTGGTAAGCAGTATCAGAAAAGGTCGCAGATTTTGGTGGATATTGGAGTCCTGTTGATCTTTCTATTAAATTAAACTTTGGAATACAGTCCCTTAACCTTCTGAGCGTTTGGCCCGAATTAACTCGGGCTGAGTTTCATGCATCATGAAACTCAGCCCCAGTTAACTGGAGCCGCGCCCGAGGTCTCGCCGTCTTCTGACGGCGGTCGGGAGCACCGGCATATATGCCACCAGTGACGCGAAGGGGGCGGGGGTAGGCGGCGCCATAGACCTCCGTGTATCTGGAGGGGCGTCGCTTTTCATCAGCATAAGTCCGGCGTCTCCAGTGACGCCGGGCTTATGTTAATGACCTCCAGCTGAGCAGGAAATCACGGCGGAGCATATTGTGCTCCGCCGCGATTGCCCGTGGCACGGTTATGAAAAAACCGTGCCACATGGCAAACGCTCAGAGGGTTAAATAAAACAAATATATGGTGATTTATTTACATTTGGATTGATTTTTTTGGAATCTTAAAATCATTGGTTGCAGTCTGTGCTATATTCTGTTGCTTTTTCATGACATTTTATGTAGATTTGTGCTTTCTGTAAATAAATTATATAATCTAATGTCGGTGAATAATACACTAAACCATATGTTGAACCACATACGATGGGGGGCGGGTCAAAGGTGCTTCTTCTTCAATCTCATCAAGTCAAAATCATTAAAAAGTAAATTTTATTGATATATCTCAAACAAAATATACAAAGTCCATAATTCAATACTGAATAAGATCATTCAAATACATACTCTCACATTTAAAAAAGAAGAAAAAAATATATATTTTAGTTTAATCAATTTGATAAATTTTGTATCCAAAGGAGTGAGGAAATATTAAATCTAGAGCCAAGATGTGCATTGAAGCAAAAATAAACGTTGTCATGTGCTGCCTGTGTAATACCAACCCCCTTGTCATTACACATATTGGGTCCATTATAGTGGCTCTAGGGGCAATTTCAAACTATTCATATCCTAATAGTTATATTAGTGGGAAACCACTAGAAAAAGTATAGGCTTCTTGGAGGCTCCCATATGGTGATAAAAAAAGTCCTTTATTTGATACATAGAGGTATTCTCTAAATACATATAATTTACATATTGGGATCAACCAAAAGCTAGCGACCGCAATAGTAAAGCTGCCCATACACCTTCAGATCTCTCTGTCAGATATCCTTTAGATCTACCAACAACTATGTAGTGCCGGGTCCTCTGCCATTGAACACAGGTAGACTTGATGGTTAAGAAAGTCCTTCATATTACATGGTTTTGGTAAAACAAAAGGAGATCTAAAGGAAATCTGACAGAGAAATCTAAAGGTGTATGGCTACCTTAAGTCTATCCTCCCAATACACTTCACACATGCTGCCAGCATAGCATATCATCTCATACTGCTCCTCACTGGTCTTTGTGTCTAAACCAGGGGTGGGCAAACTTTTTGACTCATGGGCCACATTGGCTTCTTAAATTTGATAAAGGGGCCGGACCAAAACCCTCTAATGGAATGACCCTCATCACGCCGCTCCTAGTTCAGAGAATCGGATAAGGAATAGACGGTAAATCGTACCATCTATTCCCAGCTTAATGCTAGCCATACACTCTGAGATAAAAATAAGGATCCATTAGAACAGACCAATGTATCCCGACGGCGGTATCGGTTTGGATCGTAATATTCGGCAAAAAAGCTACCACATTGAAAATCCAATTTAGGATCGTATTTTTTTTACGAGAATGTCATCGAAATTCATCGCCGTTTATATCGGCCATTGTGATGTATTTTTTTTTTCAAGGGGAAGCCTCGGCAGTAATTGGTCGGTAAACACTATGAAAACAGTATGAAGTTTCCCGATGTTGCCAGGCAATTACGATCGTAATATATCGGTTGTACCATGTGGACATGTGCGGATTTCAGGACGATAAAATGCATTCATTGGTCGGTTTTAATAGATCCTAATTTTTATCTCAGAGTGTATGGCCTGCTTAAGTTGTAACTGATAATTGTTTTCTGTAGCAATCAGTGACTCTTGTATATCTCTCTACTGGAATGTTTGGCTGCTTTTTCTGTGCCAGTGTTTTCAGGTCCTTCCTCCTCCTAACTGCATTTTTATAGAGCTCTCCATTGGTGCTCTACATAATTTATATCTTGTAGACAAGCAATTATGATTGCTCCAATTCTTTGTCTTACACCATTTCGAAGAGCTTTTGTGTTGTCCTGCTCTTAAGCTAGCCACACACGGGTCGATACCCATAGATCGACCCGCTATCACTTGCAGTGTGGTGACGTTAGGAACGCCGAACGATCACCACTTTGCCCAAAAGATTCCCATTTGATATATGTCCCCATCCAAATTAATGGCGATAGAACAGGTATTTACCAACGTGTTAGTTCCCCATTCAATCAACAGGAAAGGGTGGCCGCGTTTGATTCCCAAACGACCAATGGCCGCTAGCGTGAACAGCCAACTTTAGAGCCATGGCCTTGATTGTATGTTTTATGTTTCTTCTGTCCTGCTATTAAGACAATAATTCTGACACAAACCATTTCCCACCTTTATTGTGACCTATAACTTATATAACTAACACTGGGGTCCTGCTCGCTCTCTGCCTGTGGGGATCCGGTTGGCATAGGTAACAGAGTCTGTGCTTCCGGTGTTAGGTATGGATTTTTGCGAGGGGATGCAGGCCTTAGCCCCAATGAGTTTTTGAGTGGTGAGGGAAAGGGTGGGTGCCATCATCCCTCCCCGCAATGGGGTCTCTTTAATAACCAGCCAGGGTCATAGTCCGTCAACTGGAGGGGTTGAGATCGAAAGGTCCTGGCGGGCATGCTTTTCTTGCTGCCTTTGCTCCAATGGAGGTTGGCGATCCCAGAAAGGTGGCAGGCATGGGAAGGCAGAAGAAGTGAGGAGAGAGGTATGTTGTTGGGATGTCGAAGTGTCCCCCCCGTAGGTGGGAGTGAATAATATGTTCCAGTACGGTCTGTGCTTCCTCAGGTGTGGAAAAGAAGTAGGGAGGGCACTCGTGGGAGGACACCCTGACTGGGAAAGTCCAGTCATACTTATGTGTTGTGTCTTTGAAGTGCAAATAGAAAGACTTCAAGGCTTACCTGGGGCTAAGTCAGCAAAGATTTGGTACTTGTATTCTTGGAATTGGAGTTGCATTTTTTCCCATGCAGCCCACATCACATCTTCCTTAGTAGCGTAAAAGATGGGGGTTACCACTATGTGTCTCAGGGGGCCGTCAATGCATTTAGGGCCTAGAGCTCTGTGGATGCTGTGAAAATCCCATCCATCTTCTGGAACAGATGGAATGAGCTGCTGTAGGAGAGCAGTGACAGTTGGAGTGAGGTCCTTAATATGCTCAGGCCCTGATACGCGTGTTGCACCGGCTGTTACGATTCTCATAATCTTCAAGTTTGTTCAAAGCATTGTGCTCGTGTGAGTCCATGACTGTAAAATTATCGTCCACTTCAGACTCCGAGTCATTTATACGTGTGCCAAATGATTTTAGACTTTTCAAGAAGAGCAGAGTCTCTGCAGGTAATCTCTGTGTAGTCCAGCAGGGTGACTATCTTAATCAATCAATCTTAAAGCGGACCTACCACCTCGGAAGTCACTCAGCATTATCAGCTGCAGCTCACCCGATATTGCTGACATCCTTAATTAAAAAAAAAATGCATTACATTGCGCCTAGGCAGCCGAAGTGGTGTCTGGGACATCTCTCCCAGGCAGGAAATCGTCAGCAGCTGATCCCCCTCTTCGCACACCCCCTACTAGTCTCTGCAGCTCCAACAGAGAAGAGACAGGAGGAGGAGGTGGATTCTAGGGGGACGAGTGGCGGGGGAGGAGAGGGGGGGCAGTCTGGGCGGAAGTGTTTGCAGGTCTCCAGGAGCTAAGATGCCAGCATGAGAACTGCTAGCAAGTGAAGTGAGTATAGTGTGGGTTTTTTTTTGTGTAGCAGCTTTCCAGCATCTGAACTGCTGACAGGTGAGTATTGTGTCTGTTTAATGTATGTCTGTTTTTTTAATTTGAGTTTAAAACCGTTTTAAAGTGATCGGACATGATGGCAAATTTTTGTCAATTGTACAAGTATCTGACAGGTTTTTTAGGTATTTCAAAGGATTTGTATGCATTCATACTATGGAGCATGCGCACCGATCTGAGTAAAGGAATTGATCCTGTTTAAATCGATCACACTGTGTGGTGTTATAATCGATCAATGTTAGAACGACGATTGATATTTAAACAGCACAAGACGATTGAATTGTACAAAAATCTACTCCAAGCATGGGTAGCTTTACAGAAAAGGTTTTTGTCTTGGGTCAATATGTAAATGTACAATATGAGACTTGAACAGTATGTACAGTATGAGACTGAGACTAGAACACTGCTGGGCAGTACACTGGTAGATTTCCATGCAATCGACCCACGATCAATCAAAGTGTGGTGATGTCACCACGCTGTGATTAATCGCGGGTCAATCAAACAGGAATCCATATGCACCACTTTGCACATCAATTCCCGTTGTTAGAGCTACTTCAGTTCCTCTCTCACTGCCTGGGAGCTGCAGACAGCCAGGAGAGCAGAGACACAGCTATCCCGCCTCCCTTCCCTCTCACAGCACACAGAGAGGAAGCTGATCACAGCTTGTAGGCTGTGCCCTGTGTGAGGAGAAGTCAGCCGCAGCACTTCCGTCGTGATTTAAGGTCATGACTGATATTCCTGTTTTTGATTGATCCCGCTCGAAAACAGCATTAGATATGATATTATATCATATTACCACATTATCCAAGATGTGAGGCTAGCATCCCAAACAAATATTCCAAAAATTAATGGTTAGGGCAACTAGGATGCACTAGTGTCCCCCACCTTTGCTCATTTTCTTTACCTAATGTAAAGACAAGGGAACACTGGCATTGTCTTATGGGCCTATTATTATATTGTGTTGGCTTTTTGTATGTGTCCTATGTAGGGATAGGGTTGTTAATGGTTTTCTGTAATCTAGATCTGGGAATATAGGTCAAGGGCTGGTTGGCATGTTTCGTTCTTGGCTGATCCAATTCCTGTTCTTTTTTTAAATCAACTTTTATTAAACAAATTGCGCAAACAGTACAGTGTAGAAAAAAAAATCTGTTCAATACAGCATCCGATGAGCATAATAATAAAACATAAGCAGAGAC
>CM070040.1:8584074-8594271 GCA_036250615.1 Ptychadena robeensis | reverse complement strand
GGTTAGTTACTTACCCAGAAAATGTCAGGGTGTCACTACTGAGGTATGAGATCTGGGGGTTCAAACGTGTTGTAATGTGAGAGTTGCATTTGACCCAAAGCCAGCTGGTGACCTGTGGATGGAGACAGCTGATTGGAGGCTCAATCAGGAACAGGGAGGTCCATCTGCAGCAGAACCAATCATGTAGGAAGCTGATGCAGAGGATAGTGAGGGAGACAGTGAGGAAGACCACCCTACATATGGGGTGACTACCAAACACCATCTCCTGGTACTCATCTGAGGAGCTCACTAAAAAATTTACGTGCACCCCTGTGTA
This sequence comes from Ptychadena robeensis, assembly GCA_036250615.1. Classification (NCBI taxonomy): domain Eukaryota; kingdom Metazoa; phylum Chordata; class Amphibia; order Anura; family Ptychadenidae; genus Ptychadena; species Ptychadena robeensis. The sequence continues at coordinate 8,593,955 of CM070040.1, read as the reverse complement.
TAGTATCTGATACATGATCAATAGTCACTCAACCACATATCTGGCAGCTGGCCTGCTTGTGTGTACTGAGCAAAACTAATGGAACTTGATATATAGAAGAATAATAACATTTCTGCATTGCAGGAGACGCATTTCTATTAATAATTATTATTTAATAATAAAAAATAAAAAAATCCTTTCTCCACAGTTACGTTTTATAAACGTCTTTCTTTTCTATTTATACTTTGTGTATATAATAAACTTGGCAACATTTTAATTCTCCAAATGCTTTGAATTTTATCCTAAATGGTCTTGCTGTTCTCTTTGTGTGAGAACTCCAGATGAGAATCTAGGTCACCATGCTTTCATTTCAGTGAATCATAAAGCAAATGTCTGCTTTCTACTAGAGGTCAGAGGGGGAGAACCGTCAGAAAATATCTATACGGAGGAGAAAGGTACAAAGTCGCCAAGATCCTCCAGGCCACGAACGTCACTGCCAGACACCTGTAACTTTCTTCTTTTATGTGAACTGACTTGCGTTTCATCTTTTCTTGTAATATGTGGGGTCTTTAAGACGGTCATTCTTATAATCGGGAGGATGAAATGCAGCCCTTGCTTTGCCATCCTTTGTTTTAAATGCTACTTACAATCACATAATATTTTTGGAGAATACTAGAAACGAGGTGTGCTTGCACTCATATTTATTTTATGAAAACATACATACGGTATTCTGTACCTTTTTCCCCTCTTCTAAAATACCATATATACTCGAATATTAGCCGAATTTTTCAGCACCTGAAATGTGCTCAAAAAATGAAATTCAGGTCAAACAATGAAAACCGCAGTAGGTGGATTTTATGAGTGAATCGCAAAGCCCCCAAACATGCTATCATGACCAAATATGCTGGAGATGTAGAGAAGGGTTGTGGGAACATTTGGAAAAATAATTATTGCTCTAGCACCCAGGTGCCCAACCTGCAGCCCTTTGAAAGTTCTTTGGCGGCCCCCCTCATTCCTCCACTTGCGGCCCCTGAAACCTGTTAATGCATACGGCATAGGAACTCAACTGTTTGCCGAATCGAAGGTCATGTGCCCCCATCAATGATAATCAATAATAATTTTTTTTATTATCTGTTTGACTTCCTCTAATGTTATTTCTTTATTCAAATCAGGTAGCTGTGACTGGTTAATATTTGGCAAATTAGCATTCTTTAAAAAAAAATTCAATATGTTTTGCCAAATCCTTCTCCTTAACCCTCTGAGCGTTTGCCACGTGGCACGGTTTTTCCTGCTCAGCTGAGGGTCATTAACATAAGCCCGGCATCACCGGAGACGCCGGACTTATGCTGATGAAAAACGACGCCCCTCCAGTTTGACGGAGGTCTATGGCGCCACCTACCCCCGCCCCCTTCGCGTCACCGGTGACGCGATCGGGGGCGGACCCGGAAGCATCGGCATACATGCCGGTGCTCCCGACCGCCGTCAGAAGACGGCGAGACCTCGGGCGCGGCTCCAGTTAACTGAGGCTGAGTTTCATGATGCATGAAACTCAGCCCGAGTTAATTCGGGCCAAACGCTCAGAAGGTTAAGGTTTGCCACTGTTGACTGTAAGTTTTAAAATACTGAAACCTAAATGTTAATGCATAGGGCATAGAAACTCAACTGTTTGCCGAATCGAAGGTTATGTGCCCCATCAATATAATCAAAGGCTTTAATTATATCTATGAGGCACATAACCTTTGATGATATATATGACACAAAATGTGCATTACCACACTACATTAGGTGTTCCCTAATGCTTGAAGTATCATTCAAAACAAACTTGGTATTAAAAAAAATAAAAATAATATCTTCTAGCTATGCCTGCTGTCATTTCTTCATTAGAAAATGATTATACAAGTCAGTATAGATTGAAAATGTTATGGGCGGCCCTTTAGTGATGCTGAGGGCCACACTTGTGGCCCTCCATATCTACTCAGTTGCTCACCACTGCTCTAGCATATGTAGTTTTTGCATAAATTAGGTTAAAAATCAAGTAAAATTGTAACTTTTTTTGTGCAAAAACACAAAGGCTAGAGCAAAACTTTTTTTATTTTCAATGTTCCCACACCCCTTCTCTACATCTCCAGCACTTCTAGTGATGATATCATGTTCAGGGGCTTTGTAATTAAAAGTTTACTGAATTAAATAATAACATCTTCAAACAAAAGTACATTTGCTGTGTGTTTCTGAGCCTTCGCTGCTGCATTTCCCACCCTAAGCTTGTACTCGAGGCATTATGCTTTTCCAGATTATCTTTTTAAAATTGTATATAGAGTGTAAATCGAGAACCAAATAATTGAGTCCCAATAATTAAATAGAAAGAAAATAAGAGGTTTGGTCTGAAGCCAAGCTCAATGGTGGCACCTTTTTGGCAGTGGTTACCACTGACAAACAGGTGCCACCATTGAGCTTGGCTTCAGACCAAACCTCTTATTTTCTTACTTTCTAATGCCCCCCATACACGTTCCGATTTTTCGTACGAATTTTGCCCGACCGACGTGGTCTGGAGATTAATCGATCGGGAGATTAATCGGATGCGGAATTATGTACCCGACCAATCCAGATTTCTGAAAATCGGCCGAAAAATCGATCGGGACCGTTTTGGACCTGTCCGTAAATTTTGGTCAATCTGCTGTTAATAAATAGGGTCGGACTGATGGATCGGTGATAATTCGAATTCCGATTTTTCGTGCCAGCCGACCGACAAACATTTTAGGCGAAAATCGGGTGACACGATCGGAAGAAAAATCGGAACGTGTATGGGGGACTTTAGAGATGTTATTTGGAAGTTTGTGCGAGTCACAATCCAAAGTGCCCGTTCGATTGTGACTCGATTTTTCGGCCAATTGCCAATGCATGATGATGTCACAATCTAAACGTGTATGGGGGGGCTTAAGGCTTTTTCTGTACCAAGACTAAAGGCCCCCATACACATCTAGATTTTTCATCCAATCAACCTAATTCAATCAATTTTTTGTTTGACTGATTGAAAATCTATGGCAGCCCACATGGTTATTGAAAAAGGATTGGACGTGCTGAAAATTTTTAATTGGTTGTATTGAAATTGATTACACTTTCAGTCGATCCCAAAAAAGTTGATCAAACATCTGTTACTACAGTTGGCAAATATACAATCAATCCCTGACCCCAAAAAAATTTATCTTTTTAGGTTGATTGAACAGAAAATCCAGACATGTATGGGGGGCTTTAGTTAAATTTTTTATCTATTTACTATATCTATTAAATCTATGTGTGTTATCTCCTGTGTGACGGGAAGGTAAACAACAGGCCTGATCTTCATCATTCAACTTTATGCTGGCCATACACATGCCGATAAACGGCCGGATTTGAATCTGACCGACTGGCGTGCGCGCTCTCGCCGTCGGTCAGGTTAAAATCCGGCCGTTTATCGGCATGTGCCCACATGGGGCGACAGATCCCTGTCGCCCCACTTCTTGGCCGGCCAGAGATCCGACATGTCGGAAAATCTCTGGCCGATGGGAGCCGATGCCATAAGCAGCAATGAAGACGGCGTCTCCATCGCTGCTTATGGCCGGCACACAAAGGGTGCCTGGCCGATTGTGGGGCCCCAGAATGCAATGGGAGGCTAACGTGATGACGTCCTCACGTTAGCCTCCCGGAGCGATATCGGAGGGCAATATCGCTCCAGCTCGGCATGTGTATGGCCGGCATTAGTATTTTAACAATCTATCTGATTACATATATATTTATTGAGAGGTACCAGGTTTAAAATACAGATATATATGAATTTGTCATTGAATTTGGAAGCTGAGCACCTTGTAGGAAACCATTGTACAGTTTCACTAAATATGGGCCAAAAGTGCCCCAACGTTTTATAATATAAACAGGTAAAACCATCTGGTCCTGGGGCCTAATTATTTGATAATTTTTTTATTACCTGCTTGACTTTCTCTAATGTTATTTCTTTATTCATATCAGAAAGCTGTGACTGGTTAATATTTGGTAAATTAGCATTCTTTAAAAAATTTCTCAAAATGTTTTGCCAAATCCTTCTCCTGACGGTTTGCCACTGTTGACTGTAAGTTTTATAATACTTTGTTCCTCTATGTTCGGCTTCCAAGCCCCACACCATAGAACCATGGTTTCCATGCACTGCACTGATGATGGCCAAAGAGCCTGAAACAGCTGTATGCAGTTTGGAATAAATGGCTCTGTACCTTATTTGCTATATTTGCACTGTACACTAGATGTGAGTTTGGCTGATGAGGTGTAAAGGAATTATTTGCATGGCTCCACCCACTTGTTATGTCAGGGATATAACACTTATTACTATTGGGTTTGATTAGCAGTATGCAAAGAGAGATCACACAGATACTAGATAGTAAATATATATATTTTTTTACATTTAATGGATATAAAAAATTAATAACAGAAAATGTATAAATGACACTTAAGCAGGGTACAGACCTGCAGATATGGGCCAGATAGATGGCCGCTTCGAGCGCCATGCACGCTCACAGCCATCTATTTGACCCATATCATATGTGGCTATTGCTGGACATACACATACCGAGCAGGTCAGACCGACCTACTCCGATGTGTGCCGAGATGCTAACGTGATGACGTCATCACGTTAGCATCCCGTTGCATTATGGGGCCCCTTCAATTGGCCGGGCACCCTTTGTGTGCCGGCCATAAGCTGCAACGAAGACGCCGTCTTCATTGCAGCTTATGGCATCGGCTTCCATCGGCTCGCACCGGTTAGAGATTATCGGACATGTCCGTTCTCTGGCTGGCCGAGCTGTGGGGGCGATCTGTCGCCCCATGTGGGCACATGCCGATTAGCGGCCGATTTTTAACCTGACCGACGGCGCGAGCGCGCACGCCCGTCGGTCAGATTAAAAATCTGCCGCTTATCGGCATGTGTATGCCTAGCATATCGCTGTTTCCGAGCGGGACTAATCAATCCTGCTCGAAAACAGCCATATTGGATATGACCGTAAAATACGTCTGTGGCTTTGCCTAGAGACCGTGGGTCTCCAGGCAAAGCTTCAGCTGAGCTGGGGAGAGCAGAGCTGTCTCTCCCCGGCTGTACCGGTATCTGACAGCAGCGTGATGATGTCATCACGCTGCTGCAGGGAACTTCGGACGGCTCCAATATCGAGCCGTCTGTACCCTGCTTTAGCTTCGGAAGTTAGATGCAATCCAAGTCCCGCCCATTTTTAAGGACTTGGTAGATGCATGATAGCAAGTTCTGGCTGAGACTAAATTGTACAGATTAATGGCCCCTTTAAATATTCAATTCAACTGGTAAAGACTGACCAATAACTGGTAGTTTACCTTATAAGGTTGCTGGTCAGTCTGAGGATAAACTGCATTCCTTTCTCATGACATCATGAAAACTATGTGTAGTTTTGATGTATCTATTAGTGATATTGTATCTATTAGTGATATTGGTGAGTCATTATTGTATCATTTAATAACACAAATTGTTTACCTAAGGGCTTGTTTCCACTCTTGCGTTCTCGTGCGGTTGTAACCGCAAGCGCGTCCGCGTGAGAACGCATGGCATAGTTTTTGCGGCCCGATTTTTTTCCCAGACGCGCCCAGAATCTGCGTCTGCTATGCCATGTGTTTTTGCTCATTTTGAAACGCATCCAATGGCAATGACAAGCTCCGATGATCTACTCTGGTGTATAATTGGTGTATATCTTGCCGCAATATGGCAATTTCTGCTTTGCAGGTCTCTTTCACCTCCTGTATCAGCTGTTGGAAATCTTGTTTAGTCGGTAATGATTGTGTGTATTGTTGCCATATTGTTTCAAATCCCATCACTGATGTGATTAGAGTTAACGGATAATAAGTCAGTGTCCATATTATTAATTAAAACCAGCTCTAACCTTTCCAACTATCTGCTCTAAACTCTCCTACATTTGTATATGGCAGTTTTCATTTAGTACTGGTGAATGTAGGCTTGGAGGCTGTAGTTCAGGAAATTCTTATTCATACAGAAGTCTTAAGCTAGCCATACACGTGTCGGATTCCATGTCCAATCGATTCATCATCCGATCAATTCCGGCGAATCTGCCGGGAATCGCAGGTGTGATCAATCGGCCAATTAAGAGTATCCATCGCAGCATACCACCTTGTCCGAGCGGATTCCGGCACGATTCCGTGTGCGATTCCACCTCACAAATGGCAACTCCCCCTGATCCCGGCAGAATCGGATGAGAAAGACCAACATGTTGGTTCTCCGTCGGATCCGATTCTGAGCCCCTGAACGATCGGACCTGATCGATCAGACAAGGTGGGCTGCATGCGATTCCGGCACGATCGTTTCGCGTGCACGCGCCCGGAATCGATCGTGCCGGAATCCGGTGCGAATCCGGCACGTGTATGGGCGCCTTTACTTGTTCTACTCCTTTTTCTGCTCGTAATTTTATACACACATTTCCTAAAAAATGTGTTACTTTGTATTGTTTCCTTTTTACAGCGTTTTTTACAGCGCTTCTCCCAACCCGTGCTTATCAACATATCTGTAAATGTTTAATAAATAGGTTTTTTTATTGAGGGTGGATAACTGGGAAAAGGCAAAAGCAATGTAATAAATATCCCAACGTGGACCCCCAACAGTGCAATTAAACTAAGAAGAGGGCTGAGTAAAGAGAACCAACCAGTTAGAGTTTTATCTGTTATAAAAGGTCTTTATGAACATCGGACCAATACAAATCCATATCAAAATAGTTCAATAAAAGTAGATATCATCATTTCAAAATGTATCTCAGTTGGTATTATACAGATGCCGACGTGTTTCACCACTTATTCAGGGCTTCATCAGGGAGACTGAATGTGAACAACTACAACAAAGAACAAAGCATATCACGGACGTAATCACAGTGATTATATGTAAAAACTACTATAACTAGTCAACTTGCACCATATGTACAATTTATGTAAAAAAAAATACTATGTTAGACCTGCCATACACGTACCGATAATATTTACGATCCATAAAAACAGATAGATGAATCCCGATGTTGCAATCGTTTTTAGCTAAAAATGGAACCACATAGATAAACCGATTTTTGGATCGATTTTCCAGTTTTCATCAGAAATGTCATCGAAAATAATCGTTAATTCTATCGGACAATGTGCTTTTCAATGGGAAGTGATGTAGGGGGTTTGGAAAGGAGCTGATAGGATAGTGTATAGATAGGAAGTGGCAAGGCATGTCATTGGTTAAAGGTAAGAAATCACCCCAAAAGGCATCATGTCCAGCGGTAGGTAATAACAACAGTATTTTAGAAACAAAATGTAAACCATTACTCAATATTATAATACAATGAAAACAGCAATAAAAAATTGCGAATGGTTATTTCATATATAATTTTCACAAACGTTAAAAAGAGAACTTTGGTTGTTATGATGAATCCCATCCGGTCACCAGCTGCAACAGCCGCCACCGGAAGTTTCAATATGCTAATAAGCATCATCTGCACGAATTCAGTCGGGAAACCACAAAACACTTGCCCGATGTTCCCAGGCCAATAAAAAAAATTCTACTTGTCCGATCACTTTCTGATCGAAAATGTCACCAATTTAAATCGAAATTTATCTGTCGTACCATGTGGACCTGCACAGATTTCATGCCGATCAACTATTAACATTAGTCGGGTTTTATCAATCGTAAGTTTTATCCGTACGTGTATGTATGGCAGGTTTTATATCCAGGTCCAGATATCATACAGATTTTGTCTCATTTAATATTCACATTATCAGAAATGTATATATTCCATACACTGAGAAAATAATACAATTGTATAGGTTATACTCACACAAAGTATATCTGAATCAATGGAAGGGTGATAGATTAATCAACAGTGATTGTTGGAGCTCAAGCAAGCACACATTGGCGGATGTACCACACAACACCCTGGTCTCAGCCCTCCTCTTAGTTTACTTGGACCGTTGGGGTCCATGTTGGGATATTTGATGATTTTGAGTTAATTGCAAAGCCCCTGAACATGGTATCATCACCAAACTTGCTGGAGAAGAAGAGTAGGGAAGGGTTGGGGGTACACTACAAAAAAAAATTGCTCTAACTCAAATAGTTTTTGCACAGATTAAGTTCAAAATCAAGTAAAATTTTCGAAAATCGTAATTTCGACTTTGATTTTGAACTTAATTTATGCAAAAACTACATGTGCTACAGCACAACTTTTTAAAAAAAATTTCCCACAACCCTTCTCTACATCTCCAGCAATTTTGGTGATGACACCATTTTCAGAGGATTTGCAATCAGCTCACAAAGTCAGCAAGTCGAAAAATTCGACCATCTCTATTCAGCAATCTTATTGAAAAAAAATAAACGTCTAAATAGTCTCCCCTCTGTATGTTGTAGGGTGAGGTGACGATTCTTAGATAGGACTCAATTTGGGAACAAACCAATCTACAAACCAGGGGGTGAATGCAATTACCCAATTGGCAATCCAGTCTGCTCCCTGCCAACATACAAATGCTACACTTTAAACTAGAGTTTTAAGCCTATTTAAAGCCTTTTTTTGGCTTTTTTGTTTCGTTGATGAAGGAAAAAAAAACCTTAAAGCTTGAACAAATTTTTTTTAAATGCTGAGGTTTTCTTACTTCATTCAATTAAGTCTTTTCTAAGGCAAATGCCAGCAAATCAAGTTAGAGAAATGCGATGGTTTTAGTGGTAACGTTTAGCATTTCTAGATGCAAAGACATCTTCCTTCCTAAGGACTATGTACGTAGCATGTTACTGGAGAAGTCTCGGATTCTAACATTATGCTGCGAAAAATACAGATGTCAGATATGTCCCCGCAGAAGCTGCTCACATACATTTTGTGAAATGTGCGCTGTCCTTCAGAATATTATCATAAAACTGTATTTCATTTCAATTAGCTATATTATAATATGTTGGAAGATTGTATGGAAATTTAATTTGGACTGTCAATTAACTGTAGTGTGTTTATACTATCATTGGATTTTTAGGAGTGGTTTAGGTTTTATTACCCTATACCCATAATAATGTATGTTTCATAATTAACTATTAAAATGCATATCTAGCTCACATCATTCTGTAAATTTATGTGTACCATACCCCAGCTCCAGAGAGGACACTTATAAGGTTTAAACGAAAAAATCTAAATCACCACTCAACACAAGGTGAAATTGAGGCTGATAGGGGTATTCATGGTACCACAACAATTTGATCATTAAAAGTGCGTATTTTTTATTTATTTATACATATAGCTACAATAATAAATACTTAAATACATTTAAAGCTGAACTTTTCATATTCTGGGAGAATGTACACCATTACCCTTCACTTTCCACAAGGATGGGTGTGGAGATTACCCAAGACATTAACTATTTTAGATTGCGATAAATGATAATCTTTGTTTTTTTATGGTACTACACTGGCTTCATTTGAATATATATATATATATATATTATTATATATATATTTGTATATATTTGTATGTATATATGTATGTATATATATTCAAATGATATTCAAATATGTATATATATGTTTGTATATATGTGTATATATATATATTTATATGTATGTATATAGATATTCTTATATGCATGTATATATATATATGTGTATTTATATATGTGTGTATATATATATATATATTATATATTCAAATGAAGCCACAAAGTACCATAAAAAAAACAAAGATTATCATGAATCACAATCTAAAATAGTTAATAATGAAACATAAGGTTTGAACAGAAAATTCAAACCATTGAAAAGTATAATAATATATATATATAGTAATAAATAAAACATGATGTAAATAACACATATATATATATATATATATATATATATATATATATATATA
>CM070040.1:8538562-8557377 GCA_036250615.1 Ptychadena robeensis | reverse complement strand
TGAAAGGGTTAACTTCAAAGAGCACATCTGGAAATGACACTGGGGGTGATTTTCCAGATGATAACTGTACAGTAATAACTGTATCCAATACAATTCAAAGTAGAACAAAAACAAAACACATTTCCAATTGTAATAAAAATGTTATTATAAACAAACATAAATACTGTTTTGAAATCTTTCATATCAAATAAGTATTCAAGAAATTTTAGCATTCAAATGATACATTTTATACATTTTTTAATGTACTTTTTTAATAATAATTGTGTGTTTCAAACATGATTATAGTCAGGATGTCTACTAGACCCTTGTACGGACATATTTTGGGAAGTTACAGGCCAACAACATAAAAAATCTGGACCTCAGCAGTGCGCTAGGGAGGTTAATAAGGGATGTTGGCAATTTATATGTCTAAGTAACGGGGCCCTAACAAACCTCTACAATGTATTATGTATTTCTGACAATGACCACTGAAAAGATACAGGCCACTTTTATTTGAGATTTTATTTTTGTTTTGGTTTCTTTATTGCTGCAGGGTATGTAGCAATGGAAAAGCAGATATGATGATTTAGGGATTTTGTTTATCTCTCTTTGTAATGCTCTTATTACAGATACAAAAAAATTGCTTGCACTTTGTCTCTCTTAAGCAGTCCTTTAGGTTTTAGAAAAGGGATAAGCTAGCCACACATGGTTCAATTGACTGTACAATCAATGTAATTCGATCAATTTTTTTATTGAAGCATGTCCACATGGTACGATCGTTGAAATTTGATTTTAATTGTCATTTTGCTCGATCGAAATTTGATCGGACCAGTTGGAAAATTTTGATTGATTGTCCCCACATTGTGTCTCATTTTTTGTACTGTTGTTTGACCCGTCCAATTGAGATTCGATTCAATCAATTAGCATACTGTAACTTGAGGGAGGAGGGAAATGCAATACAGTCATTTAAACCATGCAAGCATGCATTGTAATGGCTTGTGTGTCTGTTCACTGACACACAAGCATGCAAATGGCGATCTCTGTGAATACATCTCCTAATGTAAAGTGTGTCCCCCAGTGTCCTTTTGCCACGATTATAATGTACTGGATTAAAATGCAAAGATATGACCTATGGGTTTTTGATCACTCTGTGACCATCATTGGTCACTTATTGATCCCTCTGTGACCATCATTGGTCACTTATTGATCACTCTGTGAACATCAATGGTCCCTTTTTGATCACTCTGTGACAATCGCTTTTTGATTACTCTACGTTTAAAAACGATTAAATTCAATCAAAGTCGAACTTTGATTGCATACTCAATGTGGTGTGTACTTCGATTCAATTACAATCGACATACGTTTTAATGATCGAAAACTTCGATCGAATTGATGATCGATTAAATGTCAATTGAACCATGTATGGCTAGCTTAATTCTACAGAAACTGAATATTTTGTACTTATACTCTTTACTTCTTATAAATGATTTATATCTCCTAGGTCGCAATGCATGCGTTCTGCACATAAGATTTCTGATGCTGGGAACGATCCTACATGATTGTACCTAGCAAAAGGACAAAACTGAGAACTGTATGTGCAGAACATTTTCTGTTCCATGGAGAGCGGGACAGAACCAACTCCAGTTTCACCCATAAAGCCTAGTCTCCACTGCGTTGAAATCCCAGAAATGACACACGAAGCGTCAAATGGTGCGTACAATCTGTACCCCTTGTTTTTGGCTGTATATTGTATGAAAAATTACCAAAGGTTTATTAGCTTTTACAATAGCATGGTAATCAGGGTGCAATTGATTTAAATCAATCATTCTTGCCGGTATAACTTAGATGAAGATTTTTACAATAACAATTTTCCATATTAGTTTTTATCCCCAGTTTAGGTTAATCATTCATATTTGGACAACTTTTCTGTTGCACTTAGTTATGAGAACTCCAGAAGTAAACCAAGCGTCTGTGATAATATCTTGTAGCAGAGAAACTGCCCAATAATCTTACAGAAACAGACAGAAGGTGATGGCATAAGCACATCACCCAAGTTTCCCCTGGAATAGAGAAGGGTGAGGGCACACAAAAGCAATACATGTATTATACACAGAGCAAAAGATGAAGTAATAACCTCATATCATTTAAAATCAATGCACAATGTTGTGGATGTCACATCTCTACACGTGCTTAGACAATTAAAATAGTCCAAATGGCGCAAATTTCACCCCAACGTGCGTTTCATTGAAGACTTCTTCAGGGGGTACGATATGTAAGTTCGTCGGCCAAATCTACATAACACAAACAGCCAGCACAGGGGGATCAGTCATATTGAATAACCAAATCCACATAAAAGTGGACACAGACCCTCAGGAGTTACTCACCGTTCCCTAGATCAATATAGGGGGAAAGAGCGTGATTTCTCAAGATGGTGTCCCCACCGCCACCGGACACCCGTGGGTGGAACGGAGGACGCGACAGAATTTAACCACATAAATGCCGTGGTTGATCTGCATACAAGATCGATTTTTACTACATTTACTTGTGGTAAACCAGTGATCAGTTGATGGTTTGGGTCCGGTCTGTGTTACGCGATCACCAGTGGGGACGCCATCTTGCAGGAAATCATTGTCTTTCCCCATATATTGATCTAGTGGACGTGAGTGCCCCTGCGGGTCTGTGGTCCACTTTTATGTGGATTTGGTTATTCAATACTGACTTGATCCCCCGTGTTGCTGGCGTGTGTGTTATGTAGATTTGGGCCGACGAACTTACATATGCGTACCCCCTGAAGCAGTCGTTCATGCAACGCACGTTGGGGTGAAATTTGCCGCCCATTTGGACTATGTTTAATTGTCTAAGCACGTTGTTAGAGATGTGACCATCCACTAACCATTGTGCATTGATTTTAAATTGATATGAGGTTATTACTTCATCTTGCTTGTGTGTATACTGTTTTCGGTATTGCTTTTGTGTGCCTCACCTTCTCTAGTTCCGGGGGAACTTGGGGTGATGGTGCTTATGCCTCACTTCTGTTCTGTTTCTGTAAGATTATTGGCAGTTCTCTTGCTACAAGTTTATCACAGGACGTAGCTTGGTTTACTTTCTGGCGTTCCTCTACTAGTGCAACAGAAAGTTGTCCAAATATGAATGATTAACCTTTAACTGGGTGATTACAAACTATATGGAAATTGGTATTGTAAAATCTTCATCTAAGTTATACCGGCAAGAATGTGATTGTTACTTGCTTTCCTTTATTTTCAGTACTCCTTTGTCCTTTTTCCCCCCTCCCTTTTTCTCTTTTATCTCTTCTTTTTTTCTCGGATTTGTGTTCCTTTTTTTCTTGTGTTTATTTGGTTTTTCTATGTAGAGCTATTAGGGAGACGCTTTGGTGTACTGTTTGTTGGGGGCGATACCCTTCCTACGCCGTGTGTCCCGATCGTTCGTGACTTGTTTTTTTTTTTCTTGGGTACGGTCACGTCGTTATGTGTATGTGTTTCTACCTTTTGTCGACTTTTGTTGCATCGCTGTGCTGCGCTTGGTCACGTTTTCGGGTTTCACCGCGTGGAGGACTTTCAGGCGTTTGGGTGTCGATGACACGGGAGTTGGTTCGTGCCGCTCGTCCCTGGGCGTGTTCTGCCTGTACAGGTGTTCTCGTTTCTGTCCTTTGTGCTAGTCGTCAAGTTCCCGTGGACTGTTCCCGAGTGTGTCATCGTATCCCGGCCTGTGTTGTGGTACCATGATTATCCCTGTTCGCCCCATTCGATTCCTCCACGATGCTGGTTGCGCCTGCGAGATTATGTCTTTCTTTGGTTGACGTGTGTCTTATTCAGTTCTGTTGTAGATTCAATGCTGCCTACATCGGTTCTTTTGCGGCTTTCAGCTCCGCGTCACCGGGGCTCACATGTCGGCACGGCCGCGACCGCTCTTCGTCTGTGACGTCCACTGTCGTGTTGCGCCCCCCCCCGTACCATTGTCCCAATCGACCAGCCGTCTCCGCGCCACCACCAGTCTTTATTTGAGTTATTGTGGCTCAAGCGTGTTCCGCCCGGCGGGCACCATTCGGGTCGATGTGATTTCGATCGGTTTTTAAACTGTGACCGAGTCCGATGATGCCTTAGCGACTGTGCGCCTCCGGACCAGAGTGATCAAAAAGGGACCATTGATGTTTCACAGATGATCAATAAGTGACCAATGATGGTCACAGAGGGATCAATAAGTGACCAATGATGGTACAGAGTGATCAAAAACCCATAGGTCATATTTTGCATTTTAATCCATACATTATAATCGTGGCAAAAGGACACTGGGGGACACAATTTACATTAGGAGATGTATTCACAGAGATCGCCCTTGCATGCTTGTGGTTCAGTGAACGACACACAGCCATTACAATGCATGCTTGCATGGTTTAAATGACTGTATTGCATTCCCTCCCCCTCAAGTTACAGTATGCTAATTGATTGAATCGAATCTCAATTGGACGGGTCAAACAACAGTACAAAAAATGAGACACAATGGGGGGACAATCAATCAAAATTTTCCAACTGGTCCGATCAAATTCGATCGAGCAAAATGACAATTAAATCAAATTTCAACGATCGTACCATGTGGACATGCTTACAATAAAAAATTGATCGAATTACATTGATTGTACAGTCAATTGAACCATGTGTGGCTAGCTTATCCCTTTTCTAAAACCAAAGGACGCTTAAGAGAGCAAAAGTGCAAGCACATTTTTTGTACTCGTAATAAGACGCTTACAAAGAGAGATAAACAAAATCCCTAAATCATCATATCTGCTTTTCCATTGCTACATACCCTGCGCAAAAAGAAACCAAAACAAAAAATAAAATCTCAATAAAGTGGCCTGTATCTTTTCAGTGGTCATTGTCAGAAATACATAAACATGTAGAGTTTGTTAGGGCCCCGTTACTTAGACATATAAATTGGCCACAATCCCATTAACTCCTAGCCGCACTGCGAGGTCCAGATTTTTTATGTTGTTGGCCTGTAAACTTCCCAAAATATGTCGTACAAGGGTCTAGTAGAACATCCTGACTATAATCATGTTTGAAAACACACACAATATATAAAAAAGTACATTAAAAATGTATAAAATGTATCATTTGATGCTAAAATTTCTTGAATACTTATTGATATGAAAGATTTCAAAACAGTATTTATGTTTGTTTATAATAACATTTTTACAATGGAAATGTGTTTGTTTTTGTTCTACTTTGAATTGTATTGGATACAGTTATACTGTACGTTATCATCTGGAAAATCACCCCCAGTGTCATTTCACAGATGTGCTCTTTGAAGTAACCCTTTCAGACGGTTGGCCAAAGGGTTGTATTGGATCACGTATAAACTGTATCCAATGCAATTCAAAGTAGAACAAAAACAAAACACATTCCAATTGTAATAAAATTGGGCTGGGAGGAGGGGTCACATCGGACTGGCCTTTCTTCAGTAAGGAAGCCAGTTAGAGCTTTAGATCCCCGGACGGGACAGAACAAGGGGGGGGGGGGTCTGGCTATCAACAAAGGGGTGCTCGGTCTACCTATATGGAGGGGTCTTAGTGGCTACAAAAAAAACGGGGGTCTGGGTTACCATCAAGGGTATGGGGGCTATATGGTTACCTTTAAGGGGGCTTGTGTCTACAATAACAACAGCAAACCGACTAACCAAAATTTCCAAGGAGATGCAAAACCATTGTTCACAGGGGTGTCAGTCATTGTCCTCGCAGTATAGTATACATTTTTTTTATAATATTGTTATTAAGATAAATAAAGTTTTAAGCTTAAAAGCGGACCTACAATGTTGTAGGTCACTTTGCACTATCAGCATAGGCTGCAAAGATAGGGCAATCACTGTCCAAAAAGAAAAAGAAATAAATCTAAAGACAGGAAAGACAAGTTTTCCGATTTTGGTAGCACCTCCCATGCTTGTGACGTTGCGCCGCGGCGCCGAGGTCGCTTGTTACAGCTGAAAAGGGCTGCCGGAAAACATCAGCTATTGTGTGGGGTCCCATAATGCACTGCTTGCTTTGCTCTGTGACGTCACTATCACAGCGATTCAGCCCTGGTTCCTGTGTGCTCTCCCCTTCTCTGTTCTCGGAGTTCATGCTCTCTGCATGAATGAGAATGTCCCTGTGTTCTGTGTCCTCTCTCTGTAGCAGTACAACCCCCTCCCCTTCTCTGTCTCGGAGTTCATGATCGGATGAATGAGAACCCCCAGACAGGGAAGTGTCACATGTGAGGTGATTGGGAGGGACGTATAGAGGCGACATTGCTGGGGACTGGCAGCATAGGAGGGGGTATAAGATATGTTTATAGTTACACCCAGTTAACCCAGTTCATGTCTGTGCCTCATCTCTCCATATACCATGATCTGGATGGAATGGTGAGACCTTTCGCTGACATGGACAGTGTATTCGGTGAGGGGTGTTGTGGAGGGGAAGTTTGTAGTGGAGCATTGCTGGGCTGGCAGAAGAGGAGGGTAATAAGATATTTTATAACCTCAGCCGTACCTGCCCCCCTTTTGTGCTCCCCCCAAATTTTATGTCACCCCCACTATCACCCTGCACACTGACCCCTCTCACCCACCTTCCAGTGCTCCATTCTCTCCTGTCTCCTACAGTTGTCCTCCTTCAGCGTCCTCCTTCGCTTCCTCCTGTCTCCTATGCCAAACTGCAGCCACATAGTCTCTGTATACGACCAGGAAACTGTCCTCCCATACCAAACCTTTGAGATTGGTAAATATGGTCTGCAGGGGGAGGGGCACCTTAGTAATGTTCAACAGAATGGGTGGAGTAGGCTTCAGGCGCCGGTACTTAAGTGGTTTTGCCTTAGGGATGAGGAAGTGAGTTGAAGATGTTCTTCCCCCCCCCCCTCTCCCCCCAAGTACCTATTTTTTTCTCTGTGTAGCAGTTCTCACAGATTGTATACTGTGGACAGGGGTGTGTAATAGGTGTCCTGTGCATGTAGTGTTTTTTTTTTTTTGGGGGATGTTTTCTTTTGAGTTTACTTCGCCTTTAACTTCGAGACTTATTGAGTGACTGTGGTTTTAGGGAGAGAAGATGTCTTTTTAAAGTTTGTACAGCCCAAACCCCCTCCGGCTCTCAACATGTTATTTCAAGTGCTTACACCATTGTTGGATTTGGCTCTTTGGTCGAATAAGTTTGCCTACCAGCTGGCCTAGACCGCAGGCGGGTCATGTCTACCCTTGTATGCGGACAGCTACAGTTGCCAGCGGGGCATTTAGGCATCACAGTGATCCTCAGGGAACTTCCTCTGCTTTTGGACCCTGTTTGTAGTGGACTGTTTTTATGATGTTGGACTTTTTGACTATTTTACATAACTGTTTGGACTTTTACTTTGCTCGCCCTAACTGACTGGAACTTGTATGGTAAGATTGTAAAGTGTATGGGGGGCATTAGTTGCCACATGTGCATGGAGTAGCTAGCAAACCCCTGTGGAGTGCCAGGCGTTCATCAAGATGGAGGTGAATCGCGCGGCCCGCCAATATAACCAAGCCAGTGCTTCTCTCACATTTAGACAATGGACTGGTGACATTATGCAGATTATAAAGGTTTAAATGTATCTGTCCGGCTTGTTGTGTTACTGTGTAAATCAGTTACCTCATGTTACTAAATTTAACTTTAAGTTCAGCTGTGAAACAAAGTGTTGGACACAGATGGGCAGTTTAAGCCATAAAAATGACAAACTGGTGGCGAAGAAACGTCTTTCCTGGTGTGCCAGATCTCAGTGTCCCTTGTTGTGATTTGCCCAATAGAGAAGAAAAAAGGCACAAGGCAACATTAATACAGGTATTTGGCAGGAATCAACGATATTCTATAAATCGATTACTGAAATAGTGGCCTTCTTGCCAATACAAAAAAATAACATTGTAATAAAAATATTTGACTGTTGCCCCCCTCACCTGTCGTCCTATTTCCATTAGTCTCCCCTGTGTGTTATATAGTGGCCTCCCTGTTTTACCCGTGTTGGGGTTATCACTGCTTTAGTGCCGGGTCCTCCTGTGATCTGTGCCATGGGACAGTATTTCCATGCTGGTAGTGACGGGTCCTCCCTGTTGATAACATCATTGATTCTGGTAGTTCCTGCGATGTAGTGCGGGTCCTCCCTGATAGAATAATTGCAGTGATTGGAAGGTTATAATCACTGCTATGTATGTGCGGGTCCTCCCCTGATAGAATTACATAGTGTTGGAAGGTATATCTCACTGCTATGTGAGTGCCGGGTCCTCCCTGATAGCATATTACATGTGATGTGCTGAAGGTATATATCAGCTGCTATGTAGTGCCGGTGTCCTCCCTGATAGAATACATACCGGTAGTGTCGGAAGTATATATCACTGCTGGATGTTAGTTGCTCGGGTTCCTCCCTGTGTCGGTTTTGGGGTGTTCGGCTGGTGTGCCGGTCCTCCATGGAGCAACATAGTGATTGGAAGGTATATATCACTGCTATGTAGTGCTGGGTCCTCCCTGAAGGAATACAGTAGCCGTAGTGAGTCGGCAGGTTATAGCTCACTGCTATGTAGTGCTGGTGGCCTCCCTTGATTTAGGAACTTGTGTTGGGTTTCACCTGCCTATGTAGTGCTGGGTCCTCCCTGATGTCGGTGATTGGCAGGTATAGCTATCAATGCTATGTAGTGCTGCGGTCCTCCCTGTGCCTGTGTTGGGGTGTCCTGCTTGTAGTGCTGGGTCCTCCCTGATAGAACACATAGTGATTGGAAGGTATTATATCACTTGCTATGTAGTGCTGGGTTCTCTCTGATACCATACATAGTGATTGGAAGTGTTATCACTTGCTATGTAGGTTGCCGGGTCTCTCCTGATAGAATACATAGTGATTGGAAGATTAGCAAAGCTCCTCATATTACATGGTTTTGGTTTTTTTTTTAGAACAAAATTTGATTGTACAGGAATTTGTTATGGGCTTCAAGATTGTAAGGGTGTATGGGGGCATTTAGTCATCTTCACACTGCAGTTACTCTTATTAGAAGGAATGAATTCATAATATTCTCAGTTTAATTGTATGATGTATAGTCTATTTACATCATGGTATATTCAGCACCACATTCCTGGCAACCAATATTTAAATGACACTTGGAGTGCAGGAATGATGCATTCAAAGACAAGTGGACAGGTACATCTGTCTATATTATAACATGTCATGGGCATCTCATTACCTGGGACTTATCGTAATATAATGATGGGTCACTGCGGAGTCCATAGAATGCAATAATCATGAATTAGTGCTGTCGAATATTGGACAACAATTGACAAAGACACTTCTTTCCCTAAAAAAACAAAGTGAGTCCTAAATACTAATTAATAAGTCTTTAAACTCATGGCAGGAATATACGCGGCGCCCATCGACCAAATCTGCCCGATTTCTTCCGGGATTGTAACGTGATACGTCATCACGTTTACCATCCATTGCATTCTGGGGCCCCGTCAAGTCGGGGGCACCTTTTGTTGCCGGCCATAACAGCTTATGGGCATCGGCTCCCAGCGGCTCAGATTTTCCGACATGTTCGGATCTCTGGCCAGCCGAGAAGTGGGCGACAGGGATCTGTCGCCCATGTGGGACATGCCGATAAACGGCGGATTTTTTAACCCGACCGAGGCGAGAGCGCGCACGCGCGCGTAGAAATGAAAATCCGGCCGGTTTTCGGTATGTGTATGGGCCAGCATAAGTTGGCAGTGTGGGCAAAAGTAGATTTAAAGCCCGAGATTGGCCCGGACTAAGCCCCATACACCAAATATCTGTTACTACAGTTGGCAAACATACAAATCAATCACTGATTTCAGGACCTCAAAAAATGCTATCTTTTTTATTTTGATGACAGAAAATCTAGAACGTGTATTCACCTGTTTACATAATTGAGAATGTTAGCTGTTAATGTGGTATATCTGTACTGGGTTTATATTGGTACTTTTATAGGCTCAGCTTTTCCGACATGTCGATCTTGGCCAGTCGAGAAGTGGGGCGCAGGGATCTGTGCGCCCCAGTGGGGAACATGCCGAAAACGGCCGGATTTTAACCGAACGACGGCGAGAGCGGCGCACGCCGTCGGTCAGATTAAAATCCGGCCCAGGTTTCGGCATGTTATGGCTAGACATTAGTGGAAAGTTGACCGCACTCTCACCCCGTTCAAAACAGTGCTCCCACCACTGACTCCCTCTCTGAGATGAAATCCAAACAGCTGTGCGTTAAGTGCGGAACCACTCACACCCATCTCCAAGTGGTTGTACGGGGGTTTAATGTTGAAAGGGGGGGGGGGGAATGCATGAATGAACCAAAACTAAAATGAAGAATAATAGCAAAGCAATAAAAGTCCCTACACCAAGGAGCCATGAATGAAGGGGGTTAAAGAGCCACATATGGCTCCTGAGCCGCACTTTGGCCACACATCTAGCTCATGAGTTTCTGCATCATTCTACAAGTACGGTTCCAGAAGCCCACGTGGTTTAAAGTAGAAAAAAATAGACAAAAAACACCGTTAGATTGCCATTGCATCCCAAAAGTGATAATATGTAAAAGAGAGGGTTGCACCCCATAGTACAGGAAACTCCTGAAGAAGATTTTTCGGCATAGATAGATGTCCAATTGTAAAGAGAACACAATACAGTTTATCGATACATATTTATACACCAAACGATAAAATCAAGCAATTTTCAAGTTCAATGCTGTCTCTCGATGCGTTTCGCGCAAATATATGTGTCTGTAATGTGACAGTGCAGTCCCCAAAACATAAATGTGCGAGTGTAACCCCTAATTAATCGTGTTGGTATATGTTGCCAGTAGGATGTGAATGGATAGTACAGCCCTATAGTGTTGACAGTGTGCCTATTAATGCATCATTACAACTTAAAGACAATTAACTTGACTTTCAGTTATTTAATTCATACAAAAGGATAATGTGCTACAGCAATGATTTTGTAAGTTTTCCTACACAGCCCCTTCTCTACTTCTCCAGCAATTGTTTTGTGGATGACTATCATGCTACATGGGCTTTGCCATGTGCACCCGCAAAATGACCCAACTTAATCTCTCTTTCCTTTTTTTTTTTTTTTTCTCTGTGTGTAGGGCAGTGGTTCCCAACTTTCTGCAGGGCTCCCTCTTCTTTCATTTAGGAACAGTTATGCGCCACCCGCCCCCCCCCCCCCTCCCTATTCTCAAACACATGTTAAAGCGGACCTACCACCAGGAATCTATGTTTTCATGAATGGCACTAAAGTGGCCAATAATAGGGAGGAATGCAGTGAAAAAACCCAAAAACGTACCTGTAATGAGCAATTTAGGAATATAATCCGGCATTTCTTTCACTCTGGCTGATGGTCTCCAGCAGAAAACGGCAGCATGTGATTTTTCAGTGTAAAGCCAACACATGAATACACTGGGTGCAATATCGCGGGTGGCCACTGGTAGGCATTAGGATCTTCTATGGGAATTTTCAAAGCACTTTCACTGAAAATCATGTGCTGCTGTGACGTGCTGCCGTTTTCTGCTGAGACCATGGCTCCAGGAAGTGAGTAGAAATGCCGGGATTTTTCCGAAGTTGCTCATTACAGGTACGTTTTTGGGTTTTTTCCTGCATGCCTGCCCTAGTTTGGCACTTCTAGTTGCCATAAAACATAGATTCCTGGTGGTAGGTCCGCTTTAAGAATGAAGGCCTGCACCCCCCTGCAATACCTTTGCGCCCCCCAGGGGGGCCCACCCCCCAGTTTGGGAACCACTGGCATAGGGTATGTTGTTTTGTATGGCATAATGTTGAGATTGCTTTTCCTGTTGCATTTTTTCCCCTTTCTTGTTGCTGTCCTTTTTTATAGTTGTAAAATGATTCCCATAAACCTTGAATTAAAAGTTATTAAAATAAAACAAAATCTCATTATGAATAATTATATTGTATGACTTGGATCATTGAATGATTACAACAATGCATATGTCTGATATTTGATAACAGTGTGACAAATTTGAGCATCACTAGAACTGGCTTAAGGCCCCCATACACCTTACAATCTTTCCATACAGTTCAAATTTTGTTCTACCAAAACCATGTAAAATAGATCTAATGGAGATTGTATGGATCGATCTTAAGGTGTATGGGGGGCTTTAACCTGTGGTTTCCAGAAAACCAGGTAAGGCATCTGTTGTCCCATGTGGGCACCCACGATCCGCAGCCAATTTTAGCGATGGCCGCAAGCGCGCACGCACATCGGTTAAAAATTTGTGTATGTGTATGGGGGCATTAGTGAACTTTCTTAAAAGTTTTTTAACTTTTTATCTGCTTTCAGGTGGGATTTTTATATTGCCCACACTTGTTGCTCGCCACAGGTGTTAAGCCTGCCATACACCCACAGACGGGTGCAGACAGACGAGCTCCGATATGCAGTGTGATGATGTCATCACGGTGCATTCTGGGGCTGCTTTAATCGGCTGGGCACCCTTTGTGTGCCGGCCATTACCTTCAATGAAGACGCCGGTCTTCATTAAAGTTAATGGCATCGGCCAGAGAACATCCGACATGTCCGTTCTCTGGCCGGCCGAGCTGTGGGACGACAGCGATCTGTCGCCCCAAGTGGGCATACGCCGATTGACGGCCGATTTTGCCGCAGACCGATGGCGCGAGCGCGCACGCCCGTCGGTCAGCGGAAAAATCGTCCACTAATCGGCATGTGTATGGCAGGCATTAAAAGGAGCATCACATGCCTGAAACAATCTTATTCATCCACAATTTTGAAAGGGTGCCAAAAATTTTGTCTTGCTCATTCTTAAGCTAGCCATACATGTTCCGATTCCATGGCCGATCGATCACCCATCCGATCGATTCCGCGATGCCAGAGGGAATCGGATGTCCGATCGATCGCCCAATTAATCCTGTCCCTACCACCTTGGGCCACCGATTCCTGGACGATTCCGTGCCCGATCGATCACTTCACACATGGCAACTCCCCCTGATGTGTGCTGAATCGGATCAGAAAGACCAACATGTTGGTTCTCTGGCAGATCCGATTCTGGGCCCCCGATCGATCGGACGTGATCGATTGGGCAAGGTGGGCTTCACGCGATTCCGGGACGATCGATTAGCGTGCACGTGCCCCGGATCGATCGTCCCGGAATCCCTTGGGAATCGGATCCGTGTATGGGGGCCTTTAGAGTTAAGCGTGACATTATGTCCAATCTGCTTTTTTTCCCTAATTTTTTGGTTATGTTCCAATACACACAAAGGTAATAAACATGTGTATCGCAAAACCTGTGTTACTGCAATACTTTTCTGTGAGAAATACTTGATTTTCGGGAAAAATGTCTGGGGTTCCAACAATTTCGGCCATGACTGTATTTCTAGTGGACTCTTTTGTTTTAAATTCAATTTGAACTAAATGGAAACGATTCAGATTCCAGAATGCACATTGTCCTTGTTGTTTTTGTATCCCGGACCCCCTAGCCTTCTTTATTCTGCAAAGAGGCTTCTCTAAACGGTAAGACATTGTACATATGAATGAGGGACAATTAGGATGAAAATCCATCAATTCATTACCTCAGCAGTGCGCGAATATTCAAGTTTATGCGAAATGTTTAAATATTTTAACTTCTCATCTGTCTTTGAGCAGCGTTCTCTCCGGAAAATCCCTCCAGCCGGGCACTTGTGTGTGGCGGGGAGGAGGACGGAGCTGCTTTCCTTTTCTGTTCTGATAAAGCATGTGTTGTTTGTGTGGTCTTTTCTTCACCGCTGGAATGTGCCTCTTCATCACCGACAATGTAGGGATAGTTGTGACAGTAATGATAAAGCTAGCCATACACGCACCGAGCGGCGGCCGACTTTGGCACAGACCGATGGGCGTGCACGCTTGCGGTCGTCGGTCAGCGACAAAATCGGCCACTGCTCGGGGCTCTTTCGCCCCACAGCTCGGCCGGCCAGAGAACGGACATGTCCGATATTCTCTGGCCGATGCCGTTAGTTTCAATGGAGAACACCCTATTAGATTGTAAGCCCGTCCGGGCAGGGTCCTCTACTCCTCCTATGTCATACCTGTACCTGTGTGTTATATTGTGTCGTATCTCCACTCTAATGTATTGTACAGCGCTGTGTAATATGTTGGCGCTATATAAATAAATGATAATAATAATAACAGCGTCCTCATTGAAGCTAATGGTCGGCACACAAATGGTGCCGGCCAATGCTGTCAGCTCTGAAGAGCCGCATGATGACGTCATCACGCTGCTTTCCAGAGCTGATCTGACCTGTTCTGTCGCCCCCCCACACTCGTTACGTGTGTGGGGGCCTTAAGACTTGTAAAGTCCCATTCTCCCATACACAATTTGTGACTAATCGATCACCACGGGCATTCCCGGCGATCACTCGAGTTCTGCCCACCCTGAACAATCGACTAAAAATCGGATCAGGCATTGAACAGACATGTTGGGTTTTTTTTGGTCGATCGTTTAGCAATCGGAATACGTTGGTGGACCCATAGCTCCCTATGCAGCAGCCTTTCCGATCGATGGATTTTGTGGAATCGTCCATTTTGGAGATCGGCTCATGTCCAAATCGTCCACAAATCGGATTCCCAAGGTACATCACCTTGGGAATCAAATGAAGAAACAGATTAGAGCAACATCAGGTGCTGTGAGCGTGCCCGGCGCCCGATGTTGCCCTAACCTGTTTCTTCATCGAGCCATGTGTGCCCGGCTTTAAGCAACCAATATTTTAAATCAGAAATGTAATATTTTACATATATAACCTGTCTTTCCCATTGATTTTCTCTGAAAGTAATTGGGATTCTAAATACAGTTGCAAGAAAAAGTATATGAACCCTTTGGGATTGCCTGGAGACATCCCAAGAATATTGCTGCACTGAAACAGTTTTATGAAGAGGAGTGATCCAAAATTACTCCAGATCGTTGTGCAGGTCTGATCTGCAACTACAGCAAACGTTTGGTTGAGGCCAAAGGAGGGTCGACCAGTTATTAAGTCCAAAGGTTCACATACTTTTTCCTCCCTGTGAATGTTTACATGTTATGTTCAATGAAAGCACAATGTTTGTGTTGTATTAGTTTAAGCAGACTGTGTTTTTCTATTGGTGTGACTAAAGCAGGCCATACACGGATCAGATTTTTAATCAATCGACTTAAAACGATCAATTGATTGAAAATTTAGTTTTGCCCACCTGGTTAAATCGAATTAATCCGATCAAAATTGAGTGAAAATTCAGTCGTTATTTGATCGGACTGGATGGTAAATTTTTATTCGGTCAATTGAAAATTGGTTTGGTATTTTGAGAACCAAGTGTGGTCAACCAATTTTTGATCGATTTTTTATTTTTTTGTCAACACCCATCACTTCTGACTGAACTTTTTAATCTGACTATTTTTGATGGACATAGGTTATGTCGATTGAAAAAAAAAAATCGATCAAAAATCTTGTACTACATATGGGGCATGATACAATCGATGTACAATTTTATACCGACTTAAAAATTGATCGTTTTAAGACGATTGACTGAAAATCTGACCTGTGTATGGCCTGCTTTAGATGAAGATCCGAGCACATTGTATGACCAATTCATGAAAAACTCCATGTAATCCCAAAGGGTTCACATACTTTTTCTTGCAACTATAGATGTACTTGATTGTCTCTCACAACAACACAGCACAACTTTTGAAACTTTTATTCATTATGTACTAAAACATCTGATTGTAAACACCAAAACCAGTCTATTAAGATGAATGAGTTAGATTGGCTTGTGTGCATTATGTAGGCCCTAATGGCAGCTGTAGTTATACCATAGCCTGTCACATATAGTCAGGTCCATAAATATTGGGACATCAACTCTTATTATAAAATTTTTGGATACACCACAACAATGGATTTGGAATGAAACAAACACACTGTGCTTTAAGTACAGACTGTCAGCTTTAATTTGAGGTTATTTACATCCAAATCAGGTGAATGGCTTAGGAATTACAACAGTTTGCATATGTGCCTCCCACTTGTTAAGGGCTTGTTTCCATTACGTCGGGAGCCCCGACGTAGCAGATAGACTTACCTGCTCGGCGGACGGGTCTGTCTTCATTGCGCCGACCCGATCCGCCGGTGTCAGGCTGAACGTAGTCGAGTACGTTCAGCCTGTACACCGGCGGATGTCTAAACAGACCATCCGCCGGCAGGCTGAGTCTATGGGATACGTCGGGACCCCTGCTTAGCGTAATCGCTTAGCGGAGGGCTCCCGACGTACAATGGAAACAAAGCCTAAAGCTGGCCATACACCTGCAGGATTCTCTGTCAGATTTCCTTCAGATCAGATCAGATCTACCAACAACCATGTAATATGAGGACCTTTCTACACCTTCCAATCACTATGTATTGTATCAGGGAGGTCACTATACTACATGGTTGTTGGTAGATCTGATCTGATCTGAAGGAAATCTGACAGAGAATCCTGCAGGTGTATGGCCAGCTTAAGGGACCAAAAATTGGCTTCTCAGCTGTTCCTTGGCCAGGCGTGTGATATTCCCTCATTATCCTAATTACAATGGTCCAAAGTTAATTTCAACTGTGCTATTTGCATTTGGAATCTGTTTCTGTCAACTCTCAAGATAAGATCCAAAGAGCTGTCACTATCAAAAGAAAGAAAATGAAGAAAGCCATCATTAGGCTGAAAAAATAAAGCAAACCCATCAGAGAGATAGCAAAAAAATTAGGCATGGCCAAAACAACTGTTTGGAACATTATTCAAAAGAAGGAAGGCACCAATGAGCTCAGCAACACCAAAAGACCCAGAAGACCACGGAAAAACAACTGTGGTGGATGACCGAAGAATTCTTTCCCTGGTAAAGAAAACACCCTTCACAACAGTTGGCCAGATCAAGAACCAAGAGGTAGGTGTGTCAAAGTCGACAATCAAGAGACTTCACCTGAGTGAGAGGGTTAACCACAAGATGCAATCCATAAGTGAGCCTCAAAAACAGGAAGGCCAGATTCAAAGCCTTCACAGTTCTGGAACAGCATCCTATGGACAAATGAGACCAAGATCAACTTGTACCAGAATGATGGGAAGAGAAGAGTATGGAGAAGGAAAAGAACTGCTCATGATCCTTAAGCTAGCCACACATGGTACAATTTTAGCGTTCAATCGGCGATTTTCGATGGAAAAAAAGATCGATTGAACATTAATCGATGTACTGCCACATAGTGCAATCGATGATCGTTGAACGATTTTTGGTACAATCGTCGATTGAAAAGTGATCGGACAAGTTGTAAAATTTTGGTCGATTTTTTTTTTGCCTCGATTTTGTGGCTCGATTTTTTAGGCTACTTCCCTTTAACTTCCAATTGAAACTAAAATCGTAAGAGGAATTCAATCGACGATTTTGGATTACTTCGATTTAATTTCAGTCGAAATTGTTCAATTATCGTGCTTCCCATGTGGAGAACTTCGATTAAATGACAATCGATGTTCGATTTTTTAAACCGAAGTACAAAATCGAATCGAACCTCGATTGAATGATAAATTGTACCATGTGTGGCTAGCTTAAGCATACCACCTCATCAGTGAAGCATGGTGGTGGTAGCGTCATAGCGTGGGCATGTATGGCTGCCAATGGAACTGGTTCTCTTGTATTTCTTTTTTTTAAGCAATAAACTTTTTATTGATTATAACAAGAAAAAAAAAACATGAAAGTACAGTGGTACACAGTATGTGAAAGTCAACCGCATGGAGGCACAGGTACAGAAGCTATATATAGAACAATAGATCATACAATGAGGTAAAGTCTCTGTTGGCAGAAGTAAATACCGCAACCTTATGTACAGATCCACTCAAGGCTAAAGGTACCCATACACGTTGCGATTTTTCGGGGACCGATGCGATATTCGATTTCGATGCCCGATTTTTGCTTTAGTGCTATTTTTAAAAGTCGGTCGGATGCCCGATTTTTCACCCGATTATTCGGCCGATTATTCAACCGATCGGCTGGTTGGATTGGGAATCTTTTAAGAGTGGCCGACCGTCCAAAAATTACAGGCATCCTTATTCGGGACCCGACCGACTTTTCGGCCGATTTTTCTAAAAACAGCATCGGTCAGACTACATTTGCATGTTAGGAATCCCGAACGATCGACCTACCCGACCGACCGGATCGGTCGGAAGGGCTAAAATCGCAACGTGTATGGGTACCTTTAGTGATCCGCAGTAGCCGTGAAATGCATGACAAGGTTAACATCAGAATACTCATGTCTACAAATAAAAATACCAAAGAACAATCCTGCGGCACACCATCTCAAGGGATCCATTGGCAGTGAAACCTCTCTTGTATTTATTGATGATAGAAGCAGCAGGAGGAATTCTGAAGTCTTTCGGGCAATATTATCTGATTATCTTTATTACAAAATATTATTTTCATATTCAGCCAAATGTTTCAGAACTCATTGGACGGCGCTTCACAGAGCAGATGGACAATGACCCAAAGCATACTGCAAAAGCGACCAAAGAGTTTTTTAAGGGAAAGAAGTGGAATGTTATGCAATGGCCAAGCCAATCACCTGACCTGAATCTGATTGCACATTCTTTTCACTTTCTGAAGAGAAAATGGCTACACGTTATAATTCATGTTATTATTATAAGTAACTGGTATTTTTTAATTTTATTTAAAGAAATATGTATGTTTACTTCACTTCAATTATGGGGATTGACAGGGGTTTATGTATAAAATATACATTATATATTTTGGTATACAGTATCTAGAGATGCTCCGATCAGCATTTTTGGGGCCGATTACCGATCACCAAGATCATGATCT
>CM070040.1:8516314-8533691 GCA_036250615.1 Ptychadena robeensis | reverse complement strand
ATCTGTTACTACAGTTGGCAAACATACAATCAATCACTGATTTCCCTGACCCCAAAAAATGTATCTTTTTTATTTTGATTGAACAGAAAATCTAGACGTGTATTTCACCTGGTTACATAATTGAGAATGTTAGCTGTTTAATGTGGTATTATCTGTACTTTGTTTATATTTGTACTTTGTATGGTCTGTTATCCAACGTCAAAGTAAATGAAGGTGCTATGTAAATTATGGAATCATATTTAGTCATTGCTTGGATCTACCTATTCAGATTCTAGGATCCTTTTGACTTACGTTACCATATTAATAGATCTAGTAGTACAATGTTTGATGCTCTAAAGGTGGCCATGCACGGGTCGATTCCGCACACGATTCCTGGCTGATCGATCACCGGGCGCGTGCACGCCGATCGATCGGCTAAGAAGTGAGTGCAGCCCACCTTGCCCGATCGACCCTGCCCGATCGACATGGCTCCCAAATCGGATCGGCCAGAGAACCAACATGCTGGTCTTTCTGATCGATTCAGCACACATCAGGGGGAGTTGCCATTTGTGAAGTGATCGATCGGGCACGGAATCGTCCAGGAATCATTGGCCTAAGGTGTTAGGCACAGACTTAATTGGGCGATCGATCGCCCATCCGATCACCTGTGGCATCGTCGGAATCGATCGGATGGGTGATCGATCGTCCATGGAATCGACACATGTATGGCTAGCTTAAGGGCCCCCATACACGCCCCGATTTTCCGTGCGATCGATAAAACACAATCGACTGTATTCATTAAACTCGGCCGAGTTTATGTTTGATGGGAAGTGGAAGGGTTATGGCAGGGATCAGCAGCTTGAGGCACACAGTTGTACCACCCGAGTGGGAGTTTTGGCCAGGGCCAGGTATCTGTGGGTGTCTGTTCTGGGGGTGGGATGGGGGCTTTGCCTTTGATGGGGACGGCTAATCATAGGGGAAACAAGGTCTCAACTTCAGTTTAGTCACATGAATAAAAAATATAAAAGAGAAATACAGGAGAATGGTAAAACCTATATACATCCTCGCACAACCTGGCAGATGATTCTACACACACCACAGTGTTTGAAACATGAAGTAAAAGTATGATAATTAGTTAGATCGGACCTAGATTGGTCGGGTCATAAGAAATAGTAGCCGATTGAATACAATTTAGATTCGTTTGAGAAAAATTTTCTAACATGTCCGATCACAGTCCGACCGATTATTCCTAAAACTTCGATCGAAGTTACTCGGTCGAACCATGTGGGCATTGACCGATTTTTGCAAAAAATCGATTGTTTTTAATCGATCGGACGGAAAATCGGGGAGTGTATGGGGGCCTTAAGTGTTGCAAAGCGTGTCTGAAAACAATCTCAACATAGGTTCATAAATATGTATTTCCTGTTCCCCACCATAACAAATCTAACCAAACAGAAACCACTAGAAACAACTGGCCATTCACTTCTGCCAAGAACCATATCCAGTGAGCCAGTGCTGCTACAGGACAAAACAATTAAGCAGGGAATACACGGCTCGATATACGAGCCGTTCCAGATTCCCTGCCCAACATCGAAGGAGCTGGAGGCGCAGCACTGCTGTGTCTCCAGTTCTGATTATGCTTTGCATGGAGACCGCAGTCCCCATGCAATGCAGTGGACATCGACCATGATTTATGGTCATGTGCGATATCCCTGTTTTCGAGTGGGATTGGTTGATCCCGCTAAAAAACAGGGATGGCCTTATTAGATATGGGCCAGATGGACAGCCATGAGCGCGCATACTGTTTGAAGCAGCCATCGATATAGCCCATATCTACACGTGTGTTCCCAGCCTAATATGAGGGACTTTCTACACAATCAAGTCTACCCGTGTTTAATCGCAGAGGACCCTATACTACATTCTTGTTGGTAGATCTCATGAATATCTGACAGAGATCTAAAGGTATATGGACAGCTAAAGAGATAAATGTAGTAGAAAATGAATAGCTTGCCATACAAGTTTAGATCTCTCTGAAATTAAAAGGTGTATGGCGACCCAATCAACTTAAACTAATGGGATCGGGTTAAAATTTACCGTCCTGACGGATAACTGTGCGATCTGACAGGATCCTCGTTAGTTGCTGCATCCAATTCCTGCACGACTCAATCCATAAGGGATGCGGGAGCGCGCACGGCATCCAATCGGCGGTTGGATCGTGCAGGAATTGGAACGTCTATGCCCAGCTTTAGACAGTATAAAGGCTGCCATACACACCCCGACGGGTGCTGACAGACCTACTACGATATGCACCGGGATGCAAACGTGATGATGTTATCACGTTTGCACCCCGATGCATTATGGGGCCCCTTCAGTCGGCTGGCACCCTTTGTGTGCCGGCCATTAGCTTCAATGAAGACGCCGGTCTTCATTAAAGTTAATGGCATCGGCTGGCATTGGCCAGAGAATATCGGACATGTCCGTTCTCTGGCCGGCCAAGCTGTGGGGCGACACGGATCTGTCGCCCCATGTGGGCACACGCCGATTAGCGGCCGATTTTTCCGCTGACCGGCGGCCGCGAGCGCGCACGCCCGTCGGT
Organism: Ptychadena robeensis; assembly: GCA_036250615.1. Lineage (NCBI taxonomy): Eukaryota > Metazoa > Chordata > Amphibia > Anura > Ptychadenidae > Ptychadena > Ptychadena robeensis. The sequence goes on along the minus strand of CM070040.1, from coordinate 8,531,116 downwards.
CAGGTGAAAAATCGGCCGCTTATTGGCATGTGTATGGCAGGCTTAACTTTTATTACAAAGTTAAAAACAGTCCATAGGCAGCAGGCTTTGAATAAACACCCTGTTGGGGTGGAGACATATGGTAGTGGTCCGCAGATTAAAAAAACGATATGGCTATGGACTGTTAGTAACTTTGTAATAAAAGTGATACTGTTTTATATATACTCTGTGATTGATAAACCTCGTTGGAGCTTTTAAAGTCCCCCTCGCCCCTGATTTTTTAGGGGGAAACTTATGATCGGTTTGTGGGCCAAGGCTCAATCCCCTGGTGATATGCATTGTTATTTAAAGGATATGTACTATTAGAATGAGATAAACTTTAGCAAGATCAAAAAAAAGTGTACCTCCTGATTTGCATAACAATTGTATATATTAGCTGCCGCTTGCTTGACTTTCCCACATACACAAGTGTCCATTCTAAAATATGTTTGTTGATTGCACGCCTTAAGCCACCCCCACCCCCATACACGTCTAGATTTTCTGTTCAATCAACTTAAAAAGATACATTTTTGGGGGTCAGGGAAATCTGTGATTGATTGTAATGTTTGCCAACTGTAGTAACAGATATTTGATCAACTTTTTTGGCATCGACTGAAAGTGTAATCAATTTCAATACAGCCAATTTAAATTTATCAGCACGTCCGATCATTTTTCAATAAATTTTTTCCCAATTTTAATTGTAGCTGGCCATACACCTTTAGATCTCTGTCAGATATCCTTTAGATCTACCAACAACTATGTAGTGCCGGGTCCCTCATAGTACATGGTGTTGGTAAAACAAAAGGAGATCTAAAGGAAATCTGACAGAGAAATATAAAGGTGTATAGCTAGCCATACATGTGTCGACTTGTGAGCGATCAATCGCCCATCAGATCGATTCCGGTGAAGCCACAGGCGTCAATTGATCGGCCAATCAAGTCTGTGCCTACCACCTTAGGCCACCGATTCCTGGACGATTCTGTGCCCGATCGATCACTTCACAAATGTCAACTCCCCTTGATGTGTGCTGAATCGCTCAGAAAAGACCAACAGGTTGGTTCCCTGGCCGATCCGATTTGGGGGCCATGTCGATCGGGCGGGGTAGATCGGTCAAGGTGGGCTGCACTCAATTCCTTGCCGATCGATCGGCGTGCACGTGCCGGAGATCGATCGGCCAGGAATCGTGTGGGAAATCGACCCGTGTATGGCCACCTTTAGGGGGCCCTTAAGCTAGCCACACACGGTTCGATTTTGGTTCAATCGATGCTCGATTAGATGAATTTTTTCTATTCTCTATCTATTGAACGAAAATCGAGAAATGGCCACATGGTACGATCAACGATAATTGTTCGATGAAGGTAGAAAAATGGATCGAATTTTGATCGGACATGTTGGAAAATCATCGTCGATTGTGCCAAAATCGTTTTATAATTGTGGATGTTTGTGGTGTTTCTCCTGGATCGATTAGATTTGATATAATAACATAGACCACTTCAATCTGAACTTCAATCGTTTCCAGACCAAACACGACGATTTTAGTAATATTTTGAAATCGAAATCTCACCACAATCGCAAACTCAATGTGGGGTGTATGTTGATGCGTTTAAGATCGATTTTCGATTAGACAATTGAATTCCTCGATCTAATCGAGCATCGATTGAACCAAAATTGAACCGTGTGTGGCTAGCTAATGCTGGGCATACACATAGCGAGCAAGTCAGACAGACCTACTCCGATGTGTGCCGAGATGCTAACGTGATGACGTCATCACGTTAGCACCCCGTTGCATTATGGGGCCCCTTCAATCGGCTGGGCACCCTTTGTGTGCCGGCCATAAGCTGCAACGAAGACGCCGTCTTCATTGCAGCTTATGGCATCGGCTTCCATCGGCCAGAGAAGATCGGACATGTCCGTTCTCTGGCCGGCCGAGCTGTGGGGCGACAGATCCCATGTGGGCACATGCCGATTAGCGACCGATTTTTAACCTGACCGACGGCGCGAGCGCGCACGCCCGTCGGTCAGATTAGAAATCGGCCGCTTATCGGCATGTGTATGCCTAGCATTAAGGTTGATCTAACCATGTTGGCTGTCATAGATTTTCAATCAACCAAAAATTTTATTGAATAAAGTGGATTTGAAAAATCTAGATGTGTATGAGGGACCTTTAAGTCCCTCTTATAAAACAGTATGACAGAAAATGATTACCCACGATTCTGGTTTTTATCTTATCCACCTACATTTTGCATCTGTGAAGTTCATATGAACTCAGTAAAGTTTGCAAGTGCGTTAGATAGATAGACTTGAAAGTGTTAGCACCATGCACTAATCCCTGGTCTGATGCAAACAGTCAGAGCACAAACACACAACAATTGGTTCATTTGCATAATAGCTCTTTGTAATAGATATGCAAATTCCCGTCCTCCTTGTTTGAACACAATAGAGCTTTACATTAAAGAGTCAAGTTGCATAGAGTCAATGAGGGGCTTTCTGTTAAGCAATCACCTAAAATGTGAACTTGGGCAATTTCACCAAATTAGCTTTTCTTGGCTTTTACATTTGTTTTCTTTACAGTCCATAAGTTTCATGTCTTTGGGTAGCCCTCCACCTTACCCAGGTGTCTGTTATCTGAGGGAGTGGAGGTGGGGGGTGATCAGTAGAGAAGGTTACAAAACCTACCCAAACTGCTATTGTTCCCCATGAGATAAGCAAAAGCAGTATGTTCTTCCTCCCCCCTCTTCATTCACCTGAACAGGAATGTTCAGCAAAACAGAAAACTCTGCCCGTGGACTCTTGGCCTACCCCTCGGCCTGAGGGAAGGCAGATCCCGCATAAATGCTCCACTACCACTTTAGATTAAGCAGCCATAGCTGAGCTTTTCATCTGCTTGTACAATATTGCATTTTATTGACTTAAAGCCGCGCATGTGATGATGTTATGAGGGGATGTCATTAGGAGGTCACTGGAGGAGCGGAGAGGGTGGTTAGGGGTGTATTTATGTACCAGGTTGGAGATGTAAGGAGGACAGGAGGTGTGGAGTGATTTAAAAGCAAGGCACAGAACTTTAAAATTGAATTCTCTGGACAATGGGAAGCCAGTGTTGAGATTTGGAGAGAGGAGCAGCAGATGAGGAGCAGTTAGAGGAGTAGATGAGTCTAGCAGCACCATTCATGATGGACTGAAGAGGTGAAAGTCTAGTTAGAGGAAGGCCAGAGAGGATGATGTTGCAGTAGTCCAGACGAGAAATGATGAGAGCATGTACCAAGACTGGTGGTCTCTGGGGAGAGGAAGGGGCGTATCTTGGAGATGTTGCAGAGATGGAAATGGCAGGATCTAGCGATGTGAATGTGAGGAGTAAGGGTGAACTACTTATCAGATAGCAAAAAAAAATTTTCTCCAGCATTTGGATTGCCCAACAATTTTTCAGCCCCCTTTTCATACCTTATTTTACACACGTACAAAATGCTGTTATCATTCCAGAAAACTGTCCAGTCAGTGACATGTCATGTCAACAAGATCAGTCTCAGTGGAGTGGGGCTCGAACTAGATATTCCTGACTGCGTGCGATTACCTGACCCACGCAAGCAGGTGATGTCATCCCGCCATGGTCATCTGACTCCTTCTTCATGGATCCATGTCCCCTGCGATTGCCAGTAGTAAATAGATGCCCGGCATGTGTGTCCCAAGTCCTTGTGTGCATAGCTTGAGCAGATTCATTTAAATGAATGACATTGCAATCTGTTTACATTTCCTTTCCAATACCGTGTATGCAGAGGCGAATTTTTTCTTGATTTTCTTGATCAGTTTTGAACAAAAAGTTTTTCCGACAAATGCAAAACAATCAAGAACAATGTGTTTGAGGGTAGCTTGAAATAACTGTTGAAATCTCACTACATCACTGAAGAGAACAGGAAAGTTAGGAAGGATGTTTCGCTTTTCTGGACCCAAATATTGTAATGAAATTAAATAAGGGAGTCTTCAATACACCTTGAAAGTGTTGACTTTTTTGGGGGAGTTGTGGGGCTTTGTTTTCTCCAAGAAATGGAAAGCTGTGCAGGCGCTATGGGGGGCCAGGCCCGTCCAGTCCGGTCCATGTGTCCGCTTGATTAAAGCCCCCTACCTATGCAGCCTGACTTGTGAGACGTAGGCTTGCCCCCTTGATCGTCCGCCCAATGTTACCTGCGGGTAACACAGCATACCTGGAAATGCAAATATGTAATAACCATCAGTCACTGTTGCAGCAAGAGAACAACAAAACTACATGTGGTTCATGGCGCTCTTTTTCTTATCAGATGTACATTGCATAGTACAGAAAACCTTGACTTTTAGTGACTAAACAAACGTGAAGAGAAAGTATATGCAAACCATGTAATTTAGCCACATTTTTACAGAAGCCTCAAGCAGGGAACACACGCATAGATATGGGCCAGATCGATGGCCGCTTCGAGCGTCGGGCTCGCTCACAGCCATCTATCTGGTTCATCATGAATGGCGCTGCTAGACTCATCTACTCCTCTAACCGCTCCTCATCTGCTGCTCCTCTCTGCAAATCTCTACACTGGCTTCCATTTGTCCAGAGAATCAAATTCAAAGTCCTGTCCCTTGCTTTTAAAACTCTCCACACCTCCTGTCCTCCTTACATCTCCAACCTGGTACACAAATACACCCCTAACCGCCCCCTCTGCTCCTCCAGTGACCTACTAATGACATCCCCGCTAATAACCTCATCGCACGCAAGGTTTAAGGACTTCTCTAGGGCCGCTCCTACTCTCTGGAACTCTCTCCCTCGTCCCATTACGCTTGCTCCTACTTTTGGCACTTTTAAAAAAGCCCTAAAAACCCACCTCTTCAGTCTGGCCTATCCTTGTTCTCTTTCCTAACATCACCACCATGCCAGTCCCATCCCCCCCACCTATTGTATACTCTGTTCCCCAACCTATTAGATTGTAAGCCCAAACGGGCAGGGTCCTCTATTCCTCCTGTGTCATAACCTGTACCTGTGTGTTATTGTGTGTTTGTATCTCCACTCTAATGTATTGTACAGTGCTGCGTAATATGCTAATGCTATATAAATAAATTATAATAATACACATGGTTCATGGCGCCTACATTGCATAGTACAGAAAACCTTGGCTTTTAGTCACTAAACAAATGTGAAGAGAAAGCATATACACACCATATATTTTAGCCACATTTTTACGGAAGCCTTAAGCAGGGAACACACGCATAGATATAGGCCAGATCCATGGCCGCTTTGAACGTCATGCACACTCACGGCTATCTATCTGGCCCAATCAATCCCACTCGAAAACAGGGATATCGGACATGACCGTAAACCACGATCGATGTCCATTGCTTTGCATGGGGAATGCGGGTCTCCATGCAAAGTATCACCAGAGCTGGAAACACAGCAGAGCTACTTCCCCAGCTCCTTCGATGTCGGGCAGCAGCATAATGAGGAAATCGCGCTGCTGCAGGGAACCTCGAATGGCTCCAATATCGAGCCGTGTGTGTGTTTCTGTGCCTTACTGTTTTTCTGAAAGCAAGCCCTTGATCTCAGGACCCTCCTCAGCCCCCAGCAGAGTCCTTTCCATGTAAATGCTAAAAGCTTCTTATCTCTGAGCTAAGAGCTCATCAGCATAAGCATCCAATCTGCCTGTATGTACTCAACTGTACTGTGATTGTGAGCATGTGATCTTCCTAGCCTGGCATTTCCTGCTCTACACAAAGATTTTCTCATTATGACGGATAAAATACAGTACAAAGTCAACTATGTACACAATTTATTTCCAGCAGTTTAATTAATAAGAGTCATTAATGATAATGTCCAGGATACTCATATGTTAATGACGACAGTCCCTGGAGCTTGGACATAATCAGCTTATTACCCTTGGGTCCAGCAGGAGACACCTATAACCTTAGGCAAGATTCGTGTGTGTTTTAGCGATATGATTGTAACTGACCAAATGATGTAACTAACTCTTGATTCCATTTTCTTCCCATACATTTTTAAACTGATAAAATAGATTTTGAAAAACTATTATCATAGGCGTCGCACTGTTTCACTTAGATACAGTTCCTCCAAAAACTTTAACCATATTCTATATTATCTGCAACATGTGTGCTTGACTCTTCTTTTAGGGGGGTTATTTGGTTCTCGACCATGAACTGCAGTAATCTAGAGAGAATGAGGGCGATCAGTTCCACTTAGATAACCACAGGGCAATTAACCCCCCCCCCCCTCCCTCCCCAGGCTAGGGCTGACCTTAGGGCTTGAACTGTGTAATCACATGACCAGCTCGTAAACTGACCTAAGAGAGGAAGAGTCCCTGTCCCTTCCCAACCCTCATAGTCGAATAGGCAGTTCAAGCAACAGGAGAGTCCCCATCATGCTGCTGGGTTCATTGTAAATTTCCCAGCTCCATGGCAGCAACCAAGCTCAGTCGTACAGGCATGAGATGGACACATGGGAAGGTATGTACTCCATATTGTTCATCGGGGCGTAGAAGTAATTCCGGCTCATGAGACTTGATACATGGTGGATTTAACTGGCTTTCTCTGGATTGTCCTCATCACAGGAGGACGGCTTGTATGTGTGTGTGTTTGTAATTAGTCCGTACATCCATTTCTTTACAATTTTACTTTTGTTTTATTTCTACAATTGTTTTAAATATCAACCAACTCAATGAGGTGTCCAGCCTCGGGGGCTTTCAGGGCAAAATAATTAATAATTTGGCTAAGGTATACCTAATATTTGAAATTTTGTATGAGATTGGGGTGTTGGCAATATCCATTTCCATGACCTTGTGCCCAAAACAGTAAATGTACTGTATTTGATAATATTGATGATGTATTTTTTATATATGTTTTCTTATATATTGTATCATATCATTTTATTTCACTCTATCATTTACATTTAATAATGCTCAAAATGCAGTTGTGTTTTTAGTTTTTAGATAAAGTACTAAACGCTTGTTTTTATATATATATATATATTCTATACCATTTGAATCAAATTCTTTCCATGTTTGCTACTGAGCGGAAGTGGATCATAATTGCAATAGCCATTAGCGTAGCAAGTTCACATTATGAGGACGTAAGCGCTGTATATAGGACTGCTTTCAGTTTCGAAACTGAGAAAGGCAATTTTGTAAGGTTAAACGTTGTTAGCTGAGATGCGCCAGGAATGTGTTGTGCCACCCCTGACAAGGACTGGCCAATAGAGTCAGCGTAAGGTTAAGAGCACATCCAGGTCAAAGCTGTAGCACTGACGTAAATGTTTTGGTCTTTCTAGGAATACAGTGTGTGTGCACACGCGCGTGCACTCGCCTGTAAACATATATCTCATTATTTATATATATATAAATATATATATATATATACACACACACAAAAAAAAGATTTTACTACATATTTTTATAAAGAAACAATTGCCCCGCATTATGGCATGTTTTATAACCCCATAGATCCTTTGTAGAGATGGGCAGAAGTCCAGTATGTACTTTAAATGATAACATCACTTAAGTGGTGAGGTTGTGTTCATGCGTGGGGGGTGGGGAGGGTGCTCCTATGTCACATTAGTTTGCGACAGCTGAGCACAGGGGTGTCAGAGTATTAACAACAAACAGCTGTGAATGAAAGCTGTCTTTAATGAGAGATGTTTAGACAATGCAATGGCTTCTGTTTGTTTTTATTTAGGCATGTATATCCAATGTATAGTATATATCATTTTATTTTTGTATTAGGATTTCTTACTTCGAGGCATTCGGTACTCTGTTCTGGAAACAAAATATATCCAATGTCTTATGACTTTCTAGTTGTATCTGAAAGCCTGAGCTCCTAAAATGTGTAAAGCACGTTTCGATTTTTCGTACGAATTTTGCCCCCCCAGCGTGATGATCGATCGGGAAAATAATCGCATGCAGAATTATGTACGGGCCTGTCCGTAGATTTTGATCGATCTGCGGGTCCTCTGCGATTGAACACAGGTAGACTTGATGGTTTAGAAAGTCCCTCATATTACATGATTTTGGTAAAACAAAAGGAGATCTAAAGTAAGGTCCGTTTGATCGGTAATAATTCGAATTCTGATTTTTCGTGCCAGCCGACCGACCATAACATTTCAAGTGAAAATTGGGTGACACGATCGTACGAAAAATGGGTCGTACGAAAAATCATAACGTGTATGGGGGGCTTATCCTAGTGTCTGATTATTTTTTCATTCCAATCATCCTGTTGTCTTGAAAAATAACATATTTCCAATAACACACTAATACCCTGTTTCCCTGGAAATAAGGCATCCTTCAAAAATAGGGCAGCTCCCTGAAAAAAAGGCACGCGTGGTTGCGATTGGGGTCGCGATCAAATCAATTATTTCCCTCTGATCGCGCCCATACACATGAATGGAGGCGATTTGCAAACGCGCGTAGAGGCGATCAAAAATTTTCTAAGAAGGCGATTTTTTTTTTTATAATGGGGGCTTTTCTAAAAATAATCACCTGGTCAATCACATGCCGATCGACCGCCGGCGATTCCACAGGCGATTAATCGCCTAAGTGGGAACATAGCCTTAGATCTACCAACAACTATGTAGTGCCGGTTCCTCTGCGATTGAACACAGGTAGACTTGGTGGTTTAGAAAGTTATCATGTTACATGGTTTTGATAAAACAAAAGAAGATCTAAAGGAAATCTGACTGAGAAATCTAAAGAGGGGGGCAATCAAAAGTGACATAGGAGGATCGGAAGGGGTTACTAAAATGGTAATCCCCCCTCTGAGTCTCCTGTGCCATTTTGATTCCCTCCTCTGTTCCCCTGGTGTCATTTGAAGTGATCCCCCACCCTGACACCCCAGTGCTGTATTTTTCTTCATGGAGAAATAAGACATCCCCCGAAAATAAGAAGTAGGCCATCTCTGGGAGCAAAAATTAATTTAAGACACATTTTCGGGGAAACACGGTAGATGGCAGAACCAGAAGCATGATAATGATTTTACAGGCGTTTCAGGGTGAGATGGGAAGCTCGTAAAGCCGGTGTATTAAACATGAAAAGCTCCCATGCGTGTTCCGGGGTGCCAGGATGGATCTGGTTCTCACCTGTAGGTGATCGTTTCTTCCAAACTCATCATATGCACAATAAAGAAAATAAAAAAATGGATCTAGTAAATACTAGTACTCGGAGGCTAATCTGTTCTTGGCTGAAGAGGACTGGTTACATTTTTTTTTGTTAATTTGACCTTTGCTCATGTAGAGCAAGCTTGGGTACACAAAACCACATCAAGAAACTTTTATGGCTCTAGTCAGCTTTGTACCTTACAAAAGTTTGCTTTGACAAATCTAATTTTTAGCCTGGGTAAATGCAGCACGATGTCTCCATAGAATGCTGAGGAACTAGATGAAAATCAGCAGGACACAATGTATGGGACAAACCATACATCATTCCTCATACTTGGATAATTCATGTAAATTATCCAAGTAGGTCGATCGTTCATGTAAAAATTAAGGTCCAGTTAACTTGAAGGGCCCTATCAAACTATGAATGCTACTTGTTCACAGCACGTGGCACAGTCACACCACATGCAAGTATATGGGTTTATGCCAGTGGTTCCCAAACTGGGGGTCGTGAAGGTATTTCTGGGGGGCGCAAGCCCTCATTTATAACCTGTGTTTGAATAGGGAGGGGGGCTTGATAATGTTCCTAAATAGAAAAGGGGGGCCCTGCAAGGAAAGTTTGGGAACCACTGGTTTATGCACATTAGTTACGTAATAACGCAACAGATACAAGTTTCCTGTGGAAAGGTACCCATACACGTTGCGATTTTTCATGCGATTTTAGCCCTTCCGACCGATCCGGTCGGTCGGGTAGGTCGATCGTTCGGGATTCGTAACATGCAAATGTAGTCTGACCGATGCTGTTTTTAGAAAATCGGCCGAAAAGTCGGTCGGGTCCTGAATGATGATGCCCGTAATTTTGTGGCCTGTGACAGTAAAGAAAAAATCGGGAGTCGAATATCGAATCGGTCCACGAAAAATCGCAACGTGTATGGGTACCTGAAAAGTTGGGTTTACACGTGTAGAGTTTTTTCATTCGATCAACAGAGAACGAACAATATTTTGGTTGATTGAACAAAAATCTAGAATGGGCAATTTGTTCGATGGATAAATTTTGTACGACCTCAAACAAAAAATGGTTCGAAAGGTCATCGAACATGTTGGTAAAAAAATGTTTTCAAATGTATTTTAACGAACGAACAAAAATTCGAATGTTACATTCGATAAATGGAGGAACGATGTTCGAAAACAACATTGAATCAAAAATCTAATTGGCAGTTGATTGAAGAAATAATCTACACGTGTAAGCCCACTTTAACATGTGCTAATGCATGTTGTGCCCCAATATGCTGATGAAAATGCAGCATGTATAATGTGCAAAAGCCTTGCGTACATAATAATGTGCAGATGCTTTCCACTTTAATTAGTAGAGTTTCTAGATTGGTCGCTCAAATGCTAAAGTGGAGTTACGGCCCCCTCACATGTAGCGAGTAGGGGCCAACAGACGAGCGACGGGGTGCCGCGTCAAAGTATCGGCGGGCACCATTTGTGTGGCGGCCATTAGTTTGAACAGGGACGCCAGTCCCCATTCAAATTAATGGCATCGGCCAGAGATTTACAGACATTCTCTGGCTAACCATGTGGGCACCCGCAGCCGATTTTTTGTATGGGGGCCTTTAGGCCTTGTGTAAATGTAATCCTATCATTCAGACACAATGAATAATTATTTTTGTAGTTTGATGGGGGGTTTTTTTTAGTTTATGAACATGTTCGCTCTATCTAAATCCTTATTGGTTAAAGCTAGCCATATTTGCATTGATTCCGAACGATCATTGTGCGACCGATCGCTGCTTACGCAAAAACCGTTGGACAGTCGTTCAGCAACTCAATGAGCACCACTTTGGGAGATCGCTCTCAGGCCGATACTTTGGATAGGGGATTGAGAGTCTGCATCCAAAGTAATGGCGAACAGGGATTTACTAACATGTCGATCGACATTTCGATTGAGCGGGACCAAGCGCTCAAGGTGGGGAGCAAAATCAATCTCTGTATGGCTACCTTAACCTACAATCAGTACAATCATTTGATTTGTAAATGCACAGCAGATCTAATGATTTTATTTTATCAAAGGGGAAAAAAGTAATGTCTACCCAGTCTACAGTCTGTCAGACAGTCCCAGTCTGTAAGAGCTTAAAGCAGAGAGCACACGTATAGATATGGGGCAGATTGATCGATGCCCGCTTCGAGCGCCGTGTGCGCTCACAGCCATCTATCTGGCCTGTATCTAATGCGGTCGTCCCTCTTTTCGAGCGGGATCAATCCTGCTCGAAAACAGGCGATTACCGGAAATGACCATAAAACCACCTTCTTCGATTGTCCAGGCTTTTGCATGTGGACTGGGGGGGGGTCGATCCATGCAAAGCATCGTCAGAGCTGTGGCCCCCAGCTCCTTTGATGTCTGCGATGCCTCTTTGGGATCCTTCAAACGGATCCTATATCGACGCCGTGTGTTCCCTGACTTTTAAGCCCCCCAATATACAGATCAACTTTCTTTTTTTTATGATGGGCGTCCGCCGCTGTGATCAATAGCGCATCGCAATTGCCATGGACCACCTTTAGGCGGATGTTTCCATTACGTTGGGTACCCCATCTATCGCATACGCTTTGGTTGGGACGGTCCCAAACGTAGCCAGATCGAGACTTACACTGCTAGGCAGAGGATAGGATCTGTCTTCAACGATTGCCGAGCCGCTTCTGACTGATGTTAAGGCTCAACTCGTCGACGTACGTTCAACCTCTGCACACGGAAGATGTTGTAAACAGACGTATCTGCGGGCAGAGCAAAGCCTGTTGTGGGATTACGTCGTATAGGCTTTAGCGGAGGGGTCCCAAATGTAAACAAGCCCTTACATTAATTGTGAGTTACTTCATCCCCACCTCCACCAACTAAAATGGTTGCGAACGGCGGCCGATTTTGCGGGTGCCCACATTGGGCTACAGATCCCAGTCACCCCAAAGCTCGGTCGGCCAGAGAACAGACATGTCCGTAAATCTCTGGCCGATGCTCATAGGTTTCAGGGTGCCTGTCGATGGTGTGAGCGATGAAGAGCAGTGTGATGACACCATCACGTTGCACTCCACCGCTCATCTGTTGGCCCCCGCTCAGTGCGTGTGTGAGGACCTTAACTTGTCATGTTTGGGAAATGACGTTTTTTTTTGTTACAGATACGGAAATTGTTGACTTTATCTCAGAATGCTTAAAGATTTTCCGTGATCATTAAATTTGTCCGTCCCTTAACTGCTCATTTATAGTCAGGGATTCAGCAGATTGCTAGAAAAATAAATCGGCTATTCTTAAACTTTATTAGTTACTTGTCAGCTTTTCTGTGTGACAGGTCTATTATTTGCCTGAAACTCAAATCCCCACGACATTGTACTTTGTTTGTATTCAGGCTTATCCCTGTTGTGTCATCCGTACTCGACTTAATGCAGTTATCTTTGTGGTGGCAGTGTGGTCTAATGCCAAAGATTCAGGAAATCCTGGGTCGCCTCATGTGAATAGATTCCTGGAAGATCAATTATTGGATGAGCTCATTTTTGTATTTCCTTTTCCTGTGTTATGCATCACCTGATGCCTTCATTTGCTGGGAGGGGTTCGCCGAATTAAGCAAATTCAGAGTCTTTCATCACATGGGTGACTGTGCAAGAAGTCCACACTGCTGAGGGGGTGGGTGGTTTCACAATGTGTGTCTGTTGGGGGAGGTGGATTTCAGCATCTGTAAGGGATCAATAAGTGACAAGACCCCTTCAGCCCTTTGTGTTTACCTTTTAATGAGTGTAATCATTTTCCAGGGTTACCAGCAGAAGGGTCAGAAATCAGATCAAACCATTTGATTGTTTCCAGTAACAATCCTTTCCAAACTGTAACGCTTGGTATCTTTTGATGCTATAAATTTGTAAGATTACCTGTGATGACTACTGGACAAACTGTGTGACCAACTTAAGTATCACTTATATACTTAAAGGAAATATATACTGTCTAAGCAGATTAACTTTTTTTTATACAAAATGGCCATGGTTCTATAGTAAATGCTGGCGAACACTTCAAATATTCATTACCTGTTGACATGTCCATCAAATATTGCTTTAAAATAATTTTTTCAATCACCTTTACTGAATCTAAACATTTGAAAATATTCTATAGTTAAAAGCTGCCCATACACGAGCAGATTCTCCCTCGATAGATGAGGGGCCGGCTGCAGCGTGATGACTTCATTACACTTCAGCCGGACCCTCAGGATCGGCCGATGCCCTTCGCCGGCAGTCCAAAGCAATGGACATTGACCATGATTTACGGTCATGTCCAATAACCCTGTTTTCGAGCAGGATCGGTTGATCCCACTCGAAGACAGGGGTGGCTGCATTAGATATGTGCCAGGTAGATGGCCGTGAGGGTGCACGGCGCTCAAAGCGGCCATCGATCTAGCCCAGGGGTGGGCAAACTTTGTCTTGGGGGCCACATCGGCTTTTTAGATCTGACAAAGGGGCCGGACCAAAAGCTTGTAATGACCACCATAGGTGCGCCAATTCCATGCATCACTAATGATGGGGATTTGTAATAGGCGACATAGGTGAGGGGGCTGCCTGCCATGAGGATGTGCCCACAGTGTCATCACATCACCACTGTATCATACCCAACTCATTGCAGAGAACAAGCGGAGGGGCGCGTCTTTTCAACAAGGTGACAAAGGGCTGGAAAAGAAACGTAAACGGGCCACATCCGGCCCCCGGGCCTCATTTTGCCCACCCCTGATCTAGCCTATATCTATGCATGTATGGGCACCTTAAGGCCAACTTTAAGGTACTTATGTGTAGGCATCCCAAGGGCTTGTGTCCACTGCATTCAAATCCCTGTGCTCGTCATAAGACGAACACAGGGATTTAGATGCAAACACAACCCATCTTCATTTGAATGAGACGGGATTCCCTGGTGCCCCAGCAAAGAGCCCCACCAGCGGGGCCCAGTATCGCCATTAGTGACACACAACATGTTGTCCATTGAAAATCAATAGAACAGTCAGCGCATGGCAAAAAAAGTCAAATCAGGTGCATTTTGCATTTATTTCACTTAAAATGAATGGGAGTGTTCACTCCAATGCAGCAGTAAAGTGCCCTAAAACGTCCACTTGCAATCTGCGGGTTGGGACGCGCCACACCAGCAAGTTCATAACGCCCTCTGGACACAAGCCCCAAAGCTAAGCTCCAATATTTTCCCCTTGCAGTCAGTCTCTGCAGGGGCAAATTTTTGATTACTTTACAATTTTCTTAAAAAGTGTAATTTCTGTGGAATCTACACACACACTTCAATTATCAACAGCAATACAGCTTCCAGTTGCCTCCCTGTGTTTTAAATCACATAATTACAGTACTTAAAGCATAAAAAGGCCAGTGTCCATCGGCCTCCAAATACGGGAGAAAGAGAACTGTGCAACTATAACTTGGTCTGAAACTCTCTGTTCCATTATTGTTTTTGCTGTTTGATCATTCCAAAATATCAGCCATAACTTTCACAATTTGTTTTCAATTTGGTTGAGCAAGTTATTTGATGTATGCACAAGTGGTCTTCTTGGAAACGACTTTTACAGAGGTAATGCTATTGTAGCATCATATGTTTTTATACTCTCTTTAAAGCCCCCCATACACCTTAAGATCGATCCATACAATCTCCATTAGATCTA
>CM070040.1:8311041-8326596 GCA_036250615.1 Ptychadena robeensis | reverse complement strand
TTATTATTATTATTATTTATTTATATAGCGCCAACATATTACGCAGCGCTGTACAATACAAAACAGTATGTATTCCTATTTATGTTTTTTTTATATTCATAATACAATTTTTTTTTCAATTGGAAATGTGTTGTGTGTTTTTGTTTTCCAATACAATGCCCTTTGGCACCCTCTGAAAGGGTTAACTTCAAAGAGCACATCTGGAAATGACACTGGGGGTGATTTTTCAGATGTGCTCTTTAAAGTTAGCCCAATTTACATTGGAATGTCCCGCGCCACCCCCTCCCTCCGATGTGACATCATCATGTCATGGGGGGGGGGGGGGATGAGCCGCTCTCCACTCTCCAGCAGCCTGCCTGTCACATCGGGGACACTGAGACAGCGCAGAACAGTAAGTATGCGCTGCCGGTGCCCTGATCTGCACTGGACGGCACCATCTCGTTCAGCGCAATAGTTACTGTGCAGTGCTGGACGAGATGGTGCCGTTGCTAACGCTAGGGGGGTTAATCATGTGAAACTACAAACTCATTTTTGATCTTGGATAATGCATACAGATTAGTACACAATTCTGATTATAATTTATACTGATAATAGCAGAAAATGCCCGTAGGTCATAACAATGATCTTATATGATATTGTACAATATTGTCAATGTATATAATAACTGATTGTGTTATATCAGTCTCTATATGAATGTATAAGACTCCCTGAGGAAGCCTTCATTAAGGCGAAACGCTTTGGAGCACATGTATCAAAGGTTCACTAGAATATTTGAATGTCAACTAGACTGCTGTTACCATGTATTATTACCATGACATAATGCATATGTTTTGAAGTGCATGCTCTCTTGTTTGTATAATTTTTATGTCATGTACCTCCATGTTCTATGATTGACCTCTATTAAAGTTTTTTATATATCTTACTTTGACATTGCTGAATTAAAGCCCCAGTTAGGGAAGAATACAAGGGAAAGCTAACCAGATACTTGTCAGGATTTGAACCCAGGGATACTCCGACGCCTGGCTGTAGCTCTACCTGCTGAGCCACCTCACAGTCTGACTTCACACCTTGCTGGATCCCTTGGACTTGGATACCAAGTCACCTAGTTCTCATGAACCCTGAACTCTTGGCCCCTCCCCTGGACTTCCTATAAAGCCAGGTCCCTACTTGCATTCAATGCCAGATTATTGTGCCTTGCCAGTATCTCGCTCTGTCTCCTCCATTTTTGATTACTTGTGTACCAAACCTCGGCTACTGAATATTGACTACTCTTCTCTCATTGCTCCATTCCTAACATGACACCATTGGCTACTGACCCCAGCTTGGATTTGACTACGCTTTTGCTTGTTCCCTGACTGCTACCTGTGTTTGTGCTCTGTTCTTGGACTGAGATCACCTGTGTTTTGATTGCTGTTTCAGCTACTGGACTCTGAGTCTGAACTGAGGTTGTTACAATACTAGGATGTCTGGACTCTAACCCATTATAGCTTTATGTATAAAATAGAGTAAATTTTTATTTTAAATAATCTGATGTAAAAAAAAAAGAAAGAGGACCTATCACCCTCTTACCCAGTGCTGATAATAGGGTGGGATATAAAAGAAAAAACACCTGGTTGAATATCAGCTAAATATGGAAACCCTCCAGTGACATTGTAGCAGGATCTGGGCACAAGGGGACTTAGGAAGGTAGACATTGCTGTGTTGTCTACCTTGCCAAGTCCCAGTGCACTGATGCACACCCCTTCATCTAGTATCTGCAACATCCCTATAGTCTGTGATGACCACTGAAAGGGCCAACCACAGGCTGGGTGGCTGCTCCCTGTGTCCCTAACCCCCTCCCACTTGGAAGAGAAAGCCATCAGTCACCCTGCAGCTGGTAGTATGGAACTGTAGTCCCTAAGCTGTGTGCCCCATTTCTGACCTTGGGTTTTGTGTGAGCCTGTAAATACTTTCCCTTCAGTAAAGCCTTGTACATATCCCCTACCAGCTGCATGACTACTTTATTGTGTGCTTAGTGAGTGACAGAGCTAGGCATAAGACTATCCAAAAAAAAGAATCTGGGGCCGCTGGTGCACTAACAGTTCCTAAAGTTCCTAGCACATCCCAGTCTGTTTTATAACCAGTCCCCCAGTTCACCATGTCACAGCTAGTGATGAGCGGCATAGGCAACATTCGTATTCGCGGCATGCCGCGAATTTTATGGAAAACATTCGGAAAATATTCGCATTCGGCAATATTCGGGTTTTTTTTTGTTATTGCAAAATATCAGAAGTTTATTGCGAATATCGCGCGCACAATATATGTTTAACATGGCGCGAATTTTTATGCGAATTTTAAAAGTGACGATTTTCGCAATATTCACATCACCCCAATATTCAATTAAAAATCTGTTGATGGTGTTGCTAAGCTCTTGTTGCAGCCTTCCCATTCGTCCACTCACATTGAGAGGGAAGTGTAATGGATAAAAAATACAGAATATCCGGAATTGCGAATATTCGGCAATATATTCACCATCTTCGCGAATTTCCGAATTGACGATATTCGCGATTAATATTCGGAATCCGAATATTCGCGATCATCACTAGTCACAGCTCTATTATTGACACTTGTGGACATAGCACAAAACGGAATAGTACAACAGGTTTCAAATGGAAATGTGTGTACCTCGGGTCACACAAGCTTTGCAATACTGCAACATAAAGGGGCGGTCACTTCGACCAGGTGGGCTGACATTTTGCCACACTTGACTCTCTCTCCCAAGAAGTAAACTCTTTGTTAAACTCAAACTTTTCAATGGATCTTCTTTTGAATGATTTGGAACAACACATATATGAGAAACGGGTACCACTTTCCAGAGGCGACAAAGACTTAACTTTGATATTAATTTCTGTGTATTAAGATCTAAGAATGACTTTGTTCCTTCTAACATTACCACTGTTTTCTTAAAAAGAAATGTATTAGTGACTTTGTGTAAGGACAGGAGTCTATTCATGTTTATTGTTCCTATTTTATATGCAGTCAAATTGCCATTTTGTTAGTTACTTTTATTCTTGGTTCACAAGGTTAACAACTTAGCAGATACAAAGAAACCTTGTGAGATTCATCTGTGAAGAAACTTAGTTAAACAGTGGAATTGTACAGATGGGTTGTTATGACAAAGAGAGCTAAGAGATGGCATGGAATTCAGTCAATATCTTTATGCTTTTATTTTTTTTATAAAATAGTAGAAATTCGACTTATATTGCTGTTATCCTGACCCGCTATCTTTAATAGTTTGTGAAAACAGTTATGCGGATCAGGAAAGAGATAAGTACAGTCAGTCCTTATAATGTACTTGTTTTGAATAAGTAAATCATGTATAGAATCCAGAGGGTCAACATACAAAGTTACACAGCTCAAACTTAAAGCTGGCCATACACCTTTAGATCTCTCTGTCAGATCACAGGTGGTGAATAATTTTGGCCTCAACTGTATATATGGAGATAGTGTATTTTTGTTTTTTAAAATGTAACTAGCTGGGTTTGAGTTAATTGCGGCGTGTTGAGCGGTATATTCAAATTCGCATAAATGAACGAATATATTAAGGAACATTTGAAATTCATAAAATTCTATATGACTGAATTCTATTGCCTTACATTGCGCGTGGCTGTTAAGTAATTATTAGCGATCCAGCTTTACAGCTTCTCTTCTTCGTTCTGTGATCTTAGCCAGTACGAGCGAAGTGTGTATTGCGCGTATCCATTTGCACTGCGCACACATATGCGTGATGTATGCCGGTAAACAATGTTGAAGCATAGTATGACGAATATCCGCCATTCCGAGTATCCGAACGCACATTTGTGAAATATTGCGATTTCCAGATTGTCGGATATTATTAGAATATATTCAAATTTTGAATATTCGTGCTCAACACTACTCCTGAACATGGTACCAGCACAAAAATTGATAGATATGTAGAGAAGGGTTGTGGAAACACCACCAAGAAAGTATTGTTCTAGCAAATGTTGTTTTTTACTTTTTTTAGTTGTTACCTACATATATATGTTATTAACTACAGAGCAAAGCATGTATGATGTAGTGGGCTTTTCAGACATATTCTCAATGTATTTATGTGTTTTTTTTGCAGGTGAGTGATCAGATGATTTTACTTCAGAATTGCTGGAGTGAGCTGTTGGTGTTTGACCACATCTACCGACAAATGCAGCATAGCAAAGAAAACAGTATTCTGCTGGCAACTGGACAGGAGGTAAGCAACAAAACAGTACAATTTACTGCTAGATAGATGATTACAAACTTTACTGCATTGTGAAGTTTGCAAACTGGGCAGAGTGAAGCCGGCCATAGACGGCTCGATTTAGGTTTACTTTAAAAGTACTGTATTTTCCGGCGTATAAGACGACTGGGTGTATAAGACGACCCCCAACTTTTCCAGTTGAAATATAGAGTTTGGGGTATACTCGCCGTATAAGACTACCCCTTCCAACGCTCACCAAATAGAAAAACATCAGATTTGCTTTCAATATGGTTATTTTAATTCTTATGACATGGGAAAACTGCCGGCGCTCCAACAACCTTAAACCTTAAAAGTTCTATTTTTTTTTTGTAATTTGCATTCTAATTTCACACCCCTAACTGCAACCTTTCATATTAATGTTTACCTCTGGTTATCCAAGTGACATGCATTGTATACCTTTAATTCAAAGAATTCAAAATGTAACTGATATCATGTCACATGATACAGTGAAGGTGTTTTAATGTGTTTGAGCTGCAATACCAGTTTCAGCCACTGGATCCACAGCCTTTAGTGAGCACGTCGGCTTTGTCTCACACATCCAGGAGGGAGAGAGGGAGGGGGGATAAGGGGGCGCTTCCGATGTATGACAGGCAGACTCCTCTGGCTCAGACATTTCAGCACTCAGCGTATAAGACGACCCCCGACTTTTGAGAAGATTTTCCTGGGTTCAAAAGTAGTCTTATACGCCAGAATATACAGTAAATGGCGGCACACAAAGGGTGCGTGACTGATTCTCAGAATGACCGGCCATGCGTGATGAATCTGCCTTCTATGGGTGTCTTTAATCATACCGTGTTTCCCCCGATTATAAGACACTGTCTTATATTTTTTAAAAGCCAAAATATGCCCCAGGTCTTTTTTTTGGGGGGGGGGGGTGTCTTAATCTGCTCACTCAGTGAAGGGGGAGGGTACAATGAATGGCGCAGACTCACTTTTTTGTGGGCTCTACCGGCCGGGTAACAGACACCGTTACTGTAAGGCAGGGATCAGCAGCTTGTCCTTCCTGGCACGGAGGCACGGGTGCGAGCCTTTGCAGTCACTTCCTGTTTCTCTCTGCACTGCAGCCAGCCCTGATGGAGGCACACAGTTACCGAATGGGAGATTCGGGCACGGATCGTGGGTCTTATTTGCGATGAGTGTCTGATTTGCGGGGGGTGACTTATTTCAAAGTTTTCTGCAAAAAGAGGGGGTTCTTTTTTGATGGGGATGTCTTATTATCGAGGTAACACGGTAGTAATATCAGCTTTTTTTGCAGTCTTTCAGAGAGTGTTTTATTTGCCCATGGTACAATACAATAAAATATTCAGAGAATTTGGAAAAATATCTGTACACAAGCAACAAGGACAAAAACTGATTTGAAAGCTCAGTGATCTTCATGTCCTCAGACCCAGGTGCAGGGAGCAGGGAGTAGGCATGTCCTAAAGGTATAGGAGTTTCCAAGCTGAACCTAGGCCCTCTGGCAAGACCACACTTGATTTCGGGAGGTTTCTTTTTTTCATCAGCGCTACAATCATCCTCAGACACAGGGGACCAGTAGTGTTGAGCTAGAGTTTTTGAATTGCGAATATATTCGACGAATATCAGCTAGGATTTGAAATTTCCATGAGTATGACTGCGGATATTCGCAATGTTGAATATTCACGATATTATGTATTGGGAAGCCTATGGTCATGCATTGCGATTTTATATTTGCGAAAATAACTACCACATGTGACATTCATTTTGAAGTACGGAGGTGGTTGTCCTACCCATGAAGTCTTCAAGAATGGCTCAGCTGTTTTTTTTGGACAATAAAATGAAGATAACAAGAGTGTTTTAGGCTCTATACAGAGAGAAGGAAGCGTATCAATTGTTCAGCTTAATATTTAAAGTAGATAAGATTACTTACGGTTTTGGCTGCTGGTATAACGTGTAATGCCTGCCATACACACCCCGACGGGTGCAGACAGACCAGCTCAGATGAGCTCCGGAATGCAAACGAGATGACGTCATCACGTTGGCATCCTGATGCATTCTGGGGCTGCACTAGTCGACCGGCACCCTTTGTTTAGCTTCAATGAAGACGCCGGTCTTCATTTAAGTGAAAGGCATCGGCTTCCATCGGCCAGGTCCGTTCTCTGGCCGGCCGAGCTGTGGGGCGACAGGGATCTGTCGCCCCATGTGGGCACATGCCGATAATCGGCCGATTTTGTCGCTGACCGACGGCGTGAGCGCGCACGCCCGTCGGTCAGGTGAAAAATCGGCCGCTTATCGGCATGTGTATGCCAGGCATAAGGGATACCAACACCAGTGCCAGTAACCGCAGAGAAGATTGGGTGTGTAGGAAACTTTGTGTCACCGTCCCTAACCTGTGTTTTTCATAAGGTTGCTTTCATGAGCCTCTGGGTGCCCGGGGTCACAGAGCAAGGTAATTGTCAGTTTCCTTGGTTTAGATGATTATGAAGGGGTAAAAACTAGATCCCAGATAAAGAAGGCTCTATCAATTTATTAAACATCAACGCGTTTTGTGGTACCAGACCAGGATAATAGGGTATGTAGTCTCCTGGCTCTTTAAAATGCCTGGAAACCTTTCTCTGACCTTCATTCAATTTGAAGGTAATCATGTGATTATAATTGCAAATATATTTTCAAACTTCATGGCCATACACTCGAGTTGCAAATATTCGCAAATATCGAATCTTATCTTAGTAGAATTATTCGCAAAATATTGAGAGTTTAAATATGGCCTATGTGATTATTAGTGACCAGTTGAGTTGAATTTTTTCTCATAAATTCAACAATTTCTAGTTAATTGCAAAGCCCCTGAACATGGTATCATTACCAAGCTTGCTGGAGATGTACAGAAGGGTTTGGGGTATACTACAAAAAAGTATGACACAAATAGTTTTTGCATAAATTAATTTCAATTAATTAATTAATGCAAAAACCCATGCTAGAACAAAGCTTTTTACTTCCAATATTCGAATCGGCAAATATAGCGGATGATATTCGCAATTTTGAATATTGGCGATATTTACCAAATTCACCAAATATGGCAAATTCGAATATTGCCGCTCATCACTAGTGATGATACCATGTTCAGGGACTTTGCAATCAGCTCACATGGTCAGCTAGTCGAAAAATTTTACCATCTCTAGTGACCAGGCCCTGGTCCACTCCACTCTATCCAGAGCCAAACAGTCCAGAGCAGATGTCTTAAGGTAGCCATATAAGGCCGGTTTCGCACCTGATTTGCTGATCATGCTGTGGTGCTAGCGATGAATGTTAGACCCCAAATTGATATGATGCACAGATCGTTTAGCAATGCGATTGATCGTGTAATTATCTATACGTGTATGGCTAGCTTTATTTCACAAGTATATCATACCACACAACCACAATGAGCAGCCTCAGGTCCTCACTGAGCTCCTTTGTCTTAGCCATGACTGTCCACAAACCAAGTGCACAGAGCTGCTGTTTTTTCCCTGTTGATTAAAACAACTGTTCACATTTAATCAGGGTCATTAGAAGATGCTTTAGAACAGCTATTTTAAATGGTATAGAACTAGTCCCTGAGACTGTGACAGTTTGTGAAGGGTATGAATACTTTTGGACATGACACTTTTTGCTCAAATGTTAATTAAAGCTGAGATTTTTTTTTACCCATAAAAAAGCCTCTTGTACATTGTCTTATTATCTTATGGGAGACACCTACTGTATTTTTCGGACCATAAGATGCACCCAGTTTTTAGGGCAGGAAAACCAAAAAAAAAAAGATTTAACAAGTTTTCACATCAATTGAGTTAATGCAATGAATTCAATGAATGCAATATTCAATTCAACCAGTAGGTGTCACTAGCAGCAGTACACTCTTAGCACAAAATCATACTCCACACTGATCGGCAGGAGGAAGAGGGGTCAACAGCTTCTCTCTCTTGTCTGCTCTCTCTCTGCCCATCAGCTGTTTCTGTGTAAGTAGGGCAGCAGAGTGATTGCTGTTCCCACGGACATGAGAGAGATATATAGATGCATCATATATATCTCTCTCTCCATTGCCTATGGCATCAAATCCAATATTAGTAGAATTATTTGTGAAATATCCCAAATTTGAATATGGCCTGTGCCGCACATTACTAGTTACTAGACCAGATTTTTTCTCACAAATTCGACAATTTTTAGTTAATTGCAAAGCCCCAGAGCATGGTATCATCACCAAACTTGCTGGAGATGTAGAGAAGGGTTGGGTATGTTACAAAAAAAATATGTCTCTAAGACATATAGTTTTTGCACAAATTAATTTGAAAGTCAAGTCAAAATTTCTAAAGTCGAATTCGAACTTAATTTTTGCAGACTCCACGTGCTAGAGCAAAGCTTTTTATTTCCAATGTTGCCACGGCCCTTCTCTAGGAGGAAGGGGGGTCAACAGCTTCTCCCTCTCCTCTGCTCTCTCTCTCTCTGCCCATCAGCTGTTTCTGTGTAGGTGGGGCTGCAGAGTGAGTGCAGTTCCCATGGACAGGAGAGAGAGATATAGATGGCAGTTAATCTATGCCTCTCCTTATTGCCTATGGGAGCAAGGCTCTGAGCTCTGCTGGCATAGGCAATTACACAGTTCAGATGGGAGAGCTAGACACCAGCCGGCATCTCACATCTGACAGCTTCTCCAGCTCCTGTCTAAGCTCTGTGCCGGGAGAGCTGGCAGGAAGCCAAGGTGCGACCACCAACGGCCGAGTGGCCACAGGGGTCGCGCATTCGGACCATAAGACACAGGCACTTTTTGCCCCCAATTTTGGGGGTGAGAAAGCGCGTCTTATGGTCCGAAAAATACAGTATGTCATTTCCTGTCACAAAATAACTGGCTAGTTGAATAATAGTAACTTTCAGTAAAAATTTGCCAGGGATGTGAATAATTATGGGCTCGACTGTATATTAAAGAATTTTTCATGTGAGAATCCAACATTCTGTAGGTTTTTTTTTGTTTTTCAAAACAATCAGATCTTTTCTGTGGTCTTTCAAAAAGAGGTCATGTGTTCACCATGAATTGCCTGTATAGTGAACCAGGATCACTCTGACTGAATGACTTTTTACGATATGCACTAGTGTCAGGGAAATCAGCTCACTGGGTATATAAAGCCTGGGCCAAAGCAGATGCCTCATGTTTAACGTACTTTTGCCGGGCTTCAGGACGGTTTTTGCACAAAAGCTGCGGAAAAGGCAAATACAATGTATCTAGAAACACAGACAAGGAGGGCTTTGTTAGGTCTTTTAGCATCACTCAATAGGGGGACAGTGTGATCAGGAGCAGCTTGTGTTTCAGAAGACTCGTCCTCCATGTGTATTTACAGAAGGAGCTGTGTAAACTGAATCTGATGAAAGTAATTAAACAACAGCAATTTTAATGTCTGGGGGAGTGTTGACTGGACATGACTACCCCTTTAGAACCCCACTTAACACTAAATAAATAACGACAGGACACAGTTATTGTAAAATGTGGAAACATTTATTGAAAGGCCACAGCTTTAAAAATAGTGTAAAATCATTTGGTCCCTGACAGTGCCCCCCCCCCCCATAATATAAACCCCCCTAGTGCTCTTGCAAGGTCCAGATTTCTGCACAAAAAGCGCACCATAGACTCTTATGAAATTTATTTATGTTGTAGGCCTGTGACTTCCCAACATATGTCCGTACAAGGGTCTAGTAGACATCCTGAATATAAGAATGTATGAAACAAACCATTATTATTATTTTTTTTTTTAAATAATAAAAGGCATTTTTTGAATGATAACATCTCTTAAATACTTCTTTAACCTCCCTAGCGCACTGCTGAGGTACAGATTTCTGTACCAAAAGCGCACCATAGACTTTAACCAAATTTTTCTTTATGTTGTAGACCTGTAACTAACCAAAATATGTCCATACAAGGGTCTAGTAGACATCCCGACTATCATAATGTGTGAAACGAACAATTATGCCAAAAAAACCCATAATAATAAAAGATATCAATTAGTGATGAAATCTCTAAAATACTTCTTTAGTGTGAGAGATTTCAAAACAGTATGTATTTATATTTGTTTATAATAAAAGTTTAATTCAATTTAACAGTGTTTTGTGTGTTTTTTTCTACTTTTAATTGTATTGGATACAGTATCAGTTGCACTGTATCCAGTACAAGTCTCTCAAATTTGGCTTCTCCACCCCCAGTGTAATGTCATCAGGACCATCACACTGGGGGTGAAAGAGTTAAATGACAAGGGGGGGGGGCCTTGGGGGGTGGGGGAGACTTTATTTCAGCATGCTTTAAATTTTTATTCAAACTTAAGACTGAAAGCTGTATTCAGTCTGATTTGAAAGCAGTAAGTTTAAAACTACAACAACTCTAAACAGACTGGTTGGATTGACATAAAATTCTACCCTCCTTTCTCCACTGGGCCGGCGATATGTCTGAGTCACATTCACGTTACACTTCCGGGACTTCGGTCGGGGTGGGGGGGGGGTGGGGGGAGGGGGGGATTCTTCTCCTCTCAGAAGAAACAGTAAGTTTCCATACTTGAATCATTGCATGATCACATGGCTCTGTTTAGATACTTGCGATCGAGCGATTGAATTGTGAAAACATGCTGTTTCTTCTAATATTGGAGAAGTGTCCCCCCCCCTCCGGAGTCCAGGAAGTGTGACACTCCAGCTGGGGAGAAGAGATTTCTGCAGCAAACTCAGAGCAAATTCTGAGATCTCTCAGTCCAACCACTGTGAACACAGATTCTAAATAGAATAGTGTGCTCAGAGTGGTTAAAAGTTAAAAATCATGCTACAGATCGCTCTCTCTCCCCCCGACCCCCCCCCATGGGGTCACGGACGTAATGACGTGACACAGGGGAGGGGGGAGGGTTGACAGGGATCTTCTCCTCTCCTGGAAGCCTGCTGCAGTGGAGTGAAGCTGTTGCAGACGCCGGATCAGGTAAGCCGGTGATGCAGGGAACCTCTCAGGGGCGGACAAACCCAGTTCGTTCAGTGCACTTTTTGCCTGTCCAGAGTAAAGGAGCTGGGTTTGTCTCAACCGCTAGGGAGGTTAAATGACTATAAATACTGAAATTACTATAATTTTTTTAACTTTGAATTGTATTGGATACAGTTATCACTGTATCCAGTACAATTCCCTTTGGCACCCTCTCTCCCCTGGTATGATGAACACACCAGGGAAGAGAGGGTTAACTGCAAAGGGGCACATCTGCAAAGTGAACCACACTGAAAACAGTTTTCTCCATAGAAAACAGTTTTTGTGCGATTCTCTTTTGAATTTCCTGCCACCTCCCATATGTTATGTGATCATGGGGGGGGAGGGGGGTGACTGATTTGGATCTTGCCCAAAGTCTCCTTGCTCTGACTTTGGATTGTGCCTGACCACTTCTCCAGCCTTATACTTTTGTAATGCGCTTCCTTAAGCTCCCCCATACACGTTTAGATTGTTTTGGCCGATCGATCGCACGTGATGACGTCAGCGCACATGGTCAATCGGCCAAAACATCATGTGACAATCGGCCAGGGCACCCTTTGTGTGCCTGCGCTGTCCGCAGGGTCCCCCTAGCAGTTTGGGGCGTCTAAGCGTGTATGGGGGGCTTGAGACATATATTTGTGTGTAAAGCTTGCCTTGTTTTTGGATTACTCAATAAGGACTGCTACCTGTATTTCTGGTGTTGGTTGTGATTGTGTGGCCAGGCACAGCACAGTAAGTAGATTAAATGCCAGCTTTAGGGCTTGTTTCCACATACTTTGGGACCCCAACGTAGCAGATACACTTACCTGCTCGGCGGAGGATCTGTCTCCATGGTGCCGAGCCGCTCCGCTGCTGCAAGGCTCAACGTAGTCGAGTCATTTGCAGGCAATGTCTATCTGCTACGTCAGGAGCCCGCTAAGCGTATAGGCTTAGCGGAGAGGGTCCCGACGTATGTTGAAACTTACCCTTAAGGGCTTGTTTCCATGACGTTTTTCAATCCGTCAAGGTCCCTCCGTCAATGGAGGGGTGCATCCGTCAGTGCATCCTTCAGGCATCCGTCAGTGCATCTGTCAGTGCATTCGTCAGGACATACAGGAAATGTTTTCCTTCAGTGCATCTGTCAGTGACAGATTACCCCCCTCCGTTGCGCCAAAATAGACGTAGTGATCTACGTCAATTTTAACGCAACGGAGACCAACGGATTGCACCGACAGGTGTTGGGACAGGCTCATTTGATATAATGGGCTACGTCAAAATTTTGACGCAGTGGAAACTAACCCTAAAGGGCTTGTTTCCATTATACATCTGGACCCCTACGCTAAGCGTATACGCTTAGCAGGGGTCCCAACGTATCCCACAGACTTTGCCTGCTGGCGGACGCTCTGTTTACACATCCGCCGGTGCAGAGGCTAAACGTACTCGACGTCGTTCAGCCTTACACCGGCGGATCGGCTTGGCGCAATGAAGACAGATCCTCCGCAGAGCAGGTAAGTCTATCTGTTATGTTGGGACGTCCCGCTAAGCGTTTACGGGGGTCCCAATGCAATGGAAACAAAGCCAAATATTACTTGAAAATACAGAAAATATTGATGATAACAAAAAGGATTTGTTATTCAACAAAACAAAAAAGGTTCTACAGTTGGAATATTTGTAAGAACTGAACATACCGACAATCACGATCTCTCCACAATAGTAAGCATTCCTAGATTCCTATTCATCAGCTACCTTTTTTATTTGTACATCTTGTGTTTGTCCTTTCAATGTTTCTCTTCTATTCTTAACATTAGTAAACATTTAAAACTGAATGTACTAAACTTGTCTTAGTGGGTACTGTACGATTAGGTAATGTCACCACTTTCAGTATTACAGTCAAAACAACATAACAGACTTCTTTGTTAGTTCTTAGTTCTTTACACATCTAAGCCTAGCACAGTAAATACAATAACTTGAATTAACCTTTTGACATTGTAATGCAGCAATTTTTCATGAAGGAAAGATTCGATCAAAAGTACTTCCAACCGTATGCAACTGTTCACAAAGATCAACTATAACAAAGTTAAATAAAAGTGATTTTTTTTTTTAAATAAAAATGTTTGTAATTGAATAGGTATTATTTTGCCATATGTGAAAATATGTGTCTTTTTCTGCATTCTACTGGATGTTCTGTAGGAGAAACTCGATTAAATGGATAGGTCTCTGTGTTGAACACCCTCTCAGCCCATACACCTGTGCATAGACTTTCCTTCACAGTCAGTTAAAGTCTACGCACCAGCAGACCGAGAGGGGGCAGGGTTATTCACTCTGTCAACCCTTGCCACACACACCTTTCCAGGTAGACTGCCACCACGTGTTTGACGGAAGTACGCATCATTACCTTTGACAACTACAGTTGTATTTCTGCTTTTTCACTGGGCTCCCTGCAGTGCTCAATGTCAGTGATGTTGTCTGTAGCAACAAGATGGTAACAGCAAGAGCTGCATGTGCTAGGGCAGTGGTTCCCAAACGTTCCTTGCAGGGTCCCCCCTTTTCTATTCAGGAACATTATTGAGCCCCCCCCCTATTCAAACACAGGTTAAGAAGGAGGACCCGCACCCCCCTGGAATACCTTTGCACCCCCCTGGGGGGGCCCGCCCCCCATGTTGGGAACCACTGTGCTAGGGTGACATGGCTTTTTCTATGCCAGCCTCAGAAGTGGGACTATCAGACTTGTCCAATTATAGCAGGGTTGGGGGGCTGTCTTCACATGAATTATGACAATCAGTAGAATCTCCCAAATTGCCCCTGTAATGGTATCATTATTCATTATTCTGCAAGTACCAAATTTTTCAGACCATAAGACGCAGTCTTTCACACCCAAAATCGGGGGAAATAGTGCCTGTGTCTTATGGTCCGAATGCACGGCCCTCTCCCGAGCTGTCAGATGACAGATGTGGCCCTAGCCAGATTCCTCATCTGTACTGTACTATTTCTACCACCAATTCTGCCTGAAGTTTTTGTGGCTGAAATTGGGTACTGCAGGGGATTTTCCAACTGATTACAATTTTTTTTCTGTTTTTCCTGCTCTAAAAACTGTGCGTTTTATGGTATTATATTTCGAAAAAATACGATATAGATTTTATGGACCATGAACCCTAAGATTACTAATCCCTGTAAAATATAGAGTTCATAATCTAAACTGTAGGAATGGCTGGGACATATGGTTCACCATATGTCCCACTGGTGGCAAGTGGCATCTTGGCAGCTGCACGCTTGACTTTTCTCAGTTCATGGGCAGTTATTTTGCGCCTTTGTTGTTCCACACGCTTCTTGCGACCCTGTTGACTAATTTGAATGAAACACTATTTTTGACTTTTCTAAGCCTGTCAAGTCCTTCTTTTGACCCATTTTGGCAAAGGAAAGGAAGTTGCCTAATAATTATGCACACCTAATATATGGTGTTGATGTCATTAGACCACACCCCTTCTCATTACAGAGATGCACATCACCTAATATGCTTAATTGGTAGAAGGCTTTCGAGCCTATACAGCTTGGAGTAAGACAACATGCATAAAGAGGATGATGTGGTCAAAATACTCATTTGCCTAATAATTCTGCACTCCCTGTAGAAACTCACATTTGGGAACTATAGCGATTATACAGTAATGGTTAGAAAATACATGTTACAGTACAATCACAGATCACTCCAATTTCCCTTATCTGGGTTTTGCAGGACCCCCTCCAAACCCCTTGGAGTCGCAAAGTCCTGGCTTTTGCAAGCAATGTGTTAAATGGAAGGATTTGACTTTTCAGATCCAGAGACTTTTTGATCGTGGGTGGGTTTATGGCCTTTTGTTGTAAGAGATCAAAACACCTTTGGATATGTAGTGTTGAACGGCATATGCTAATTTAGGTATTATGTAGAATATTCTCTATATCCGGTCGCACATTCGTGAATACATTCGAATACATTCGAATTGCAAATATTCAAGCTTAACACTATTGATTTTTTACACTATAGCACCTTTACACTGGGCAGTGATAATCGAAAGAGATATTTTAGTAAAGATATTTCTATATTTTATCGTAGAGATCAGGAGTGGATATCACAACTTCAGGGTTTGATATCATGGTCTCATTTTACACACAAATGTGAATTATACTGACATCCCTAAAGCTGGCCATACACCTTTAGATCTCTCTGTCAGATATCCTTTAGATCTACCAACAACTATGTAGTGCCGGGTCCCCCGCGATAGAACACAGGTAGACTTGATTGTTTAGAAAGTCCCTTATATTACATGGTTTTGGTAAAACA
>CM070040.1:8282770-8298255 GCA_036250615.1 Ptychadena robeensis | reverse complement strand
ACCGGCTCAGCCGGAGGGGGTGAGCCAGCCCGATTGGAAGGTGCAGGGACCTGACACCAATCCCTTAAAATCCAGGAAGTGACACTCGCTGGTCCTTTAGGAAGTGCTGCAGAACCAATGGCATGCTGTGACCATAGCTGGAAAGGGAACTAAGGAGCAGAACAGGAGTCACCATTTAAGACATGCTGATAGGCTTTTCCCCAAAAAAGAATCTCCTATGTTAGTTAAACATGACTTATACTGTGACATATAAGTGTGTTAGTTACATATATTTGGATAATATAATGGCCAATGGTTAGGGGTAAAAGTTTGTTGATGTACGTGTCTTTATTTCTTTTACGACATGTTTCGCCCATTAATGGGCTTCTTTAGGAAAAACCAAAGATAAGGATGAATTTCCAATAATTGATGTTAACCAGGAGTGTAGGAGGTCTCTAAAAACCAAGTGTCCTAAGCTAAGGGGTTTGGGTCCAACGGTCCCCGAGAATCATCCATCGCAGTGGCCGTCCGTTCGAGGAGACCAGTCAGTGAATGAAGGTGCAAAACAAAAGTACACCATGAAATATCACCGTGAACCCCCAAAAGGGAAAACGATGGAAACACAAGGAAAGAAACTACCCCTCTCCTGAAGCCAAGAACAGGGGCGGATGGACGATCAAGCAGTGTGGAGGAGAGACCCTTCCCAGCAGCCCCACACTGCAGCTTAGGACACTTGGTTTTTAGAGACCTCCTACACTCCTGGTTAACAACAATTTTTTGGAAATTCATCCCATACTTATCTTTGGTTTTTCCTGAAGAAGCCTGTTAATAGGCGAAACATGTCGTAAAAGAAATAAAGACAAGTATGGTTTTTGGTCTGCATTTTCATTGTTCAACTAATCTTGTGGACTAGGGGGATAACCCTCTCACCGTTAGAGCTTTATGTTTGGAAATGTAAACCTGTATGGTAACATGAACATATTGTTGATATTGATGTGTATGTAAATAAATTTAAGATGAAAATTTATGTTTGAGTCCAGTGCCTCTAAAGCCCATCTCTATTGGTAATACAATATTTTGTTTGTTCTTGATGTTATTAAAATATACACTACTATGGTAGGGACATTAGATTGTGAGCTCCCCTGAGTGATATCACTATATATATACTCTGTAAAGTGCTGCGTAATATGTTGGTGCTATATTAATATCAGATAATAATACAATGCATCATGGACAGTTCTAGTTAAGCATGTATACAATGCAGTTAGGACTATGCAGGGTTTAGGGTGTAGCAGCAAGAAGTATGTATTCTACAGTGTGTGGTGATCTGAAGACTGCAACATGAGGCACATACTGGATTATACAATATTTGGCACGATGGGTTGTGAAGCATGTCGTTTGCAACTCTTAATAACACAGAAATAAAACTCCAGTGCTAATGAGTATGGCATGTATAGTGACACAAGAAATTGGCAAGCTTCCCACTCAGAATGACTTTGCATTGACAAAAGATTAGATTGCAACATTCATATACTTTATGTTTGTGTCTGATCATGATTTGTTCTGAAATGTTGCAGTAACTTCCTGAGCACATAGTAATTATCTATATCATATGTATCCTAGGGTCTGTTAAAGGAAGTAGGAGTTCTCTGAGACACAGG
Source organism: Ptychadena robeensis (assembly GCA_036250615.1). Classification (NCBI taxonomy): domain Eukaryota; kingdom Metazoa; phylum Chordata; class Amphibia; order Anura; family Ptychadenidae; genus Ptychadena; species Ptychadena robeensis. Next base: position 8,296,615 of record CM070040.1, on the reverse strand, counting down.
CTTACAGTATGAGTCAGTTTTAATATAGAAGGGTTATTGGAAGGGTTATTAAACGGTGGCCCGGAGGGGCATATCTGGCCCCTGGTGTAGTAAAATTTGGCCTGCAAATGTTTTTTTTTTAATTGATCTAAATAAATATTGGCATACATTGTTTTTTGTATATGATATATATATATATATATATATATTGTGACAGACCAGTGGTCTGCCATGGTATGGAGCCCTTAAGATTTATCCTTGACGAAAACTGCTGAATTTTTCGGGATACGAATTGTGACCGATCGTTGTGCGACCAGTGAGTAGTGTTGAGCTCGAATATTCGAATGCCGAATATTTTTCGCGAATATCGGCAATTCGAGAATTCGCCCATATCTCGAATATGTCAGCGAATATTCGCAATTTCGAATATTCGCAATATGGGCATGTATTGCGAAAATAATATTCGCATTGCGAAAATTAACATAGCATGTGACCATTCATTTTAAAGATCGAATTTCTGAATATAGAATCGAATATTAGTAGAATTATTCGTGAAATATCACGAATTCGAATATTGACTATGCCGCTCATCACTACCAGTGAGGTCAAAAAAAATCGTCGCTCCAAAAAAATGTAACGGAAGTGATGTAGTCCATTCTCTTTGAAACGGACGCCGGTTAAGATCCCCAATAGAGATGGTCAAAAATTTTTTTCAAAAATTCGACCATTTCGACAATTTTGAGTTAATTGCAAAGCCCCTTAACATGGTATCACCAAACTTGCTGGAGATGTAGAGAAGGGTTGGGGTATACTACAAAAAACATATGTCGCTAACACAAAAAGTTTTTGCATAAATTAAGTTCAAAGTCAAGTCAAAATTTCGAAAATCAGAATTTTGACTTTGTTTTTTAACTTCATTTATGCAAAAACTACATGTGATAGAGATAATTTTTTTTTCTAATGTTCACACAAACCTCCTCTACATCTCCAGCAATTTTGGTTATTATACCATGTTCAGAGGTTTTGCAATCAGCTCACAAAGTTAGCAAGTTGAAAAATTCGACCTTCTCTAGTCCCCAAGCTGTTTTCAATAAAAAACAATTATGCAAACAGTTTATTACAAAAATAAAGAATAGTGTAAGAACAAATAAAACCTTACTGTCACTTCGAAGTGGACTCAGTAGGACTCAGTAGGCAGAAACAGGAAGTTGGGTAGGGCATGCATGGTTCCATCCTGAGATCTTAGGTTTCCATAAACATGCTTCGAACCCTGTAAGATCAACCAAAAACAACGGATATGTCAGATCTGGCAGTTTTCGAATTGTGAAGATTGTTCATTATGATCAACCTCAATGGTCAATCTCTCACAAATCTAATGAAAAATCATAGATTGTGTATGGCCAGCTTAAAGCCCCCCATACACAAAGAGATTGTGACCCGAACCCCCCTACCCCCCTAGGTAAATATGATGATATGGTCTAAGACCCAGGTGCCCAACCTGCAGCTCGGGGGCCGCATGTGGCCCTTTGGGTGTTGTTTGGTGGCCCCCCTTGGTCCTCAACTTGCGGCCCCCAAAACCTGTTAATGCATATGGCATAGGAACTCACCTGTTCATCGATCCTCCACCGACGTGGCCTCGCCTGGCCTTGCTCGCTAAGCCTCCAGCTGAGCACACTAATTGGCATACATGAAAGCGAATGAGACGGCGCCTGAGTGCCTATGCTTCCACTAGACTACTTTGATAATATCTATGAGGCACATAACCTTTGTTGATGTATATGGGGCATTCCCTATATCCCCATGTGTAGTGGCCACATGCTGACCCGGCTTTCCTAATCAACTTTGGCGGTCCTACATGTTATGTGCGGCCCCTTAGTGATGCCGAGGGCCACACTGGTCTAAGATAAGCAACCTATGTTATGTTTCTGTCACGGTGTAAAATGGAAATACATTTTTTTTTCTTTTCTCAAATAATTTTCTATTTATAAATATAATATAGAATACTTTTGCTATCAGTGATTGCTGCCTGACAGTATCCTATTCAGTAGCCTTTGTAAAGTATGCAATGCCCCTCTGTTTTATTACATTTAACACAGTCGTTACTATGGTGACAGGTGCTCTTTTCTGCAACCTGCACATCACATTCTTTACAATAAATGACATTCCAGAGGTGCAGGATCAGCATACAAAGCTATGTGAAAATATTGTGTATATGTGTATGTTACATGATCAATAACAGCGTCCATAGACAAAAGAGAGAAGCTGCAATGTGATTACCACACCGCTGTTCTGTTTAGTGTAGTCTATAGCTTACCACATAGTGATATATGATTAGTGGATTAACAAAATTCATTCATCATTGATGGCAATTCAGTGATCGCTAAAAGTGTCATCCCGGAACTTATACAATGGCCACATCCAATTATAATTTATTGTGTACCTTAATTACTGATTTAAACAACAAGTTGGACAGTTTGCATTTCCATAGTTTCAGTCACTTCCAACCCCCACCTACCATTCTCATCCTATCAGCATTATTATTATTATTATCATTTATTTATATAACACATTATGCAGTGCCGTACAATAAGAGTTGTGACAGGTACAGGATATGACACAGGAGGAGTAGATGACCCTGTCCTCTTGGGCTTACAATCTAATTGGTTGGGGAATAGTGATGGCCGAACTGTTCGCGAACAGGCGGACGGTGGACTTCTTTAAAAGTCCGATCCGTCCATTCGCGGACAGACCTGGCCGATGTTCGGCCATCAATATTGAGGAACAGAGAATACATAGGTGTGGGGGGTGGGACTGGCATGGTTGTGATGTTAGGAGTAAGAAGATGGGTGGTGCAGACTGAAGAGGGGGGTTTTCAGGCCTTTTTTTTTTAAATAGCTGAAGGTAGGAGCAAGTCTAATGGCATGAGGAAGTGAGCTCCAGAGAGTAGGAGCAGCCCAAAAGAAGTCTTGAATCCATGCTTGTGACTGTGTTATGAGTGGGGATGTCATTAGTGCTCTGCACTCTGTGACCGAGCTCCTGCGCTTTAGAAAGATCATATTTGGGAGCAGGGCCGCCATCAGGGGGGGACACAGGGGGCTTCTATGGCAATAAATCATACGCAAATCCAACATGTTAAATAAATTGTACAGTAAGATACAACAATAGCACATTTAAGTATAAGATAATCAATCAACAACATTTTGGATATAGTCCATTTTGGCTTTTGCTTTTTGCAGGCTTAACCGGCTTCTCCAGAAAAAAATATATATATGAGATGCACCTTAGCTCTGTATTAATAAATATTAATAAATGTTCATTATTTAAGGGAAAAAGTTCTACTCACAAATTCATACTACATTGAATGGCTCCAACAAGTTGCTAATTGAAGCTCCTCTATCCCTATTGGGGATATTTTACTAATATTCGATTCTATATTCGGAAATTCGAATATTCGCGGTATGACCATGTATTGCGAAAATCATATTCGCATTGCAAAAATCTTTAAAATGAATGGTCACATGCTATGTTTATTTTCGCAATGCGAATATTATTTTCGCAATACATGGCCGTATTGCGAATATCCGGAATTGCGAATATCCGCTGACATATTCGAGATATTGGCGAATTCTCGAATTGCCGATATTCACGAAAAATATTCGCCATTCGAATATTCAAGGTCAACACTAATGTCCTTTCCCTATTGAGAACCTGCCTTCTTTTTTACAATTAATGTATGTAGTTTATGAAAAAAGAAAGTGGCGCCTCTTTCAAAAAGCAGAGAAGCCAGTATCCCAAAATAAATTGGTAAAGACAAACTTGGGGTGTAATGAGATCATTACTACCCCAAGCACAGATGTCCGCTGTATTCACAGCGGTAAAGGCTTCAATAAATAACCAGATCAAACGTGTATCCATAAACATGTAACTAGATAAAGTAAAAAATATATAATATTTAATTGTCCATAGACATTTTGCTCATGGTACAATATAAACAAGTTGACACGGCGCCTTTATATCACCATAAGAGGTTTTCACCACCTCTCCGAAAGATAGAGGGGCTAAAGTGAACCATTAAGTCTCTCCGACATATCGTCTCAACCAACTTCAGTGGGTAAAACATAAGGCAGAGATGTTTATACGTGATGTACCAATAAAAGAAAAATAACACAGGTAACAGCAACCAGGTCCCCAACTTGTCTAGAGATGGAGAGCCCATAGACGTATAGACCACGACCAAACCCCTAGGGGGCGACCATATATGTATAGGTTAATTGAGGAGTATAAGGTCAGACAACAAATATTAATTCAACAAGTAAATTGGTATAAGGTCCTAGGTGTGTTGTTGGGGAGCCTCCGCAGCTCCAGTGTCCTTCCTGACCGGGTACACTTTTGATTTGGTTATTTACAACTGAAGCCTTTTAAGTCCCCTTGCCTCTGAGAATACAGCGGACATCTGTGCTTGGGGTGTTCTCATTACACCCCCAGTTTGTCTTTACCAATTAATGTAGTTTAAAAAAAAAATTTGACTGCTTAAGAATAAGGTCATAGTCAATACAAGTGCCACTATCTGTATGGAGTTATGGTCTTCATGTGGTTTTCTGTAGGTCTTTTTCATAATGCATAAAACTGCTGGTACAGAACTGACTTAGAACCTTAACTTTATGTGATTGAATTATGACGGATAAACTTATAAAATATTGATGCAAATCCATTGTCAAAAATGTTTATACTATTTTTGACAAACTTTTTTGATGATAGCTTTCGATAAATGCAAGCCTACAAATTGCAAATGGCAGTTGCAGATCCTTCTAAATGCTATTTTTCACAATAGACAGACATACTGTATTCGCTAATGTTCCTTTGCTAATACTGATAAAGCATTTGTCGAACATTGTTGTGCTCTTTCTCTCACCTCTACATATTCATCGCTGCTACAAGCTCAGCTGTACAGCTCTGAATTTCATCTCACGTTCACGATGCAATTGCTTTGATTGAGAGAATTTCGACATTTCCCACACAATCGAAGTAGAGGCATTGACTGGAGAGGCTCTTATTTGTGCCGCTAAATAGATTTCTCTCCTGAGCATGTAAAACGTTTTAATTAATATTGGAGCTTCTCAAAACAGCAATGTTTATGAAGATAGCTCAGGTAAGCATCTATTCTGAAGAAGAACTTAATAGAGCCTTAATGGGTTGACCTGTCATTCGATTTCATGTCTTGCATTCATAGAGCAGTCAGTGCGGAAGGGGGAAAGGGCTTTTTATAAGCCAGCGCATTCCCTTAACCATTTCCAAGTTATCAACAGCTACTGCTAAACAAAAGCAGTTCTGAATGAGGAGAACACTTGAGGGCATAGAAATAATCCGAGGCATGTCTGTATGTGTGATGGGTTCCATTGTGACACGACCAACTGCTTGCTGTCTCTGTATAAAATGAGTCAACGTTATTTAGCCAACATTCTTTGTGGCTTGGCAGAATGAAAAGATTATTCAGATATTCAATTAAATGTTGAATAGGGCCTCTCGGAGAATCAGGTGAGTAGACAACGACATCCGATCAAGCCGAGTATTATTTTGACATACATCAATGTAATGTCTTTATGATTATTATGAAATAACCTTAGGAACATGGAGATGTGTGGCTTTTATTTAGTAAAATGTTTCAATATAGGAGGGAAAAAAAATGATTCTAATGTGACACAAGTTTGATGTTGAAAAACACACTTTCATGTAGTTTATAGATAATGTGCTTTGTAAATGTGTCGGATAAATGTAAAGGTTAACCAGCACAGTTAGAAGAAATTAGCCCTTGGCTATAAAATTACTATTGATGTCATTTATAAATAATCATTAGCATAAAAATCACAGCTTTGAAGAAGCTTATTGTGTAAACTATAATACCAGCATCAAGTATATGTGTCCCTCTACTTCATCTTATACATCATTTAGCATTGAGGGGAATTATAGCATATCTTGACATATGATGTAAGATGCTCCACCACTTTCAAAATAAAACATCTATCTATCGTGATTGTAACATAGCTGCCGCAGACTTTAAAAATTGTGTTGAGCGGCATATGGAATATTCGAATTTGCGTAATTTCGCGAATATACAAAGTTACATTCAGAATTCGTCAAATTCAATAAGGTTGCATACTATTGCCTTCCATCTAGCGCCATGTTTAATATGTTAGTATATTAGTATATATCCACAGATTTATGGAGAGAAGACCTTCAAATTTTAATTGGAAAGGGAAACCTAGTAATGTGAACAGAGGATCACAATTCACACATTTATTTTAACTAGATCATTTAACCTGTGATTCACATCTTGCCTATAGGCGGCTATGCTTACTCCACTGTACCTTAGGAAGTGCGTCGGGGTATCATAAGGTGGGTGCTGGGGCTGTGGCCAACAATGTCTCTTACCCCCGCTGCATCAGGATAGGGTGACACACCCCCTACTAAAAGCCCCCATACACGTAGCGAGCCGTGGCCGATTTTGCAGCCGACCGTGCGTGCGGCCGTGGATCGTGAGTGCCCACATGGGGCAACAGATCCCTGTTGTCCCAAAGCTCAGTCGGCCAGAGATTTACAGACATGTCAGTAAATCTCTGGCTGATGCGATTAGTTAGAATAGGGAGCGGCGTCCCAGTCAAAACTAAGGGCCGGCACACAAAGGGTGCCCAACGATACTTTGAGGGACGGAGTGCAGCGATGCAGCCGGTGCTAGGGAGGTTGACATGTTAACTTTATGGTTGCATTTCCAAAAAATAACAGGAAAACCCCTAATGCCATGTTCTCTGTATGACTAGGGTCTGGTGTGAATAAGTCCTAATCTCAGCCCTGCTTTACAGATAATTCAGATTCTTTTCCTGCTCTCTTCCCCCAAAAATGTATTTATACATTCCTTAAATTTAAATTCATTATTCATTAAACAGCATTCAGTTTAATCTCATAAAACTACCTCAAGTTTAGGGGTGTACTGATACACCCCTGAATGTGTACATCCGCAATATTATGCATTGTTCTTGATTAGTGATGAGCATAGGCAATATTCGAATTTGCAATATTTTGCGAATAATTCTACTAAAATCCCTTTCAAAATTCACATATATTAGTATTATATTAGAATATTAGCAATTATAATCGCACCTGCAATTACCTTCAAAATGAATGGTCACGTGCCATTTATTTTCGCATTGCGAATATATATTCGCAATCCATGCCCATAAGCATGCCAATGCCGAATATCGCAAATATTAAAAATTGCGACTATCCAGCGCCATATTTGCGAAATTTGCTAATTGTTTAATAGCCGATATTGGCCGAATATATTCACAATTCGAATATTCGAGCTCAACACTATTCTTGATTGATATGATGGTTTTGCTTTGCTCAATGTCTAATAAATGTACTGTTTTTTATCTATTGAAGTCCCCTCGCCCTTGTTCGTCCAAAGGGAAAGTTTTGGTGATGTGCCTATGCCTTCATCAATTTTTTTTATTGTTTTGATAAGTATGTAACATGGGTGATCGTTAATATAATATGTAAATTTGCCATTTAGATCATAATCTTACTACCTCTCTGAGGAAGCCCATGGGGCAAAACGCGTAGGCGGACTAAACAAGATTATTACCTACTACAATTAGGTCCCATGTTTACATGTAATTTATTTCTTTGTATGTCTTATTATGCCCTTTTATGCATAATTATTGCCACATTATCAAAAATGTTTTAAATAATAACTTTTTGCTAATATAACCCTATGGGCCATTTTGAGCCCCAATATTTTAAATTGTACATTGGTCCTTAACAATTGTATATTAAAGACCGTTTTATTGTGACTCAATCAACGATGCATATTTATTCGCTTGGTACCCCGTAATGCCAATTAAACAGTCCCTTCTTGGAGGGACTAAGGTGAAGTTTCTCACCTTAACCTCCCTAGCGGTTTGCCCGAGTTTGATCGCCGATCAAACTGTGCCTGTACCGGGATCGGGCAAACCCGCGATCTCCCTGTGTGCCGGCGGCTCTGTAGAAGTGCCGCAGACACACGGAGCCCTTCCAGCCCCGTGTCATCTGTGACGCCGAAGGGGGCAGGGGGGGGGCAAAACCGCCATCTCCCTGTGTGCCGGCGGCTCTGTAGAAGTTCCGCAGACACACGGAGCCCTTCCAGCCCCGTGTCATCTGTGACGCCGAAGGGGGCAGGGGGGGGCAAAACCGCCATCTCCCTGTGTGCTGGCGGCTCTGTAGAAGAGCCGCAGACACACGGAGCCCTTCCAGCCCCGTGTCATCTGTGACGCTGAAGGGGGCAGGGGGGGCGGCGCCATATACCTCCATGTTAATGCGCCGCTCTCCTCTCCACACGCCGCCAGCGTCTATTTGACGTCGGAGGTGTGTAGAGGGCTGGGCAGAGAGCCGGCAAGCACGGCGGAGTACAAAAAAGGCGCGAAAAGCTCAAACCGCCCAGAGGGTTAAACTAGGGTTACAATTTTTTCTTTGCATAGGGTACAACTGATTAAAATTATTATTACAGCATACTCTTTTCCCCAAATAGCACTAGATTAATACATTTTTGTTCTTAGGTTTATATATTTAAATAAATGTGTTCGGAATTTCACATGTGGCATCTGACTACTTCTTTTTTTGATTGGCAGATGAAAAGTTCCTTGAAAACCACAGCTTAGCAAAGAGCGCTCAAGAAAAGGTCAACTCTGCCCTTATGGAATACACAATGTGCCACTATCCTCACTGTACAGACAAATACCGTCTACTTCTTCTGAGACTAGCGGAAATCCGATCCATCAGCATGCAAGCGGAAGAGTACCTTTACCACAAGCACCTTAGTGGAGAAGTTCCTTGCAACAATTTATTAATCGAAATGCTCCACGCTAAGCGAGCCTGAATGGATTAGTAGAGAACTGACTGCTGTAGCCTTTAAGATGTTGCTGGACTTAAACCTGAGACTCTGCAGGGAGCGAGATCATTTTTCTTAAAGCTGCCTGGAAAAAAAAAATTCAGTGATGTATTTAACCTATAGTATTGGAAAGTTTCAGATTTATTTTACTATAATTGTGGATCGTCACTGAGTGTTATTATGTGTAATAACTTTTTGTTATGCCATAATTGCTTGTGTTTTGGTTCATGACAATCAAAATGCTTTTAAACATTATGTGGAAAAAAAAAAAAAGAATTTGTGAGTAAACTCCTTGTATGTTTATTTTAAATAGTCTTGCGATAACTTTTGTCCACTTGAGACTTGTTTCAAAACTATGCCTTATTTGTTTAATCATGTATAACAAGGTTGTAAAGTCCATTTGAACTCAGATATGGTGTATATGTCAGATTGGATCACCAAATCAACTTTAATGCACCTAACATGAAGGATTTATGAAATAAAGACAACTACAGTGTTATTCTCTAAAGCATGATTCTTATTCTTTAATGGCTGGGCAAATCATGCTTGCTGACCCAGTGGGTGTTCCACACATTAGCCAGACAGGAAAAGCACAACAAATGTAACTTCTGTAAATGTTAAAGGGGAAGATTTGCCCTGTCACGGAGCAGCAGGTGGGGACCCACTGTGCCACGTGTCCTACCTCCTCTAAAGCCGTTGTCTAAGTGAACCCACTCGTTCTTCACAATACCGGGATAGACTTTCCCGAGGGGATCACCAGGTCGCTAACTCTTGAGGGAATGTAGGAAAACAAGGCAGCTGGTCTAGGGGAGAGCAGGGAGGGCTCCAGGGACACAGGTGTCGTCAGCCAGACAGTGTAACAGGGCGGGCAGCGCAGGTACAGATCAGGTAACAGGAGAGTGCAGCAGGCAGGTAACAGTTAACAGGGATCAGTCTCAGAACACAGGCAGGAGTCTATTCCACAGGAGCAGCAAAGACAGTCAGTGCTTTGCATAACACATAGACCTTAATACTGAGGCAAGGCTGAAAGGGCAGGGTTGCTTATATAGCTGCAGGAGGTCCACTATTGGTCAGCCAGGTCACATGACGAATACCTTAAATCCCAGAAAATGACACACGCTGGAGTTTAAGGAAGTGTATAGCAATATCAGAATCACCGCTGAACAGGGCGCCTAGATCTGCAACGGTAAGTAGGGAGGCGACGGCGGCTTACGGCAGCCGCCGTTACATGCCCGAACACAGTTTGCAGCAATTCTGCATCGCTGCAGGCCCGCCGATCATTAGCAGCACCAAGTCTTCCGCTTCAGCAGTGATGCCGAAGAGGTGGGGGCGGCGCCATAGACCTTTATGTTAGTGGAGGGGCGTCGCTTTCCCAGCGTCATTGATAAGTAAAGGGGAGGGCAGGGAATCACGGCTAAGTACAGTGTACAACTAGGGAGGTTAAATAATACACTCACAATAACGGAGGTACAATGCAGGCTTAGCAAGGAGCAGTGATCTCCTACCTAGGATTTGTCCAGTGTCTGTAAATTGATCCTGTGTCTCTTCAGCTGTGTGCATACCAGAATGTCACTTGGTTATGGGTTACATCACTTCCTGGTTAAAGGGGCTGTAGGTAGGCCAGGAGGAAGTTCTCTCGTCACAGGCAGTGTTCACTAGGATCAGTGGGACACGTTTTAGGGGGCAGCCGGTTGTCAAACAATACATTCTCACATTCGTTAGCACTAGTGATGGCCTAAATGTTCACATTGCGGGCAGTTCGTGGTGAACATCCCATGTTTGAAATGCACCACATATGCGAACATCATGGGTGTTCGACCCCCCCTCTATACTTTAACATTGAGGCAAACTCTGACCCCTCACCTCATGCACAGGAGGTACAGTATAGCCAATTTTTTTCTCTCCTGGATCACTGGATCAGCCCCCCCCCTCCACAAAAGAAGTAGCTCTATCATCTTGGATTCATCTTGTGTCTGCAGAAGGAGGAGGTTGTATAGGGAGAGCTGCTGATGTTTGTGCTGTTTTAGTTAGGCTGCTATCCAGGTCTCCTGCTAGCTGCTGTTCAGCATTTGTGAGACCCAAAATCCTTTTCAGGACTACTACTTTGTAACTTCATTGCCATTGCAAAGGGACACTCCAACTATTTGTTAGTAAAAAAGTTCCATGTTCTGCTACATTGACAGTGTGCCTTTTCAACAATAGGCACACCACATTGTGTAATATGGACACTTGAATTTTTAGTTTTTCTAAAAAGTTGGCGAAGATGCAATCTGGGGAACAGCATCTAAGGTATCGCTTGATGTTCATCAGAGCACCCCAGAAGGAGTGATGTGCTTTGCTGCAGACAGTCCCCTAGTTGTGGTTCCCAGACACACCCGTGCAAGTTGGCAACTGATGAGGTACTGAGACAAAGTGCCATGGATTGAGAGATAGGGATAATTCATATAAATAGCAAGGAAGCTGGCAGCAAACACATGGAAGACCCATTGCTCAGGCAACTTCCTGAAACTTCCTTATATAGGGAGAGAGGAGCAGCTGATACAGTAGAAAACACCATAAGCATCCAGCAGAGGGAGCTTTTACGGCTGGACAAATAACCCTTAAAGGCAATAGCGGTTTTAAGAGCTGGAAGCAGCCACAGCACACAGAGTCCCTGACCCTACCGGTATCTGTGACAGTTCTATATTCTGCTACATTGGCAGTGTGCCTTTTCTTTTTTGCACACAACATTGTGTAATTTGGAACACTCCAATTTTTTGTTTTTAAAAGAGTTCCATATTTTGGTACATTGGCAGTGTGCCTTTTCTGCAGTAAGCACACCACACTGTGTAATAGGGACACTCCATTAAAAATGTTTTTCCATATTCTGTTGCATTGCCATTGTGTGCTTATTGTGCAAATAGCACACCACACTGTGTGTTTTCATCATCACCAACTAATAGGGACCAACAAAAGTTATTTTCTGGAAGTGGGTTATCCTGAATTATGGGACCTGTGCGCTGTGTTGCTGAGCTGAGGTGTGTAGTTCACCACCTCTAATGCCAAAGATTTTTTATTGTGGTTGTGTTCTGTATAGCACAGGTGTTTGTTCCACTGTATAAATAAGTGCACTACACACTAGGCAGAACACCTTTGTTACATAGGCCTGAAAGTCCCCACAAAAAAGGTTTATTTCCATATTGTGAGACATGTACTGTACACCACATTTATATAAATAAAAATAAATAACATTCAGTCATTTCCCCATATTGTCAGACATGGATACTGTGCAGCTCAAGTGTTCTGCTACATGCGGAATTTATGATTTCTTAACCATTTTACAGAGAATAAAAAACAAAAAATGTTTGGCTGAAGCCATTTATTGTCACACAACTGTTTTAACACCAACAGCCCAGATGATCCTTAATAAAAGTTTGCATACCCTGGTGATTTGGCCTGATAATATGCACACAACGTAATACAAAAGGGTTAGAATGGCTATTAAAATGTAACTATCTTCAACTGTGATCTTTTGGGTGTAATTAGTGGGTGTGTATAAAAGGTCAGGAAGAGGGGTGAAGGGGGAGTCTGGTAGCCAACTCACCACATCCAATACAGATAATTACAGGAAGAGGGGGGAACTAAACCCCAGGGGTGGCCAGACCCTTAAGTGGACTTTAACGGTGAGTATAAATACGACGAGTTCTAGTCAAGGGATTGATGTTTTACTGTTTATTAACACATCAAAACATGGTCACAATACATAACAAGGTGTTTCCATAGTACTCAAAATGCACAATTGACTATCACCCCTTGGGAGATCAAAGAGCATTTGGTTGACCACATATAAACACATTACAGTTAGAAATACATCACATATCCTGGTAGGCCAGGGATCAAGAGTCCAAATAGTCAACTCCAAGCATTCCAACGTGTTTCTTCCCGTTATTGGTACTTCATCGGGGATTTGTTGGAGATAATTATCTAAAAAGTCATCAAGGAGAGATATTAGCATTCTTTTAATATATCAGTCAGTCATTATCGATGTGGATGTTGCCCTGGCTCGGTTTTTACCCAAGGGTATCACAGTCTACTTGTCAAAAAAATTGTATAAAAGGTCAATTATTTTTTGGACTCCAAACAAACCCTTCAATCTTTCATCCACTGCTGCACTGATGATTTTTGGATTCTAAGTCATAAGGAAAGCAAAAGAATTGTCAAAGGACATGCAGACAACGGTAGTTAAATGCTGTAAAACAATGAATAAGGTGTGGATAATGTTTTTTGAGGCACAGACAAATCAATTTAAATTATTCATAAAATGATTTTTATTTAACACATACTATATCAAAGACAATGTAAAAGACATTTGGTACAATACCACCGGGGGAACAAACCCTATCAGTGGGTTGGCCTACTGTATAGGTAAAACCATACAGGATAAATACAATTGACAGCACGGTTGTAACATAATGTGGAGATGTTTCAAGTCTCCTAATCAGCACTTCCACATGTTTCGCCCTCGCAGGCTTCCTCAGGGATAACACTGCATAAAAGTACCTACTGTCAACATCAACATAACATAAAGATTCATTATGTTAACAGCCGGTTTGTCAAGCCTGCATTAGCGTTGGCAGCTTCCATCTCACCAATAGTGATGTCGCGAACCCGGAATTTAATGAACACGCGAACACGCGAATCCGCCATTGACTTCAATGGGAGGCGAACATTGAAAAACAAAGGGACCCCTTTCTGGCCACAATAGTGTTGGGAAACTTGTTTCAAGGGGTCAAACACCTGGACAATGACATGACAGAGGGGAATCCATGGCAAAACACACAATAAATCCACATCAAAGATTTCAAATGATAGTCAATGGATCGCGTCGCGTTGGCGGTTTTTCGCTCCATCTTTGCGTCGCGTTGGCGGGTTTTCGCGTCGCTCATGGCATTGAACACCTGGACAAT
>CM070040.1:8237700-8254356 GCA_036250615.1 Ptychadena robeensis | reverse complement strand
TGGTGCGCTTTTGGAACAGAAATCTGGACCTTGCAAGAGCGCTAGGGAGGTTAATGTGATTGAACAGTTTAAACTAAGGTGTTTTCGAAACGTTTAGAAACAAGAAAGATTTTGTGGTGTAAAGGTGTTTACAAACCTAAAGAAACTAAATGAACGTAATCCTTTGTTTGTTTCAAAGTAACTAAAACGTACAAAATCTAAAGGTCAATGTAAAACTGAAAAGTAAAATAATCATAGGAATGTTGATTTACTAGTGTGCAAACTGAAAAGTTTTAATTGTTGTATGTACACTACCTAACATTGTGTTACATTTGTAATCCTTTGTTACATCTCCGTTTCTATTGTTTGTCAAAGTTTTGTTTTCACCCTGCCTTTTGTGTTGAGTGTTGATGTATTCACATTACCTCTCAGTTATTGTTCTCTACCTATTGTCCTATTAACCATTTGTCTTTTGTATCTAGACTGCTGGTTGCTCAAATTTTATTTAATTGTATTCGATTTATATATCTGAATAACTTGCACCATGGCAGATAGTTTGAGAGAATTTGTTGAAAGCTACATACAAAATTCATGATTTTTCGAGTACTGATAAATCTACTGACAATCCTTGGCCATTTGTCTAGGAATTGTTCAATACAAGGACAAAAGCATGTGGAAAGATTTAAAAGCTCAATGGCTTAGCCATCGCAGGCATGTATGCCGCCTGCATTACCATGAGTGCCAAATTGGGTGAGGTCACTAGACAATTTATGGCCACCCAAGATAAAGACGAAAATTTGCGTGCAGAGATTAGAAAAATTTGCATGAGGTCACAGAAACTAAAAGTAAGCATTTGTCTGCTTCTTCTAGGGGGGATCAATCTCCTTATCCAATAGCTAATGATATTGCCCAAGAAATTCTGACATCACAAAGCAACCAACAGTCTACTCTGTGTAATAATGTGTGTGACTTGTCAACTCACGCTCCAAAAAGTCTTAACTGTCCCAAATTACCTCATTGTTTCCCAAACCGCAGGAGATAAATACCACTGTTCCCATATCAGTTTTTCATTCGCAGCCAAAAACTCCTCCTATTGTTAATGCTGGCCATACACTCTGAGATAAAAATTAGGATCCATTAAAACAGACCAATGTATCCCGACGGCGGTATCGGTTTGGATTGTAATATTCGGCAAAAAAGCTACCACATTGAAAATCCAATTGACGATTGTATTTTTTTTTTTTTACGAGGATGTCATCGAAATTCATCGCCGTTTATATCGGCCATTGTGATGTATTTTTCTTTTTAAAGGGGAAGCCTCGCCAGTAATTGGTTGGTAAACACTATGAAAACAGTATGAAGTTTCCCGATGTTGCCAGACCAATTAAAATTTTTGAACATGTCCAATAAATTACGATCGTAAAAAAACGGCAATTACGATCGTAATATATCGGTTGTACCATGTGGACATGTGCGGATTTCAGGACGATAAAATGCATTCATTGGTCGGTTTTAATGGATCCTAATTTTTATCTCAGAGTGTATTTCGAGGTTTATTCAGCCCGTTTTGTGAGGTCCAGCAGTAGTAAACCTCAAAACCCTAAATCATTGATGAGGATTTCATGGCTTTCAAGAGAAAGTATTCTCAGATTGTCATGTCAGATGGGAATAGAATGTTTTGTACCTTCCCCCGGGAGGGAAATGTAATGTCCTATTAATGTTGTTCAAGTTTTGCATTTTCGGACACCAGATGACAACCTAATGCTGACCCGGACTTTTCAAAATACATTTTTCTCTCTTTAACCCCCCTAGCGCTTCTGACGGCTCCATCTCGTCCTGCACTTTCTTGTCAGTATTGCAGAGGATGAGATGGAGCCGTCCAGCTAAGCTCAGATCCCCGGAATCAACACATACTCACTGTTCTGTGCTGTCCCGGTGATCTGATGGTCTAAGCTGGCTTCCTTACTGAAGCAAGCCGGCCGATCTCACCCCTCTCCCAGCCCAACTTGGCTATCTTCAAAGAGCACATCTGGAAAATCACTGCCAGTCCCATCATTTCAAGATGTGCTCTTTGAAGTTAACCCTTTCAGAGGGTGCCAAATGCCATTGTATTGGATACAGTGATAACTGTATCCAATACAATTCAAAGTAAAACAAAACACATTTCCAATTGTAATAATTTTTTTATTATAAACAAACAAATACTGTTTTGAAATCTATCATACCAAATAAGTATTCAAGAGATTTTATCATTCAAATCATACATTTTATAAAAAATTTTAATGCACTTTTTTTTATAATAATTGTGTGTTAATGTTGTTTGTGAGGACCCTGCCACATATATATTTTTAATTCTTTTTGTGAATGTGTTTAGGGATAAGCCTTCGTCAGGTAGAACATAAATATTTGGATTTTTTTTGAATACAGTCATGTCGTTTTTTCTACCTGACTTGCTAAATGACTATGTTAAATAGGTAATTAAGCATATAAGGATTGACTGGGATCTTTACGAAGTTGCCTGGGAGCAATTTCTGTGCATGGTGTGACTTTGCATGTCTTTTGTTCACCTCTTTAAATTGGGGATATTTTTAAGGCAACTAAACATATATATATATATTTGATCAGTGCAAATTGACTGTACTCTTAAATTTTAATCAAAAGAAATTTGTTGAGGTGACACTGAACTTGTACTGCAATTTTTACTGTGTGCTGTCTGTCATCGGTGACGCCGATGGGGGCGGAAAGGCAAAACACTGTATCACTTTTGGTACAGAAATCTGCACCTCAGTAAACCGCCAGGGAGGTTAAGTTCAAATTTTAAGTCGAAATTCCAATTTTCGAAATTTCTACTTGACTTTGAACTTAATTTGTGAAAAAACTGTTTGTGTTAGAGACATACTTTCTTTTTTGTATTATACCCCCAACCCTTCTCTACATCTCCAGCAAGTTTAGTGATGATACCATGCTCAGCGGCTTTGCAATTAAGTCAAAACCGTCGAAATGGTCGAATTTTTGAAAAAAATTCGACCATCTCTAATCCTTATGTAGAGCAGCAATTCTTTCTTCATATCCTCAGAACGTTCTTTGCCATAAGATGCCATGCTGAACCGGTGGCCAGTATGAATGAGTGTGACAGTGATAATATGAAATTTAACACATTTGCTCCCTATTCACACTGGAGACCTTGTAACACAAACTACTAAGATGATACTGGGAGGGAAATTTTTCACTTAGGGGTATATTCCCTTTTGTTGCCAGACATTAACCTCCCTGGCGCTTTGCCTGAAACCAGGTTGGGCAAAGTTTGTTTACAAAAAAAAACTCACCCCAAGCTGTGACCGGGCATAGCTACCTATCCTCTGCGAGCGAGCAATTTTGAATAGCAGCGGACCTGCCAACTGCTTGTGGTGGCATAGACGTCCATGTTATGTAGGCAGCGTAGATTTCTCGACCCCAGACAAAAAATGTCAAAAATAAAAGACTGAAAAAGCCAGAATAGCCAGAATGCTGCACTCTGCTGCACTAACAAAAAAATCACAAACCCAGCGCACAGGCTTTAGAGGTTGATGTGCATTCCATTGAATGAAATAACTATATGATCAACTAGCAAAAATTAAGGCTCCTAAATGTTGATTAGTGATGAGCAGCATAGGCAATATTCGCATTAGGAATAAATTGCAAATGGTTTGCTTAATATTCCCAGTAATTTTTACCTTCATTGCGCAAATTGGCACCATATATATGCATATTGTGCATGCCATGCATGGTGCTTTCCACAGATTACCCTTAATCGGCACTTGTACATGTACATATTGCGAATGCAATGCATGGTAGTTCAGGGTACTGATGTAAATAGATATAGAAGATATAGCACTATATTTGAGATCTTTGCAAATTCTTGAAGTGCCGATGTTAGCAACAAAAATTTGTGATTCGAATATTCGCAAACAACACTAGTAATGATCTGGGATCAACCTCAGTAAGGGACAGGAGAGCTTTCATTTCCTCTTTGTTACCGTACCTGTATAAAAGACAACTGTCCGCAGAAACTGATCAATAGTGATGGCCGGAAAGTTTGCCTGGCGGACAGTTCGCGGCGAACATAGCATGTTTGCAGTTTGCAACACCGGCGAACATTATAGGTGTTTGAAGCACCCCCTATAACTTAACATTGAGGCAAAGTGTGGCCACTCACCCCCCAGTCAAGTGGGACAGTACAGTCAATAACACATTTTTCCCTCCTCGAGGACACCCCCCCCCCCCCACTTATAAAAGAAGCAGCCCAGTGGCCATTTTACATTTATCATGTATCTCCAGTACATCTGTAGCTGTAGCTAAGGTATTCTGTTACAAGTAGTTCATCATACTGCGCCACAAAAGTCCTTCTCTGGGGGTGGGGCATGCTGTATTATGCATTGCAGAGAGATCTGACTAAATGTGATTTGCTGACGAGAGGCACTGTTAGGCTAGCAGTGCACTCCAGCTAACTTTTGGCAAAGTCTTTAATTTAGATATAATTTCTGCCCATTAGTCCTGAAAAAACAGCATTTAAAAAAATCTGTATTTTGGGTGAGAGGTTTGGCCATTGATCCCCATTTGGCATGACACTGTCCAGGTGGTTTCACCCTTTTGACTCAGCAGGCGGTGGACCAGCTTCCGACAGGCAGTCAAAAGCGGACAGCACACACCCCTCTCCTGCCTCTGTGTGCAGCGGCCATATGTAGACCTGGTTTCCCCAATCAACATTGACAATTTTACTGACAAAGGACCACCAAAGTTGATTAGGAAAGCGGGGTCAGCATGTGACCACTACACAGGTAAGTTCCTGTGTCCTATGCATTAACAGTAAGGTTTTGGGGGCCACCAGAAAACACCCAAAGGGCCGCATGCCGCCAACGGGTCACCAGTTGGGAACCTAGGCTGTAGACCAACACAAGGCTATACTGGTCTAAAACGGCCACTGGCAAGCAGCTTAGTGAGAAAGTAGAATAATTTGTAAAAGAAAAAAACACAATAGCTGTCATTCTCCCTCGGTCAGGAGCTCCAGAAAATATCTCACCTTCTGTTGCAATGATCATGAGAACAGTGATAAAGCAGCGCAAAAGTACATGGGGGGGGGATTTATTAATGATTTCTGGGTTGCTGGGACCATATAATGTCACCAATAAAGCACTATGTGGTGAAGGACTAAAATCTTGCACGTAAGGTCCCCCTGCTCAAAACAACACATGTACAGGCCTGACTGCAATTTGACGATGAATATCTGAATGAACAAGAGAATAGCTGGGTAAAAATATTGAGTTCCTTGGCATCAACTTAACTCACTGTGTTTGGAGGAATTCCGTCTATGACCACAGGAACACCATCCCCAGGGACACATTATTGCCTGATGGTGTTTTTGTGCTAAGAGGACACCAGATTAAAGTGACGATGAATGGGACCTTGTACCGTAAAATCTTGGGAAAGTGCCTGTTTCACTACGCCTGGGTATTGAAAATGACAATGACTCAAAACACTTGGCCAAGGCAAAAGAGTGTCTCAAGAGGTCGCACATTAAGATCCTGGAGTGGCCAATCTCAAGACCTTAATACCACAGGAAATCTGTGGAGGGAGCTTAAGAATTTAGTTAGTAAACCATAGCCTTAAAACTCAACCTTAAAACCTAACTGACTTGGAGAGGATCCGCCAAGAGGAAGGGGGACAAAATCTCTCCTGAGACAAACCTGGTGGCCAATTACAAGAAACACCTGGCCTCTGTGATTGCTAACACAGTTATTTTATGCTAAGGGATCAAATATAAATTTCATTCATTGAAATGGAAATCAATCTGTGCCTTTTTTTGCACTCCATTTCTGAGTTTGTGAGGTTTTTTTTTGTTATTATTCTGTTTCTTTACGGCAACAATGAACTCCCCATTACACATTTCCTTGTACAAAATCAGCAAGGGATAAAATACAGATTTTCCTGTCGGTGTGTCTCACAGCAGATAAAATGGCATAGGTATTGTAAGAATTTTTTTTTTAGCAGCTATTTAATTGGCTACCAAAGCCAACCAGAGACAGACCCATCAAATACAACAGGGGATCCAATGGAAAATCAATGCTAAAATAATCTAATGTAAAATTAATGAAAAATAAAAAGTCGCCACCGTTATTCCGCCGCCTGCCGTGATTCCTGAAGGCCCCATCCCATCCAGCTCTGTCCTGTTAGTCTTGTACTGGACGAGATGGGGCCGTCCAGCAGAGAACTAAGCCCCTCTTCTGAACTGGCTTCTGTACGGAAGCTGATCCCCCTGGAGTGAGGTGATGGCGTCACATCGGGGCGGTGGCGGGAGATTCAAAAGTAAATCGCAAAAAAACAGTTATCTATGGAAAAAACTGTTTTCTGTGTGATTGCCCAGATGTGCCTATTTGAAGTTAACCCTCACTCCCCTGGTGTCTTGTCAACGGGTCCATCACACCAGGGGACAGAGGGTGCCAAAGGGAATTGATACAATTCAATTGAATTAAAGTTTTATTATAAACAAAATATAAATATAAATACATACTGTTTTGTACATAAAAAAGAAGTATTTTAGAGATTTTATCATTCAAATGATACCTTTTATTTATATATTTTATATTTTTATATATTTAAATGTAATTTTTTTACACCATTGTGTGTTTCAGACATAATTATATTCAGGATGTCTACTACACCCTTGTACAGACATATTTTGGGAAGTTACAGGCCTACAACATAAAAAAATTCCATTAGAGTCTATGGTGTGCTTTTGATACAGAAATCTGGACCTCACAAGAGCGCTAGGGAGGTTAACTAAACAAAAAGGTCTGGGGTTGCTGCAGTTGGTTAGGTCTAGGTTCAGCTGAATGTGCTCAAATATTGAGGTTCAGCAACTGTATGTGCTCAAAGATTGAGGTCAGTCGACTACCTGCTGGACCCTTCTGAAAAATCTGAAATAAATTGAAAGCAAGCCAAAAAAGTGGCACAGTAATGGACAGTGCACATCTGGTCTCACCTCTGTAAACAGCGAGTGTCCTTAGACCCTCTACCCCCACCTGTACCCTTTCAATACTTGACGCACAACTGGAAATAACTTGGCCAAAAGCGAATTAATGGCTGCTACTACTGCTGTGTTGTCGGAGTGAAAGACCACCGACCTATTCGCGAGATCATGCCCACAGATTGTCACCGCCACTACATCGTGAAAACTCCAGGAATGCCAGGCCATGTGCCCTGACACCAAACCCCGTGGCAATGAGCCCTGAAACCCACTGACCCGGCCACATTGGTGAATAGTTGAAACTCCTTATTAGACACCGGGCCTAATTGCCACAGTGACTTGTCATTGTATTGTGCCAAGAACAGCTGCCAAAGCCACATATCCTACTTAACTAGATTTTGTAATCCGAAATTTTGCTTGCCCAACAAAGATGGCGCCACCTTTTCTCTGCTCTGAAAGTATAACAACACTTGCCAATTTGCCCTGGGGAGCTGGCATTCCATGTGCTCTGCATCAATCTCGATGCCCAGGAATTTCAGACAGGATGCAGGACCTTCGTTCCATAGCCAATAGAACACATTAATCCCCCAAAACCTTGGTGACTGTGGCCAATACCCTTTCACATTTGCCAGATCCAACCGAACCAACGCAAAGGAAGTCAAAGGAAGACCCATTCCAAAAAGGAACTGAAATGTTCAAAATAAGCACAGGATATAAAGCACCCCATAGGAAGGGGTCTACATACAACTGGAGCACCAGCCAAACTGTGGGGTTTGTTGGGTGACAGCAGGGATTTTAACTCATCACCCTTCTCCATGCCCAGGGTCCTTAGCTGCTGGATTAGGAGAATACACAAACCGGTCCAAAGATGAGTTCCGCTGAAGATTTCGTTCCACAGAGGAAGCGTATCCTGCCGACTCTAACCTAAAAACCTCCCAGGCCCTCCCATAGCTAACCCCTCCCCCTAAGCTGACATCACCCTGACATCTCAAGGTCAAACCCTCTGGTCAAGTTGCCCTCCCCCTATGCCTTCAGCTCAGCTCCTATCAGTTAAGTTGTCATTTAATGCCCTGTTGTGGAAGCATTTATTACAGGTTTCTTAGGGTTTTAAGGTATTTATTTCAAAATGTAAAAGCTTTAAAGAGAGAAAGAGAGAGGGAAAGAGAAACACTTAGAAGGCGGTTTTGGAAGGGTGGGACAGCTGATATGTTCACACCCAGGTGTTAATGCTTTCAATACCATCATCCAAATACGACATGTTTAAAAACATTTTAGAGACTGCACCCTTTGATGACTCAAATAGCATACAGAGTAAAGATAGGTTAATCTCATTTGTACATGGTTTAGAATAATAATAATTATTCTTTCAAAATGCTTTGTGAATAAAATAGACACATTGATTTTGTAAATGCATTCACACTAGTTGGTAACAGATCAAATAATATACATAATAAGCTAGCTCCTACATTTAAGCTAGGTAGTAAATCCATGTCTATGCATAACTGTTTCCATGGTAATATATAGAAAAAATAAAAAAGGAAAGGGACAACAATCATTTAAACACGGTCCATAAAGCACCAAAAAAAGTCATGTTGATACAATCCATCGTCAATCATTTTCACCATAAAATATACATGAGTAGTAGACATAATATAATAAAGTGATTCAGACAAAATACAATTAAATGTCCTATCATGGTTACATCAGAAATTTTAATCAATAAACACGTCAAAACATTATGTTACAAAAGGGATCACTCATTTTAAAAGCCAACATCCAAGATCATGGGGCATACAGGTAGGAGGGTCTTGGTAAAAGTGTTTAGTAATGTCGGTAGTCATTAGAGATCATTCTTAATGGTCAAAGGGATTATATGTGTCACAGACTATCCCCCAATTCTGCAGATCCTATATTATCTAAGAGGGGAGGACCACTCTCACCCTCTATGTGGAAATGGTAAATAAGAGTATGGTGTTACCAATAAAAGTCAATTCCATCGTACAAGAGTGTGTACATCTAAATAATACCTGTAGTCTTTTAGAAGGGCGGAAGGGAACAAGACTTTCCAATGCCACCTAAGCAAAAGTGAATGGTACAAGGTTAGTAAATGGCGCCAGCAACAACTAACCCACCAAATGCATACTGGGACAAGGTTGTGAAAATAAAACAACAGCAAATCACCACATAAAACCACAAAATAGTCGAATAGAGGAGGATAAAGGGGGGGGGGGAGGAAAGGCAAAGCTGAGTAACGGGAGAGGTGGAGGATGGCTCAGGTAGCCCCCATACTCAACGGCCCAAACCCGGCCCGTTGCCATTTCCCGAGAGGGTCTATTAGCAGGGGGATACCTTGAAATGTAATTAGAGGGACGCCTACCTTCCTATCATCCTGAGAGTTACACTGTACATTGGAATAATTGTCTTACAATGCTATAACCAGATCCACCACCTGCAGCAGTCCCAGCTCTAGGATGCGTGCCCTAAAGAGCATAAATACAAAATTAGAAGTAAAAAACGAATTGCTACTAGTATATTAGTCAAGTGGATTGTTCCAGCTGGATTACCTCAACCAGGCATCCCCAATAATGCGACCCAGGGCTCAGATACATTTCATTTAGGTACCCATCTACAAAAAAGAAGTGAAATTAAAAGCCTCATTGAGGCCTGGTGATCATGTGGCATTTGTCTCAATCTGTGTCAGACGTTTGTCAACACATTCTCCTCTACTCCCCACCGGTACATGGGCAATTGCAGAGAAGGTCACATAATTTGTGTAATTAAGGTGGCACGGAGATGGGTGTCATCATAATTCCATATATGAATTTGCATTTCATCTTCCCCACATAAAAGGCACCACATCTGCAGAACAGGATGTATGTATGTGCCTCCCCGAATTCCAAGGGTTTTGTGTGCTCTAGTATAGGGGATTTGGACTAATAAGTCCCTCATAGATTTACTCCGCCTATAGATACTTTGGGGAACATAATCCCACAAAGCATGTAAGCGACTGTCACTGGTTAGTAAGGGCTGATATTTATTGACGATCTTTCTAATGACATGTGACTGGTTGGTAAACGTCAAAATAAGTTGTGTTGTATCTTTTTCTGTTTTGAACTAAGTTTGGGTGATGCTGTCACTTGCCTTGCACTTCTGATGCGCCTTCTTCAAAGTACTGTTAAAATAGCCTCTCTTAGATAGTCTGCATTGTAGCTGCCATCTGATCTTCAAATACTGTGAGTAGGGTATGCTGTCAATTAGTGCTTTTGGATGGAAACTGGAAACATGTAAAAAATTTTCATGCGATCTCCTTCCTGAAGAAGTCTGTATTTGACCCCGAAAGGAGAGATGCAGATTCAAGAAGGTTATACTTATGTCAGAATGTTATAATTCTATGTCGTCTATGTACCTTTTCCAAACTAAGAGGCAAGAAAGCCAATTGGACTATTGTTGGAAAATACTTAGTCTTCCCACATCCCCAGGTACAGGTTGTTATAGGACGGCGCACAGGCGGTAATCTTAGCCACCCCCTACACCTGGAGTTATGGTTTTTTTTTAAAAAAAGTAAGAGTCAGGATTAAGTCTAAAAGATTCAATTCAAGTGTTTAAATTGTACATCTCCTTCCTTATGATTTCCTCATAATCACTTGTTCAATAGCTGCCATACCGTTTGTGTGAGAAATAGAGCGCCTCTACATTAATTGAGACCAGTATCATGCCCACCAGGGCTTTGATGTCTTTGAGAAACCTCAAAAGGTCAGGGGTGTCCTACAGATAGGACGGAACTTGTTATACTTAGTGTCGTAAGGCCTGGTCTACCAACTTGCTGGCTTGTTCCGAGAGATACCAATCCCCCAATACAATAGGTCTTCTATTGGGGTCGGTAAGGGACTTATGTGTCTTGGGGAGACAGTATAAGGTAGGTGTACAGGGATTCTTTACATCCAGAAAGTCAAAGAGAGCCTTCGGGATTGTCTTTTTTGTCCAGGGAATGTGTAATGATCGCCTGGTATTTGATTATTATGTTCTATATGAAACACCTGTTTACTTGAGTGTACATTCCTGATTTTGTAGGATCTTTTCGCACATTCTTTTGTACGTCTCTTTGTCCATAATGACCACATTCCCGCCTTTATTGGACAGTTTGATAATAATGCGGTCATTAAGTGTGTCCAGTGTCTTGTGTTGTTTTAAAGTTCAATTGAATTGTGTTTGGAATAGGGTTTATTGATTAATGTTTTAAGAGACATGCACAAATACTTGTAAATTCAAGTTCATAGATAAAGAGGGAAAGTGTGTAGATTTCTTCTTGAAATGTTGAACCAAAGAATGCATGTATTAGTTGGTGGTATGATTATAAGCACTGGTTTCCTGCCTTTCTTTCAGTTGTGGATGTTCCATTCCATCCTGTTTATAAGTTATTCCATCAATAAAATGGATAAGATGTTAAGAAATCTCCACATGGATCATCAGGTACTATTTCCTGATGTCTATGATGGAGCGATTTTACCAGTAACTTGGCAATAGTACTTAAAATATGATACAGCTTAGATTCCTTCCCCAAACGAACCTAAAAAACTAAACTTGTATTTTTAAGTTGGAGTATTCAAAAAGTATATCTGTAGGTTTTCATTCTAGAGCTATTAAACTCATTATCTGCATAATTCTTCATCGGGTATTATCATCATTAGCTGCCGCCTGGAGATTTAGAGATCATGATTTATTTTAAAAAAATCCTCCCAGAAGGTTTATACCAGTTTATTTGTATATACTGAATTACTGTTTTATTTATTTAACATTGATTTCGAAATGTAATTATTATCACTGTTTAACCAAAGGTTAATACTGGTTTTCATATTTGTGTTTAATTATTTTCTTAAATTATGCTAAAATTTGATCTCTAAGAGGCTTCACATACTATGTCCTTTTTTTTTAGATTTTTCCCCTCAATCCTTTGAATCTAATTCTTATTCAGATTCTGGCCAAGAGCAGTATAATCATGATATTTCTTATGATATATAAAGTGAAGGATCACAGATTTTCCCAAAGAAAGGAGGCTTCGTGCAAGGCGCCATGCACGAAGCCTTCTTTCTTTGGGAAAACCTGTTATCCTTCTCATTCTGTACGTCATTGAATACCGAGGATAGAAAGTCTATACTGGTCCAAATACCCTTGGATACCCAGAGGCAAGCGAGAGGGACCAACGTGAAGCAAGTTGACCTTGTGTGCATATACACAACTCTATCACAATATGGTTGTTGGCACAAAAAGATTTTACACTCAACTGCTCCAACAACCATAATTGTAAGTAATTCCCCCTGTCAGGGCACACACGCTCCCGCCTAGCAAGGCGGACTGCATCAACATAATTTTGTTGTCACCCATTGTCACCCCAGGGTTAGTTGCCTTATCCATGCCGGGGTTTTGTGTCCACCTTCTGCAGGTATGGAGAGAGCTAGAGTGCATACACGGATGGCACTGCACCTGTTATTAGGCCTCTGGCATATCCTCCCCTATTTGAACCTGGATGGTGCATGTCTGCCCTGCCCGTGATATCGTCAGTTTGCTGAACTACTGGATTCCTCGTACAATCAGTTGATACTTTGTGTATGACCCCTGCTTTCTTTCAGACTACACTTTGGATTAACCCCTGAATACTGTGTTTGGTTGGACTGATCTTCTGTGTATGACTCATGCTCACCCTTGGACTACTCCTGCTTAACCCTAGGATACTATGTTTGGTTGGACTGATCCTCTGTGTATGACCCCTGCTGTGAATCTGGACTTGCCTCTGCCTTTGTTCCTGTAATCACTCCCTAGGAGATTCTTAGAGGGTTTCACCAGTCCGCAGCTCTCAGGTTGGATACCGTGTGCGTCACATCCTGGGGGCAACTGAAGTCGGGTAGGCGTATCTTGCCTCCTGCTCAAGCGGGGGCTTGTCTATAGGTGAAGACCGCAGTGGAGATTGGGGTACCTGACCTGTAGATTGGTGATCCCTCGGAGACCCTCACACCCCCCTGAGCAGAAGATGAAACACTGATATATTTTTCTTCCCTTTTTTTGTGTCAAAACAACCTGGTAGCTCATAAGTAAACCATAAGCGACCTCAAGATAAAGACTTCCCATTCACTTGGTTTACAAAGGCATTTAAAACTGTACAGATGTGTGTACCGCATAGAACAGCTGCCTGTGTTCCTTGACATCACTTTTCTTCCATCCTCTCCTTTAATTGGTAGGTGTTGTGGAGGTGAAGGAGTCAATAAAATACAGTGGCCACAGAGGGGGAACAAGCCATACAGATAGGTAAAACGTGTAAGACACTTTGAAGGCTCCTGTGGCAGGGATATACAGAGAAGACATGGCTTGAAATTGATGGTCCAAGCCAGACCGCAGTAGGGTTTGCCTAACTGCTTTGTGCTGGCTACCTTGTTCCCCCACCCTAGAATCGACATACTATGACATTATGGAGCTTTGTGCTCAAGAGAACAGAAAAGGGCCATTTTTAAACTTGTCACAAGAATAGACCAATTGTCAAAAATGATGAAGTGATATAGCATATAGACGTTTATTAATAAATCAAGTCCACAGTTATTCCCCAAACCATTCTCTACATCTCCAGCAACTTTATGATGATACCATTTCCTAGGGCTGTGCAATTGACACACAAAGTCAAATCATTAAAAAACAATTAGACCATCTCTAGCCTTAAGTTTCTGGTCCCAATTTTGTCCCAATTGGGGAATGACATTAATATACACTATAAAACACTGAGCAAAAATCTTATTTTCCCCACATAAAGACACCCCAGATGGCAGCCTTGTTGTAATCAAGCCTTGCGAATGCACTCCCCCGATATAAATGAATTCAGTTCAATGCATAAATCAATCTCTTATTATAGGGAAAGCCTTTAATGGCATGCTAAAGCATCGTGTATATGTATATGCGATGTTTAAATGTGTCTTCTGAAACATCCAGTAGACTAAAAGAAAGTCTTATATGTTTGAATTTCAATACTAAACATGAATGGAAATGAACCATCCTTTATTTTCTTTCATTTTGTAGAATATGGGGGGGGGGGGGATCTATCAGTCAAGTGCTGCAAGTATAAATGTTTTCATTTTCCATTGCTATTGCAATAAAGGTAAAAAAAAATCAAGTAAATAAAAACAAAAGACTGATTAAGACCTTGACAGAAAACACAGCTCTACAATTATGCATTGTATAAAGAGTAAAGGATTCAGCTGGATTTTTGACACTTGTAAATTAGAAACACTAAGCAATTCAAATCATCAAAAGAGTTTTAGAACGTGCCTCTTTGCAGTCTGATTATCAGTCTAACCCTTTCAGATTCTTCATTGGTTTCACATGATAGATGGTTCTGTGTTTTTCAGAAACATTATTTTCAAATTTAAACTGTGAAGACCTAAATGATGTTCTTTTGTTATATTCCCAATCATAAACTGTATTTTTCGGACTATAAGACTATGGGCACACACACGCCACCGTGCCCATAATTCCCCCCACGGTTGCTGGAACACTGTAGTGTAGACTCAGCCAAACTGCCTGAGCCATTGATCTGCAGTAAACATAATAGATCTGCCGCACCCCAATAATCAATTCAAAAACAAATACCAAACAAAATGAGGGGCAGGAGTGGAGCTTTAAAGGCAGTTTAAAAATTTTTGATCTGCCTTTAAAAGCCCCACTCCTGCCCTTCATTTTGTTTGTGTAGTTCACATACATTCACCTGGGCACTATATACTGTTTTGTTGTGGTCAGACATCAGAAGAAAAAAATATCTTACTGTGGCAAATTTACTGCCAAAAATTCTAGTATTTACTGCCAAAAATCTAGCATTTTTGCCACATACAGTATTGTAAAAAAAGTTGCTGCAGTTCACATACATTCCCTTGGTCCCAAGCTTCTAGGGTTCTTGTGACCTTTTTTCAGAAAACAATTCTATATTTTAGAAAAAAAATTCTTACTGTGGCTGACATGTTTAAAGTTGCTGCAGTTTACATACATCGTTGAGAGCTGTATTTTTTTTATCCGACTGTGGCAAATTTACTGCCAAAAATTCTGGTATTTTTTGCCACCTACAGTATAGTAAAAAAAGTTACTGCAGTTCACATACATTCATGTGGGCCCAAGCTACTGTTGTTGTTGTGGCCTTTTTGTGTGACATATACAGTCAAAATTTGTACTATAAAACTGTTTCATCTGAAAAAAAATTTACTGCCAAATATTCTGCCTAAAAAAGCATAAGTTACTGTGCTTGTTGTGGCCTTGTTTGTGGGACATATACAGTCGGCAGGGCAGGTCGAAAAATTTGAAGTGCAAATTTTTAAGGCAAAATTCAGACTGGGCCATTTCGACTTTTCTTCAAAAAAGTTAGAAATCAACCAAAAATCTACTGAAATGTGGTTTGCCATTCCAATATTCACTTGAGAATATCGGCACTGCAAATTTTATTTTAAATATTCACATGCGGAAATTATTTGAAAATTTGCATAGACGATGCTTTGCATGGAGACCCCACAGTCCCCATGCAAAGCAATGGAACTTCGGGACACTTGATCCTGTTCGATGGAGACCACCGAAAGCGACAGAAATCTAACAGGGTGTTGGATCTCTCTTCAAATCAAGTTTCTTCAAATGGGATTGATTGAATCGCCTCCAAGAAACCGGTGGCTGAAATCAATTCAAGAACAATCAGCTGTGTATGGGCACCTTAAGGCTAAGTTTACACTGGCATTTTTTTACCGCCAGGTAAGCGACCTTTTAGAGTGACTGACCGGCGGAAGCCAAATTAGGCGTCAGCCGGTCGGTTTTCGGGCTGCCGTGCCATAGGACCTCTATGGGGTCCTTAATTAGACGCCCTGTAATCGCCTGCACTGTTTTGCAGCCGATAACAGGGAGTCGTTTTTTCTCCCGCGGCTGCGGGAGCGCCCTGGCGGCTTCAGCTCTAGAACCGCCAGTGTAAACTTAGCCTTATGTCAAAAGAACGCAGCCAGCCGGAGATGAACAATAGTCTATTTTCGAAAATATTTTCACATTTTTAAATCTAATGAAATGTAACAAAACAAAAACTATAATTATATCAACATTTCAAGAACAATTCTGAATTGCTTACTGAAAGGAAGGACACAGATAGAAAAGAAACTTTTCTACAGAGAAAATAGATTTCATTCTAAGAAGTCTGAGTATCATATCATAATATCATAATTAAAGGCCCCAGCGGGTCTCACTAAATCAGTAGTAATAGATACTATACATATTTGTTTTGAGTGAAACATAGATTATAAAATCTATTTTGTTTAATTGGTGGCAAATTGTTTTAATGCAATTAGCTATGGCATTTTATCATATGGTCAAACATTTATGGAATAACCCTGCTACAAAGTTCATAATCATCAACTGTAACTTACATTATTAGTTGGTTTTATTTTGACTTCATTGATATCTTTTATTTCAATTAATTTCAAGAAAAGCTGTCCAGCAAAAGTGAGAAAAGCTATATTGTTAGGGCAATTCCACACTATATGCATTTTTAAAAGGCGTTTTTCATATAACATCTGCCTTTGCATTTTGCATTTGCATGAAAAATGTATCCAAAATCCATACAGCAGGACATTTTAAAAAACGCATGCGGAAACGCTGCGGGTTTTTAAAAAAAA
>CM070040.1:8203022-8227743 GCA_036250615.1 Ptychadena robeensis | reverse complement strand
TGTAGATCAGTGTAGAGATGACGTGTTCAGCTGAGAGTGTACTGCTGCTAGTGACACCTATTGGTTGAATTAAATATTGCATTCACTGAAAATATTGCATTAACCCAACCCAATTGATGTGAAAACTTATTTACATTTTTTTTCTGGTTTTCCTGCCCTAAAACTGGGTGCGCCTTATATGCCGGTGCGTCTTATATGGCGAAAAATATGGTACTTATAATCGAAGAAAGCTAGATATGCTCAATATAGGTATCAATACATAGACATTTCAGCTGTGTTACATATTCATGTTATAGCCTAATTTCAAGAAAGATACAAATATATGTTATTTAGGAAGGAAGATTTGCTTTTTCAAGCCACAAGGACAGGCATCATTGTAGAAGGCAGTTATTTTTTTCAGTTCATAAGTTATGGAGATGTAGGATTATAATGTTTACTAAGCATTGTTAAGTCTGCATTTAAGGAGAGGAGGGAGGCAGGTTTTTGTTTTTTTTGCCTTGAAAATTTAGAATGCAAACTCATTTTATGAAAAGGACAAATATATTCTGTTTAGAATTAGTTTGGGAATTATTCTATTTTGCAAGGACACAGTGACAAGGCAAAAGAGTAGCCCAGCATATTGTATAAATGCAAAATAATCCTAAAGCCCCCCCATACAACTTGAGATTTCTCCATACAATTTCCATCAGATCTACCAACAACTATGTAGTATATTATAGTGATGAGCGACTAAGCAATATTCGAATTCGCGTAATTTCGCGAATATCCGCCATAATATTCGATTCCATATTCGTAATCTCGAATATCTGCACTTACGACATGAATTGCGATCTAACAATCGCAATTGCGACCCAATATGCGCAATGCATGCAAGTCAATGGAGAATGGCGGAATCCGAAATCGCGATTATCCGAGAAAGCGCAATGCGATCACATATGCGCAATACATTGAAGTCAATGGAGAATGGTGAAATCCGAAATTGCGATTATCCGAGAAAGCGCAATGCGACCAAATATGCGCAATGCATGCAAGTCAA
Organism: Ptychadena robeensis; assembly: GCA_036250615.1. Classification (NCBI taxonomy): domain Eukaryota; kingdom Metazoa; phylum Chordata; class Amphibia; order Anura; family Ptychadenidae; genus Ptychadena; species Ptychadena robeensis. The sequence goes on along the minus strand of CM070040.1, from coordinate 8,226,707 downwards.
TGGAGCTCGGATATTCGACTGAGAGAATATCTGTCATTTCCGTTAAAAAAAATCGCATTGCGATTATATAATCGCGATCCCATTCATTGCAATGGATCGCGAATATAAAAGCGCAATAAATCGCGAAAAATCGTGATCGCATATCCGATGATATATTCGCAAATATTGGCGAAATAGCGATATTCGAGCTATATATTCGAAAATCTAATATTCGAGCTCAACACTAGTATATTATTGTTTAAAAAAAAAAAACTATGTAGTATAGTGACCTCCCTAATAGAATACATAGTGATTGGAAGGTATATACACTGCTATGGTTAGTGCCGGGTCCTCCCTAATTAGAATACATAGTGATTGGAATGTATATATCATTGCTAGGTAGTGCCGGGGTCTCCCTAATGGATTACATAGTGATTGGAAGGTAGTATATCACTGCTATGTAGGGCGGGTACCTCCCTAGGATAAGAAAACATAATGTTGTATTGCGAGCAGGTATATATCTACTGCTATGTATGTGTCGGGTACCTTCCCTATAGTAAATTACATATGATTGGATTGGTTGTATTACTTATCACTGCTATGAGAGGCCGGGGTCCTCCCTGATTAGAATACATAGGTGATTGGAAGGTATATATCACTGCTCTGTAGCTGCCGGGTTCCTCTCTGATCGAATACATAGTGGTGGAAGGTTTTAGATTTATCATGCATGTAGTGCCGGGTCTACCCCGGTGATAAGAATTACAAGTCAGATTGGGAATGTTTGATATAATTCAACACTGCTTGTAGTGCCGAGTCCTCCCCTGATTCCTGATCAATGACATAGTGATGGAAGGTGATATATCACTGCGAATGTAGGTGCGCCTTGGTCATCCCTTGACTAGAATACATAGTGATTGGAAGGTGTGAGAAAGTGTAGTAAGGTCCTCAATGTAGAATGGTTTGTGGTAATAGAAAATGTTGATTGATACAGAATGCATTGGTAATTGTTATGTGGTGGTATGGGGGGGCTCTTTAAGGTCAAAAACGTTAATGGAGATAAGTTTTATTCAAGACAAAATCCGTTGAAAGGGGGCACTCTTTGACGGAACCGGCTCGAACTCACCGGGGTCTGCCCCGGGGGTGACCGGGTCACAAAGGACTTTAACGGAGCAATTCATTACATAACGTGATCGATTGTACTTCGGGGCTATAGTACGTGTATTTTACTAAGCTACAGACTGAGGAAAGAATCGGTCAAATCTTGGACTCCTTTATGTGTCCTTCAAATGCAAGTAATGTCCGTTTAACAAACAAAAAAATAAGTTGATGGGTTTTGAAAAAGGTGTTTTAATTCAACTTTGTAGTGTCCATAGTGATGGTCTCGAGCGTTTCGCGACAACCGTCGCTTCTAAGGAGACTTACAGTCAAAGGAAGATTCCGATTTATCCCAGCTATGGAGTAAGATAGAGCACCGTCAGTCTTTGTTAAATAATCTTAATACGTAAAATTGAAGTGTAGATGTATGGGGTAAATATTTACCCTGTTAAATTGTCCCATGAGGGCCCCAGGAGTCACCGCAATGGGCGAGGGAGGTCCAAATGTACCCTTGCTGGGGAACAGGGGGCCTGTGCAAGCCCTACTGCATCATCCAAGCAAGACCTATATACGAGTGAGAAAATTGTACAAACTACTTGTAACCAATGTAAGTGGACCTTAGAAGTTGAGAGGGGGACTAAGACGTGTGAAGGAAATGAAGAAAAAGAGAAGTTCTAGCTGAAAATACGTGAATTAAGCTGTGTATGGATGTTTGTGTGTTGGTCAAAATATACGTGTAATTAGCCCATAAGTGTATTCATGTGTAACTCCAGGAAGCGCCTGAGGAACTTCCCAGATCTAAAACTAAAAAATTTGACGTGGTTAATTGCAGCTTCTATGTGTCACTTTATTATATATGCACCCCAACAAACCCAATATACAAATCAATATGTGTCTCGCTTGTGTCAGTCTAGATGTGAATGTGTATCTGAAGTGTACCTATAGCATGTACATAAAAAAGGATACAGATTGATCCAATAAAGTGTTAATACAAAAGACCATAAAGAAAAGCCAAATCCTAAAATCTCCTAATGAGCAAAACCAAAAGCAACACATGAGCCTGAATTACCCTCACCCTAACAGTGAATGAAAAATTAGATAGAGAAGAAAAGCAAGAAAATTCCCCTTTGACTCGAGGACCAGATCCAAAACAGGTAGTGATATCCAGTACACACATCAAGTAATTAAGCCAAAACCGATAGGATAGACAATATAGTTATGCAACAGTACTAATTAGACAGGTCCACCTCTGTGACATGCTGATGTAGAATCAATCAGTACCTCAGTAATAAGTACAAGTACATCCATGCCCGCGTGTTCCCTCAAGGGAAAACCGAGCAGAATACGGGAGGCGCCTACCCGTCACTCATTAAAGAGGGATGGAATAACTACCTACATACTTGTGTAGCCTGAAGAAGACCATAAATCTGGCGAAACATGTTGGTACAAGAAATTCAAGACGAGTATGGTGCTGTACTTTTCCAATAATATGACTGACATATTCATATACATTTCATAGACCAACCTGATTGGTATCGGTTGGCCTTGTTTTTGTTTAATAAACACTTGTTTGTTTACTGTATATATGAGTCCAGTGCCTTAAAAGCCCATCTCTTTTTGCTTTTGGTGTTCTATAGAATTTTCGGGGTGTGGCACAAAAATCAATGGTACTATATACCTCTGGCCTTTATGTTATATATGAAAATTACTCCCCAGGTGCCCAACCTGCAGCCCGGGGACCGCATGCGGCCCTTTGGGTGTTTTTTAGCGGCCATCCTTGATCCTCCACTTGCAGCCCCTGAAACCTAACTGTTATTGCATAGGGCATAGGAACTCACCTGTCCGGCGATCCCCGGCTGACAAATCTTTGCTCAGAATCTTCTTAGAGCGGAAAGAACAGGAGAGGCAAGGGACTTGCTTAGGTGCCGCCTGGGTCACTGATTGGCTTTCATGTATGCCAATCAGCCTGTTCAGCTGGAGCTGTCTGCAGACAGGTAAGTGCCTATGCTCTCACTATTTTACCAAAGAACGGGGAATGATTGTATAATATATATTGTGGCACATGACCTCAGAATAGGGGCACATAACATCATCTAGCTATGCCTACTGTAATTTTTATGATTGAAAATGTTATGTGCGTCCCTTTGTTAAAGCTGAGGGCCACACATTTGGCCCTCCATATCAACTCAGTTGCTCACCACTGACTTACTTCAACTGAAATATCTCCCTTAAAACTTTCCAACAAACAATGTAAAATGAGTGTGCACATTTTTTTTGTTTTTACAGTTGGGAGCTTGCAAACACCACAGCGATTGTCAAAGTTTTTAAGGTTAGGTGTAGCATAATGGCATTGCAAAGTTTCTTTGGGCAAGTTCTCCAAACTTGTCTTCATGTTGTGAACCACCACTTATCTTCTTAACCCATAAAAAACCCATTTGTCAACCAGTCACTGCTTTTTGTCATAAAAAAAAAAACAAATGTGGCAGTTAATGGGTTATGAATATCTTTATAAAATCACAAATTTTATTTTATTTCATTTTTAAAAATAACATGTATAACTGGAAACAAAAAGGAGGGGGTAGGTTTGTCCAGGGAAAGGGGGATTGGGGGCAGAATTTATGAGACGCAGACCCCATTTAAACCTTATACATTTCATGTTTTAAACAGGTGTAAATGTTCCAATACTGCAAAAGTGATCTCCATTGACTGATGAAGAGTAAAGCTAACCGCACACGGCTCGATAAAGTTACAGATTAGAGGAACATCGAGCGGAGTGCGCGCTCACGGCTCCCGATTCTCCTCTAATCTGTTACTTTATCTGAGCCATCCTCGGTTCCAACGTTTTCCAACATGTTGGAAAACCTTGGTCGAAATCCATTGCATTGAATAGGGGACCCGCTATCCCCTATTCAATGCAATGGATGACAGCTGGAGCCGGAGACACAGAGCAGCTAAACACAAGCTGTGTGTTCAGCTATGGCTCTGCCTGTGTGAAGTGGGCGTGGCCAACACGGACCAGCTAGCTCTGCCAGAAGAGAGGAGGGAAGCTGGCTGCCAGAGGATCGGGAAACCGGGTCCCCCTCGTCCAGTTATTGATGTGCCCATGTGGTGCACATTGATTACTGTACGATTGACCCGCGATCAATCACAGCGTGGTGACGTCACCCATAGTGATACAGAACAGAGAAGGAAGTGGGAGAATAAAAAAAAGAGTGATAAAGAGAGAAAAAAGTAGAAGATAGGGCATAGAAGATGAAAAGATAGGGGTTATGAATAATTTATCATGGCAGATGATTCATAAACTAAATCAACACAAGGAAATATTCGCCTTAAATGCCATTTGCGATTGCATTTAAAAATAAACCTTTGTAGCACACACTCATTTCATTCTGAAGTATAGGAAAACTCTATAGAACTATATTGCATAAATAGGAAATGAAAATGCTTTCTTTACAATGCACATTTTATGTGCTTCTAGCTGATATTAGAAAATGGTATAGCAAAATAAATTTAAGTAAGTAAATGAATAGATAGACTTCATTAGCATACAAGTGCATTTAAAAGCTAGATGTTGAAGAGTAGTAATTATGGTTTATGCCATTTTTGAAGTATATAGGTTAATGCAAGATATGCGGACATATGGCTATTGCTTTTGAATATTGCACCTGGTTTGCTACTCTTTGACTTGGCAATGAAAACATGATATATATATATATATATATATATACATATATATATCTCAACCCTGTGCCACTTCTGAAAAATTTGACTGGAAATGTCCCTTATAGTGATGGCGGAATTGTCCGCAAGGTAGACAGTTCGGCCGCGAACATAACATGTCGAACCCTGGCGAACAGTACGGGTGTTCGACCCACCCTTCTACCGGCGGGAAGAAGGTTACTTTACTTCCGCTGGCCGGATCAGGACGATCTGGCCAGTGGAAGAATTCTTTGGCAAGAGACCACAGAGAGAGAAGCCGGTTTCTCGTCAAAGAAAACCACACATCCGGATAGAGAAAGCAAGAACTTTGCGTTCCAGGTACCGGAAGTGACAACAGTGACGTCTACTTCCACTTTTTTTAATTCAAATTCCACTAATGATACTGGTCACTAATATGGGTGGGTTGGTGTCCCTTGGTTTCAGGAAAAATAGTAATATGAAGGTAAAAGATAATATATTTAATGTATAACTGCATTTGTTAATATGCACTGCTTTAAGGCAGTTTGTATTTGAATATGCTATCATACCCCCCACTATATATACTTCAGCAACTAGCTGGAGTTGGTACACTTGGCCTGCCAGGGGTGTGTGTTTTTTTCAAATGAAACAATGAAATTGGTGATATTATACTTCCCTTTACTTATTTTTTTCCCCAATGTCACATGGACATAGACGTGAATGAAGAATATGGTTCAGTTAACCATATTACCCATTGATATATATTGCCTTGTCATAATTTGTTTGAACTATGCTCCCCATTTATGTCTTGTTAGGTCTGAATTTCCACTTAATTCTCTAAACATGACCTCATTACAAAAATTGCTGGAAATGTAAAGGAGGTTAAATGTGTATAGAAATGTTCCAAACTAAAACGTTACTCAAACTACCTAGAACAGGTCTCTATTGATATTTGGGATGTGGGCCACCTACTTGATTAAACACAATTTTTTGTATATTACCTAGAACAGGTCGTTTGAGTAAATTACAATAATAGTCAAGTAAAAAATTTTTGTTTTCCCCTTCCAGGCAAACATTTTACCTGGGGGGGGGGGGGGGGGGGGGGGGGGGGGGGGGGGTCACAAATGTGTGTTCAGTTAGACTACATTACACAACTTAATTGGTTGGACATAATCTATAACAAAAGGAAGGCAAAAGAAGGTAAAGAAAATGTGATTCCAACATAAAATATGGATAAGAACTGGGATTTAAGGATACAATTGCTGTGAATGTTGACTTGCTTTTGTCTTAGTAAGCAACATGTTGAAGGAAAACAGTTTCTGAATGAGGGAGGTTCAGGGAGCAGGTGGAGAAGTGTATCTTTTGTGTCACAAGCACAATCATTTGTATGCTGATTGAACTCTGGGAAGTGTTTATCACTCCATGTGTTAGAAGTGGGCAGTTATTTAAGCTTTTATGTTCAAGGAGAGTTGAATTGTTGGTAATTAAATATGTTATATTCAAAGATATTCCCCTCCCCTAACTGATGAGCAGCATCTTTTGTTCAGAGAGAGACAGCAGTAAGAACAAATGAACACTGGTGCTGCAGTGGATCTAAATAAATACAGAATTTTGAAGCTGCATAAAATGAATCTTAGCTCTAAATTTAAGGGAAATTTTGAGTCATTGTGGATAAATAAACCTGAATATATTGAATATTATCTGTACAATAAAAGTATGTATTTCAAATTTACTATTTGAAGTATTGTGTCATTGAACATATATTTTCTACAGAGACAACGTTTTTCTCATTTTGGTTCTGTACATTACTACAGTTATTTTAAATCACACAACAGCTGAGAAAGAAAGAAAAAGATAAGGAAGGAAGGAAAGAAAGAAGGAAGGAAGCATGGAAGCATATTGACATCCATGTCTACCATAGAGAAGACCAAAATAGAAATCCAGTTGAATTAACCTCCTGGCATTTCCTGCCCTCCTCTAGACCCAGAACCCGTCCGAGTTGATGCCAGGGGTGTGCTCTTAAAAATCACTATAACAAGGAGGTCAATGCCCCTCACCTCTTCTGCGCCATATATGACATCATCGGGACGGACACAGAAGCATCGGTGTGTATGCCATTACAGAGAATCGCCAGAGGATTTCGGCCAACAGGTGAGTTTGCCCACAGTTAGCTCAGGGTGAGATTTATGAGCAAAGAAACCCTCCCCGAGTTAACTCGGGCTAAACACCCAGAAGGTTTAGTCACATTGTTTGGGATGGATAATAACCGAAAACATAAAACCGAAGCAACCTAAGGGCCCCCATACACCTTTAAATTTCTCTGTCACATTTCCTTTAGATCTCCTTCTGTTTTACCAAAACCAGTCTACCTGTGTTTAATCACAGAGGACCCGGCACTACATAGTTGTTGGTAGATCTAAAGGAAATCTGACAGAGAGATCTAAAGGTGTATGGCCAGCTTAAGAGTGTTTTTAAAGCAAAAAAGTGGAAAATTCTTGAGTGGCCCAGTTAGTCACCTGATCGTAACCCTATTGAGCTGGATTTCACTTTCTGAAAATTAACAATGGACAGAAAGGCCCAAAAACAAACAGCAATTGAAAACAGCTGTAGTAAAGGCCTGGCAGAGCAATAATATAGCATATGGAGGTGTCCATGAGTTTAAGACTCAAGGCTTAATTGAAACCCCAGCAAACAGGGTTTCAATTAAGTATTAGAAATCAATATTATATTTTCGTTTTTTGTCCAAGTACTTATGAGCCCTGGAAATGTGATTGTTTAAAATAAAAGGCTCTAGTTCCTCATATTTCTATGCTATCTTATTTTTCAGCCCACTGAGTTAAATGTGAAAGTCTGCAGTTGTTAAATTATGTTTCAAGTTGTTTCATTTTAATTTAATCATTAATAATATGTATTCGTACATATGTGTAAGTGTACAGGTTCAGGATCAGACCACGACTCAGGCGAGCGTATTGCTTTTAACTTTTTCCTCTTCCTGTCTGCTCCCTCTTAAATCGCACCTACCACCAGGAATCTATGTTTTCATGAATGGCACTAAAAGTGCCAATAATAGGGAGGAATGCAGTGAAAAAAGCCAAAAACTTACCTGTAATGAGCAATTTAAGAAGATAATTTGGCAGCTCTTCTCACTTCCTGGTTCATTTTAGGCAGAAATAGGCAGCACGTCACAGGAAGCTTAGATTTGTCAGTGATCTGCTTTGAAAATTCCCATAGAAGATCACTGAACGCCCCCCAGTGGCCACCCGCGATATTGCACCCCCAGTTTCATGTGTTGCCTTCAGCGAATTAGGAAGTGAGGGGAGCTGTGTGGTAATCTTGTTAAAATGGTCATTACAAGAACGTTTTTGAGTTGTTTTTTTACTGCATTCCTCCCTATTATTAGCACTTCTAGTGCCATTCATAAAACATAGATTTCTAGTGGTAGGTCCACTTTAACTCCTCTGGTTGCAAAGCCTTCTGGGTTATGCCCTTAAAGGGGACAGTATCACACTTGGCTTGTGTGACTACACTACATAAGCAGATGTATACTCAAAAGCCAACAAATATATACAAAATGTGAGTTTACTTACAATCAAATAAAATTGGGCAGGAATTAAACAATAGAACAGGTAGTACAAGGTAGAGTACTGTTGCCAAATTAAATAATAAACATAGCCAACATGCAACTAGCAGTTGAAAATTATGTGGTGGCTAGCCTCAGGGGATGTGTAACATAAATAAAACCACAACTTTATTGTACATATATCAGAAGTTTATATCTGACAAAATATGTTGGTCCACATGTGGCCTGTCCCTACACAGAGGACAGCTGAACGTGGGAAACCAAACATTTTTAGGTATTTGGAGAATGAGCACATATTGGAGAAAAGAGGGGAGGTTCACTGAACACAAGACACCCCCTTAAAATGTGGATCCACTCAAAGCGTTTCGGCCTTGAAAGGGTTGGCATCCTCAGGTGATGTACCCAGCTTGGAAGCAGAGATAAATTAAGTAAAATTGTCCGATAAGGTGGTAACCTAAATAAACATAGACATTGTATTATTGCAGTCATTACAATTATAGTGCCAAGATATCTGTGCAGCCCCAAAGCTGTGGGGGGTAAATAAATAACCCGCCACAAGCAATACAATATATTCAATATTATTATATACAACTTGGGCAGTAACTGAATATATACACCAAGGTGATGGGTCTCGGGTGACTGTTCCCAATTTTCAAAATACATTTACCAAACAAATCTACCAAGAAGGTAGAGTATCTGAGGTAGCCACACTAAGAGAACTTGATGTTAGTGTTGAGCTCGAATATTCAAATTGCGAATATATTCGGCGAATATCTGCTATTCAAGAATTCACAAATTTCGCCATTGGGATGCTTCTGGGCATGGATTGCAAATATATATTCGCAATGACCATTCATTTTGAAGGTAATTGCGAGGCGATTATAATATATGTTTTCGCAATGCGCTCGCAATTGTGAATATTCATGAATATCAAATTGAATATAAGTAGAATCATCAATATCGCAAATAGAGAATCTTTCAACTTGCTAACTTTGTGAGCTGATTGCAAAGCTTCTGAAAATGGTATCAACACTAAAATTGCTGGAGATATAAAGAAGGGATGTGGGAATATTTAAAAAAAAAGTTTTGCTCTAGCGATTTTCGAAATTTTGATGTGACTTTGAACTTAATTTGTGATTAAGAAAAGGTTGGCGGTTTATACCATGTTCAGGAGCTTTGCAATTCATTCGAAATCCTTGAATTTCTGAAAACAAATTCGACCATCTCTGATCGCGAATTTGAATATTGCCTATGCCGCTCATCACTACTTGACGTCACCGGGAGTCAACCATTGGGAACCACACATAGGTATAAGTTAAATAAAACAGTTTTTTTCCAAGTATATAAAACATCAAGTACATTTTCAAAATAATTCAGATATAAACATCCTGGTGTTATACACTCCAATAAAGTACAATCACGTTCACAATATGCCAACTGTCAGTCAACAAAAAAATGAGGATGGCCCCCCTTGATGCGCTTTACCCCTATTAATCGGTAGTATTGAGCTCAGAGAATATCGGCTATTCGAGAATTCACAAATTTCACAAATATGGTGGCAGATATTTGAATATTAGTGATATTCTGAATCCTATATTAAATTGTATCAACGACCATATGTTCAATGGCTATTGGTGTCCCAAAAGACTAGTGATGGCCGAACTGCCCGCAAGGTGGACAGTTCGGCCGCGAACAAGCATGTTCGCCCTCCTTCTCGCCGGCGGACAGTACGGGTGTTCGACCCGCCCTGTTCGCCGGCGAGAAGGAGCCCTCTATTCTTCCTCGGGTGGGATCAGGAGCAGCGAGATCCCGCCGCAGGAAGAATCTTTTCACTGAAGACCAGGTAGAGAACCCAGTCTTTCAGTGAAAAGCCGGCTCGTAAACCCGGATGTGACGTCACATCCGGTTAGCACAACCAGGAACTATGCATTCCAGGTGCTGGATGGGCCGGAAGTTCGGCCATCACTACATCCAGGCACCACTGGATTAGAAACCGTGTTACGAGGATCCCTTCCAGTCAGGCAGTTGCACTAATAGATGTAGAATCTCCCGACGCATTTCGCACCTCTGGGGGCATCATCAGGGGAAACAAAACAACCAAATGTTCCTGAATCGGTGGTACCACAAGGTCTGGTGACCTACAGAAAAGTTAAAAGTATTTATAGTCAACATATTTCAAACATGACATTGTCACATTTGCATTAATGATCATAGGTGAATACACCATAGCCCTCAAACGGAATATGTCAATTAAAAACAATGTTTTACCAATATCAACTCTGGTTAAAATTTTAGGCCTATTTAAAGTCCCGGGTGCTAGCCACCCCACTTTTGCAACTTAGCTCACCACTAATGTCCTGCATTTTGTATTCTATAAGTATTCTATGGGATGAGGCCGCTTTAAGGTAAAGTGCGTTCTTTTGGATATTTTGAAATACACTCACCCACTTACCTTTTAGCAGTAAAGCAGTTTATTAGACAGGTGAAATACTTTCAATAAAAGTGACAAATGTTCCATGATATATTTTGCTAGAGATAACACCCTGAGAGATGGGTGAATGTTTTGACTTGCTTAAGCTAGGCACACATGGGTAGATTTGTAAAAAGATTTGAGTACAATCAATCAACGTGCGCGGTCACAGTGATTGATTGTACTCTAATCTGCTTACAATCCTACCTGTGTGTGCTGTCCTTCGAGCAGGATCAATAGAGCCTGCTCGAAAAACCTTGATTGAACGGGTTTCCACTATGTTGGAAAACCCTGTTCAATCACCAATACTTTACATGAAGAAGAACCTTCATATAAAGTATAAGAAAAGCCGACTCTGCCTTCACACAGCCAGCTGTCAGCTCTGACTCCGCCCAGGCTCAGTGTGAAGGGGGCAGAGTCAGCACTCTTCACTGAAGCCGCTGTGAGAGAAACAGGCTGGGTGAATGTGTTCTTATTCACATGGGCTAGAGGCTGAGGAGAAACATGTGTCCTGGAGGTGCCCATTGAATGGGAATCGATGTGCCCATGTAGTGCACATTGATTTCCATACAATTGATCCCCGTGCTTTTGCAATCAGTTCACAAAGTAAAGCTAGCCATACACGGGTAAATTCCCGTGCAATCGACCCCGATCAATCACAGCATGGTGACGTCACCACGCTGTGATTGATCGGGGTCGATTGCATGGGAATTTACCCGTGTATGGCTAGCTTTACTTTGTGAACTGATTGCAAAGCCTCTGAAAATAGTATCATCACGAAAATTACTGGAGATGTAGATAATGGTTGTGCTCTAGCACATGTAGCTTTTGCATAAATTAAGTTCAAATCAATGTCGAAATTTTTACTACTACTGCTATTTGTGTTAAAACCATACTTCATATACTTTTATACTTTAGCATACCCCCAACCCTTCTCTACATCTCCAGCAACTGGGTGATGAAACCATGCTCAGGGGCTTTGCTATTAACAAACTCAACAAAATGGTTGAATAAAAAAAATAAAATAAAAGAACATCTCTACTGAGATAGGGCAATACACGCTGGTGAACCATTAACAACTAAATAGGGTGGTTGTAAGCTTAATTTACCTCTTTTGATCTGTGTAAAAATACTGTGAATTTTGTTTACAATTGTAAAAATTTCATTTTTTTGTCATCCAACTTTTTTGTCCAAAATGCACTCTCTTGCTTATATTTTCTTATATTTGTTTTGTTGTTTTTTTTTTTTGCTTTTTCTATCTGAATCACTTGAAACAGTTTAGGCTTTGTTTCAACTAGAACGGATGAGCGGTCCGCAGCCGCGTCCGACCGTGAGGCACGCGGTTGAGCGCGTTTGCACGCGCAGTTGAGCGCGGTTGCAGCGTGTTTTTTGCAACACATTTTTTTTTAATCTTCCTGTTGAATTGCATTATGGGAATTTTCACTTGCTGCTGTATTCTCCTTATGGAAACTATCAAGATGAATGCCTCTGACATGGGGATCACAGAACTGACATAATTATTGTTCTATTAAAAAAACACATGAATTGTACTCAAACAGCATGGCCAAAGAACTGCCAATCTACAGTTAAAACTTCTCTATTCTTATTTGGGGGTTCATGGGGGGGGGGGCTAAATGAGTACTAACAGTTGGTACAAGGCTGTGTCCCCTCACAGCTTCTCCAAAAAGATTTTTTTCTAGTTTCTCTTCCTCAGGAAGTAGGGGGGAGTAGTTCTGAGGGTCTTCCTTTCCTCCAGTCCTCGCCCAAGAGTGCCCATAGGCAAGCAATGGATGCGGACAAAATCCGTGCCCTGTTCACTACACAACTGCGCCAATCCGCCCCAATCCGTGCACATTGACATGAATGGGCAGGGAATGGCGCGGTTCACCACAAGGGCACGTGGAATTGGCGCGGCAGCCGCTCGAAAACTCGCTATGCTGCGTTCACAACCTCATCCGCATCCGCGCCTGACCGCAACCATGCGCATCCGCGTGCAACCGCATACATGGAAACTGCCACATGCATTTCCAATGTATGCAGTTGCGGACGGAGGAAACCGCACCTAACCGCCCAGTTCAGTGCTAGTGGAAACAAGCCCTAAGGGCCGTAAAGCCCATACTAAGCATATGGTATTAGGGATTATAGTATACCAGAGAAATTAGCATGCCCCAATTGTGCAAATTCTTTCAAGCCCGGTCAGGTAGAAGTCACCCATTGCAGAGATATTCAATAGGTTTAAGTCGGGGCTCTGGTTAAGCCTCTCTGCTACCTTGCTGTGTTATCTTCTCACTTCTTGCTGTATGTTTTAGGGTTTTTGTGCTGCTGAAAAGTGAACCTTTAGCCCAGTTTGAGGTACTGCACACAGCAAGGATATTTCTGTACGTTGCTACACTCATCTTTCCTTCAGTCCTGAACCGTACAATGCTGAAAAACATAGCTACAACATTATTCTGTATTCAACATACTATACTTATGGTTGCCAACCTGGGACTTAAGGTGGATTTACACGTGTAGGTTTTTATCTTCAATCAACTGCCAATTAGAGTTTTTGCTCAATGTCGTTGTCAAACATCGTTCATTCATTTATCGAATGTAACATTCATTTATTGAATGTAACATTAGATTTTTTGTCGTCTATCCCGTGATCAAATGAAAATACATTTGGAATTACAACGACAGATAAACATTTACCAACATGTTCGATGACCTTTCAAATGATTTTTTGTTTGAGGTCGAACAAAATGTATCCATCGAACAGATTTTCCATTCAAAATTTTGGTTCAATCAACAAAAATATAGTTCGTTCTTCGTTAGTCGAACGAAAAAAAATCTACACGTGTAAACCCACCTTTAATCACATTTATGGACTTCAGTGCAAATGACATGGGGTCTTGGTCACTCCTTGAAATAACTCCTGGTTGCGCTAAACTCCTTTCCAGTTACGAATAAAGGCACTTATCCTCTTTAACCACTTTTTTCATTGACCTAACTCACTTTCCCCCAGATTCTTTCCTACCTGGCCCTGCACATTACACCCTTACATACTTTTACAGAGCTTTGGACTGACTGAAAGACACAGCTAAATAGATGGTTTTAGCAGGAATAAATACTTAAGCTAATGATTTCAGTATTTATGAATCTGGGGAGTCTGGGTAAGATCAATGAAATGGGGGAAGAAAATAAGTAACTTAATTCATCAATACAGCATATAGAATACACTATACCATACCATTATAAATATACAGTTGAGGACAAAATTATTGGCACCCTTTATGAAATTAGACAACACTGTTATTTTGGAAATAGCTTAATACTAGGTATTAAGCTGGAAGAAGGGATTTCTTCTTCCAGGCCCAAAAACCACGGGTGGCGTTATGGACACGTCGGACGCTGTTTCAGAGAGTTTAGGGTGTAGTATTCGTCATGTTGGCAATACCGCTCCCTATACTTTCGATAAGTAAATAGCATCTGAAAACGCATCAGGCGCGGTTTACGCACGTCACATAACACGCCCATTGGTAAACATTGGTAACATGTTTCCATATTTCTGGTGCAGCTTTGTGGATCCATTGCAAATGCCACGCTGCCCCCTGATGTGCCAGTGTAGACTGGCATGTCATTTGCCATGGGGGAATACAGGGAGGCTTCTGAACTACACAGTTTTCTTGGGCTGGAAAAAAAAACGTAGTGTATACCCAAATCAAGGTACAATTTGAACTCAAAACTGTGTCAGATAACAGCTCGGGTTTCCCGTAAACACAAGGTAGAGATGACTTTTTGTAGTCTGTGCTTTGGTTTGATGAGACAAAACTGGAACTGTATGAGCTCACAGATGTTGGTTTTGTTTGTTAATGGTTAAAAAGTCATTTTCACAGAGAAATCCTCACAGCCCCAATCCTCTTTGTGTATGTTATTACATACACTAAAAGAATAGTAAACATTTTGACGTATTATGTTGGGAGGATTTGGCAGAAGTATCATTATAAAAGGATTCATTATTTCATTTGTTTTAATGTATACTCTACAGTACAATACAAAAAATGTATATCAGTGATGTACTCTCAGAAGTGATATATAAAATCACTCATCATTAGGGACTACTCATCCCTTAGCTAGAAACTCCATGATCCTTAGAGGCATGGTGTATCCAAAGATTTTGGAGAGATGCAGAGTAGGAGTGGACTGAGCAAGGGTTGTCCCAAAGTGGCCTGGAGTGCACTAGTTAACTTAGCAACTGTGACACATTTCACAGAGCACATGAGACGTGAGACGTGAGACGTGATTCACAACATCAAATCTGAAATGCTCTCTCTGCACCATTCTGTTCTCTCCTCCACTGTGTCTCTTCAAAGATCTTCAGATCTGTGTGCCACTGTAGATTCATTAGTAGAGATGGTCGAATTTATTTTAAAAAATTCGACCATTTCGACGGTTTCGACTTAATTGCAAAGCCCCTGAACATGGTCATATCATCACCAAACTTTCTGGAGATGTAGAGAAGGGTTGGGGGTATACTCCAAAAAAGAAAGTATGTCTCTAACACAAACAGTCTTTTCACAAATTAAGTTCAAAGTCAAGTAAAAATTTCGAAAATCGGAATTTCGACTTTAACTTTGAACTTAATGTATGCAAAAACGACATGTGCTAGAGCCATACTTTTTTCTTTCAAATGTTCCCCCAACCCTTCTCTACATCTCCAGCAATTTTGGTGATGATACTATGTTCAGGGGCTTTGCAATCAGCTCACAAAATTAGCAAGTCGAAAAATTCGACCATCTCTATTCATTAGGGAAATCACAATAACATGCAATTTTACACATCACTTATACAAGTCTATCCCTTACATAAATTGTTGAACTCATATGATGATACACTATATTCTTGTGCCTGGTTTGTCCTTTTGCCTGTTTCTAAAAACCCCATAGTTTGTGTTCTGGTAGTAATCAAAGTAGATTCTGGTGTGTGGGAAGGTTTTCTATAGACCTCAATATGCAAGTCATTTCTTTTCTTAATACATGCCCTACTAGTGACCCACCAGAAAAGGGGGGTTACCCTATTTTAATCTCAATTGGGGTTTTAAGGCACCAAACAGATTTACTTGCAACATGTTTACCAAGCATTCTTTATTGTTACAAATCAGGACCATATTCATAATAATAATAATAACTACAAAACCCGAAGAGATTCCCTCGTGGGACTTTAATTAGAACATTTGGTGACATCAAACAGGTAAGTTCAAAAATATAAATTAAGCCAAATTGTCATAAAAGAAGATATTTATTGTTATGATCCTGGTCACAGCGAGTGATCATATAAAACCATGCGTGCTATAACAAAACGGCAGTGTATAGCAAATAGATAGAGCATAAACATGTACAAAACATAGTACTCAATACGAACATAAATGTCCCACATTAAATTGATCCATATGAGCCTATGCAGGTAAACGTTGGTAAGGTGCATATAAGGCTACATGTTTCTCCGGTTGGGGTTTCTTCAGGCCAAAGCACCTTAGGGTATATATGGATCTGTATCAAAAATAACCGCAAAGTAAGTTTTTAGAGTGTATGGGGAAAGCTATTGTTCCCTCATCATGTGTGAATTACATACCTTCACAGATGTGTGTGATGCACCTCTCCTGTGTAACAGCAGGACTACTCACAGTGACACAGTGGGCGGGCGTAAGCGGCTCTGCAGATAAGGGGCAATGCAGTCCGGGACTACTCTGGGACCCCCCCGAGGAGACCAGGGGGAACGGAGAGGATTCATTTCCACTAGATTGTAAGGTAAGATTATAAAGATAGAAAGTCAGCAAATGCTATCTAAAGATAGACAAAACAAAAGTATCAACACTCAAACTTCAGAAAGAAGTTGTGTGAATGGGCCTCTTGTTTGATCCATATATATGCTTTATTCGTGCCTCCCTTGGATTTTACATGTAAATCCTTACATGTAACATGTCATTTTTAAACCGAATTAGATACTGGGACATGTGGGGGAAAGTACAGTGTGTGCCAACATCCCTAGATATATACAAAAAGCATAAACCATTTGGACCCAACCCCAGGTCCCAAGTTTTGAGGTGGCTAGCCCCTGGGACTTTAAGGCACATGGTCATAGACACGTTAGAGGTAAAGGTATACATTTATTAAGGAACAGGTACAAAAGACAAGTGCACAAAATGATAAATTTATCACCAACCCTTGTTTGATCTCCTCTTAACTGTGAAATATTAGGTAAAGGAATCTGGGGGTCTGTCCTCCCAGATACCCACACATCAAAATACACATATGGTCACAGACAAATGTAATACATAGCAGATTTGTACAAAAAAGGAAGAGAAAAACATGTTAATTTACAATGCTTTCGCTATTCGAGATCCGAGGTTAAGAGCAAAACATAAATGTGGATGTCAAATTTCGTTATTGACTTACACTCTTTGTTGTTGGGACTAAGGAGTTAGAAACTCACTCTAGTACCAACAACAATATGTTGTAGTAGGCAGTGGTGTGACAATGTGTCCTTCTCGTGCTGGTCACTCTCGCTTGCTTCTGGGTGCCCAGGGGTGGAAAGAGTGAGGTGCTCTTCCTATCCTCTGTGATATGTAATCTTCTTTAAGTTTGGGAGGGTTCCCCAGTAAAGAAAAAAGCACTGTGCAAGATGCACGTTTGGTGAGTTCTTATTTTATTTGGCCATTCAACAGTTAAATGTACATTGACATGTTTCGTGGTTCAAAAGACCACTTCTTCAGGATGAGTATATATCTTATAACGATTTCTAGTTTCTCCTCCTAAGCAGGCATCTAAGATAAGAAACTAGAGATTGCTATAACATATATAATCATCATGAAGAAGTGGTCTTTTGAACCACGAATGCGTCAATGTTCTTTTAACCGTTGACTGGCCAAATAAAAGTAGAACTCACCAAATGGACGCCTTGCACAGAGCTTTGTTCTTGAAGTAGGTTGTGTTAAGACAAAGGTTCATCAAGAAACCACATGATAGGTGATAGAAATAGGAGGTGTGTAAAAAGACATTAATTACCAAACAATTAAACCTTATATCATAGTGGTGGATAGTCAGGTTAGTTACCACATTTTTCTTTAAGAGAGTTTCCCCTTATTTTTTGTCCTGGTATAATTTTTATTATTGGATCAGGAAGTGAATAAAATCTACAGATAGAAAAAATCCATCAAAAATAAGAACTTAAATTGTAGACTGCTGTTTCCCAGTTTTTACATTTTGAACAATAAACTTATGTAGTCTTGAGAGAGCAAACTATGCCTACTTGCAAATGTATGCAACTAAAGCTGACCTCTAAAATGTCTCTAGTCTTTGTCTTTTCTTCATTGTCTTTTCTTCATTGTCTTTACATCTTCATGTTGCATGTGCGCTAAGGCTTTTTTTCAGGGCTGTTTCTGGGTACACATATTTTGTTTCTGTTGGTTGATACAGGTCACCACATACTGCTGAAATAAATTCATTGTAGCTATACAGGTTGATTGTGGTATTCACTGGTAACTGAATAACAAAAATAAAATTGGTTGTGACAGCTCCAAGTAAAAAACAAAAATCCATAGCTAAATATGTGCTGCCAGTCTATACTGACATTTATTGCACTGTTTATTAACATGGAACAAGCTACAGCCACCCTAAACCATTTTTTATATAACATTTGAGTGTTGTTAGTACTTTCCGTTTCCGAAAAGTATTTTGGAATTTGGAACATGTCCATGATCTAACCTTCAGTCAATGTTGGCTTATCTAAATGCTTGATTCTGAAGAGGCTAGGTCTCCTATTCAGATTTAGAAAACATCTAGATCAGTGGTTCCCAATGCTGCGAACCAGGAAATTAAGTCGCAAAGTGTCGCTTTCTGCATTTGGAACACAAAAGTGCCGTTGTGGAGTCCCACCACCTCACATTTTAGATGGTCATTCACAGGCACCATCGGGGTAAGTGTTATGCCCCCTCCCTCCTATTTTCCCATCTGCAAAAGCTAAGTTAGAAGGGAGGGGGAGTTGCTCTCCCTACTAACTTCCCACCCTGTTTGATGGCATCAGCTTGTAAAAAGTAGTGTTTAAATGGAATATTTGAATGTCGAAAATTTGTTGCACTCAATATCTGCAACTCAAAAAATCGCTAATATCTCGAATGTGTCAGTGGATATTCGCAATTTCTAATATTTGCGGTTAGGTCATGTATTACGAAAATAAACATAGCATCCATTCATTTTGAACATTTTCGTGATGTGATTATTAGTCTTTCACTGCAAATATGACTTTTGCAATACCGGTCTACCGCGCATATTTGAATTTATGAATATCGAATCGAATATTAGCAGAATTATTCGCGAAATATCGCGAATTCGAATGTTGCCTATGCCGCTCATCACTAGTAAGCAGCACTGATGCTTTCAGTAAACCTGACGATCCCTGTGAAAAGGCATGGACGATAGCTGGGGAGTTGCCACCACCTTCTGACTGCCTCACCGCTGTACATCTCAGGTTACCTACCTTACTAGGATTACTTGCGTACGATACAGGTGCACCCTGACTGTCCAATAGCAGTGGCCCCCCATTCCTCCTGCTCTCCACCATGGGCGAGGTGCGGCAATACTCCATAGCTCTACTTATTCGACATAACCACACCTCCTGATGAAAAAAGTTCCTTAAGCTAGCCATACATGTTCCGATTCGCGATGCCAGAGGGAATCGGATGTCCGATCGATCGCCCAATTAAGCCTGTCCCTACCACCTTGGGCCACCGATTCCTGGACGATTCCGTGCCCGATCGATCACTTCACACATGGCAACTCCCCCTGATGTGTGCTGAATCGGATCAGAAAGACCAACATGTTGGTTCTGTGGCAGATCCGATTCTGGGCCCCCTATCGATCGGACGTGATCGATCGGGCAAGGTGGGCTTCACACGATTCCGGGACGATCGATTAGCATGCACGCGCCCGGAATTGATCGTCCCAGAATCCCTTGGGAATAGGACCCGTGTATGGGGACCTTTAGAAACGTACCTCGAAGTTGTGGAGACATTTTCGTATATGAATGGGCATCTGATAGCTTGCAGCCTGCCTGGTGAATCAACTGACATCCAGGATCGCCAAACATATCGCTCATGAAAGATAATTAAAGACTTTAAATTTTATCGACTCCATGGACTGTGAATCACGCGATTGATGCAACATTTGGGCATATTACTCTATGGTGTTTGGTCATTTGACGATTTTTCTATGACCTATTTTGTTTGTTTTGTGAATTTCCATTGCTTCTATATTTGCTTCTAAAAATCCCCAATTGGGGTCCCTTTTAAGGAGCCGGGGTGGCCTCTCTGAAAATCCCCTAAACTGGATGAGCAGCCGGTTCTAATTACCGTGGGACCTACCGCTCATCTAACCCCTTCTTGTGATTACAATTTGGGATGTTGGCCACCTTTCCGTAAGATGCTAGTGGTAATCTATATACAGATCCCTGTGAAAAGGTCATTGGAAACATTGATGGGGTAGCAACCCATAGGTTGAGAACTGCTGCTATAGATAGTTGACCACACACAATGACATGACCTTTTATACGTCCCTAAAATTTGGTAAAGAGGAAGTAGAAGGTGCCTTGTATATAACATTAATAAGACAGAGTTTACTGATTACAATGAAATGAAAACCTAATGTGACATGCAGAGAGGAGTGGAGAAGTAGACAGTGGAGTGGAGAATAGATCTGCCAGGGGTGTGGGGTTTACTATTTTTGGCTACCAGGTTGCAGACCCCTGACCACACCAGTTCTACTGTGTCTGTGGTACAATGAGATCAGTAAACTAAAGCTGGGCATACACATGGAGTTTTCTAACATGCACGCTCACGGAGCTCGATTGTGCTCTAATCTATTAGGAAATCTTCCTGTGTATGCCTTCCTCAATTGAACATTGTTGGAATATGAGTTCCAACATATTGGAAAACCCTGATCAATGTCCAATACTTTTGAGGGGGACCGTGAGTCTCCCTCCGAAGTAACGGAGGTAGAAAGCTGCAGCTGCACAGCCTTCAGGCTGTGATCAGCTCATCTCCCGGAAGTGGAAAGGGGACGGGGCCTATGACATCTCTGTTTGCAGGGGGGGGGGCCATGCTGGCTGCAGGCGGCCCTCTTTCCTCTATGAAGCTGTCAGCCCATGTTGTGAGAGATTTTCTTACAAAATAGGTGTACTGGGTCCACATCGAACGCCAATTGAGGTGCACATTGACTCCTGTATGTTTGAGCCACAATCAATCAATCACAGCGTGGTGATGGGGATGGGAATCTACCCATGTATACCTAGCTCAAGAATTAGGTACAAGGTAAGGTCAGAGCAGGCAAGAAACAAATGTTGCTATAGTCTATTTAGGGTCAGATGCCTGAGATTCAACAGAATGTAGGACTCCTGGAAGATAGCAACACACATTCAGGGAGTCATATGGGGTTCATAGGTTCAGGGGACAAACAGAAGGCACAATACAGCAGTATCAGGGTTGCACTTGTACTTTTTGATTGAAGGCGGTTTCATTTTGACTTGCCATTTATGTGCTCTTATTCTTAAAAAACAACAACATTCTGAATCAAATGTATTAAGATGGATTTATTGGAGTTTGCATTTAAATAACATTTGTAATATCAACATACAGCTCAAAACTCATCTGTCAAAAAGGATTACTTGAAAAAGTCCAATTGAAATTTGTATTCAACAAAAGTTAATGTATTTACAGTTAAAAGTATAAAAAAACACACAACCTATTTAGGAGTGTTCCCCCTTATAAGGGAATTAAGTATAAAATGTTAAATACCATGGGTAGAACATATATACTGTATAATGAAACAGACATCATATGTATCTACATATGTTGGTTATTGGAAGCATCACCTCTAATCTATTTCTTTTTTCTATGTTTTGTATATGTGCATTTGTCAGATAATATTTTTTATTTGGTTATATATTAAAGTGCACCTAAACCCACCAGACAAACTTTTCCCCCAAGCTAGCCAGCCAATCCCACATTATTGGAGCAATATGTAAAAAAAACTATTGTTAACTGTGTGGAGGTATCTGTATAGTTCTCCACTCACCCCCTTCCCCTCTTCTCATAGCCACGGCAGGCTTCCGACATTGCTTCATTTATTCACGTTGATTTTTTTCCCCTGCTTTCACTTTGTATCCATTGACACACATTGTATCTGGTGGCCCCCGGTGGCAGGCGGCGTTATTGCAGCCTTAATTAATGCAAGCCTGGAAGCTAACACTGAATCTAAAATGGCGGCTCCTACAGACGTCAGCAGGATAGCTAAAGATATATTTTTTTGTTTTTTAAGCAACTTTGATCTATTGGGAAAGTTTAGAGGTAAGGAAAATGTAATAAAATGTTTTTTGTTTGTTTTTATAGTTTAGGTGAGCTTTAAATAGAGATGGTCGACTAGCTGACTCTGATTGCAAAGCATCACCAAAACAGATGTAGACAATGGTTGTCATAACATTTGAAAAAAAAGCATTGCTCTACCATATGTTGTTTTTGCCTAAATGAAGTTCAAAGTCAAATTTTGACCTGAGAAATTTTAACTTGATTTGAACCTAATTTATTCAAAAACTACATATGATAGAGCAACATTTTTGTTCTGTATTATACCCTGGACCTTTCTCTACATCTCCAAAATGTGATGATGATACCATACCCGGGGGCTATGCAATTAACTCACAAAGTTAAGCTAGTCAAATTTTCCACAAAAATCTTTTATGTAATAACATATACTTTAGCTAAATATCTTAAGGTAGCCATACACAGGTCGATTTTACACTTGATTCCTGGCCGATCGATCACCAGGCGCGTGCACGCCGATGGATCGACGAGGAATTGAGTGCAGCCCACCTTGACAGATCGACCCCGACCGATCGATATGGCCCCCAAATCGGATCGGCCAGGGAACCAACCTGTCTGTGTTTTTTGGTAGATCGGGCACACATCGAGGGACGTTGGTGGAGGCCCACGGATTGATCATCAGGATCATTTCCGATCGACTGACATTTGTGAATTGATCGACTGGTAACAGAATCGTTCAGGAATCGGTGGCCTAAGTTGGTAGGCACAGACTTGTATGGTCGATCGATCGACGCCTGTGACTTCACCGGCGTCGATCGGATTGTTGATCGATCGCTCAGGAATCGACACGTGTATGGCTAGCTTTATTCAAAAAGGAAAACACATAACTAATTAAATAGAATCAATACAAGTTGTAATTTTTGTTTCAAACAGGTTCATACATGACCAATACTAGTAATAGTTTATCTGTCGTTCCGTTTTGTTGTGGCACAGGAATATTTATTAACACTGAAAAAATAGACAAAATTGTAAATACAAAATGTATTTTCAGTTGTTTTCCACAGTAGTTTTAAAGAGTTAGTATTACAGCTAAACCAACTTTTAAGCACATGGCAACCCAAAACAAATATTTTTTCCATAAGTAATATCTTCCTTTCAAATAGTTGATTATCAGACTGCTATGTATTTCATTTCCACTGGCTTTTCTTGACTTTGGCTGCGATCATCAACTAAAATGTAAAAGAAATACACCAAACAATAAATATCATTTCAAAGGACTATAATCATAATAATAATCATTCAACTTTTAATGTATTTATTACTTATTAAGCATTTCTTTGTTAAAATGAAAATATAGGGTCTGTCTAAAGCCCCCTATACACCTTTAGATCGCTCCATAGAATTTCCATTAGATCTACCAACAACTATTTAGTTTGGTGGCCTCCCTGCTATAACACATAGGGATTTGAAGGATATATATTACTGCTATGTAGTGCCGGGTCCTACCTGATAGAATACATAGTGATTGGAAGG
>CM070040.1:8172240-8195026 GCA_036250615.1 Ptychadena robeensis | reverse complement strand
ATTGTATACCTTGTTCCCCAACCTGTTAGATTGTAAGCCCGTCCGGGCAGGGTCCTCTATTCCTCCTATGTCATAACCTGTACCTGTGTGTTATATTGTGTTGTATCTCCACTCTAATGTATTGTACAGCGCTGCGTAATATGCTGGCGCTATATAAATAAATGTTAATAATAATAATAATAATAATGATAATAATAAAATTTTCAATAAAAAGATTTATACAAAAAAAAAAAAGACTGGAAGACTGGATGAGGAAACCATCACATACTGCAATAAATGTAACCTTAGTTGCAATTTTTGCCAGTTACAAAATGTAGAGATTCAAGAATAAATGGCATTGTGTGCTCTCATACCTTCTGCCATTGTCCCACCCAAAAAAGAATGAAATATTTTAAATAAAAAGGATACACTGGATCTACTGTTTGTTTGTTTTTCTTATCAGCTGCAGTTAAATGGAAGGTAAGAATGCAGAATTTCCATTCTACATTTGTTCAGTATGCCAGTGTCAATCACTGTATTTCTTGAACAACATTTCATGTGTGGCCCTTTTTTTTCTAGTAAATCGTTTTTTTTCTGTAAATGCTATTTTCCATTATATGATATATCCGTTAGTTGCATGTATAAATAATAAAACAACCACAGAATGCAGCTAACGATGTTTATATACATTATAATATCCACCAGCAGTCTGAATGCATGGTTTTTCCTATATAAAGCTGTATTGTAGTTGCTCATGAATGTACTAACTGAATACAACTAGAACCTGGAGTGGTTATGTGTTATTCATTGGTACATTGGTTTTTGTTTCTGAAGATATTCAGATAAACTGTACAAGAGTTTCCAGATAATTCAATACTTTTCCTAGGTAACCATTTGTTTTCAATACCTTTTATAAACCTCCTTAGCACACTGCTAAGGTACAGATTTCGGTACCAAAAGCGCACCATAGAAAAAAAGTTTTTTACATTGTAACTTCCAAAAATATGTCCATAAAGGAGTCTGGTGAACACACTGAATATAATAACATGTTCAGATGCTTTGTGAATAATTTACAAAATCAGTTCATGAATATTTCAAAAGAAACTGTATCAGGTAAATTAGCACTGCGACTACTAGATGGCGCTGCAGATGTGCCAGGTTACATAGGAGACCATGTAATACATTGAAGCCATGTTTTACATTCAGTTCTGTACACTTGGTGTTCCCGCCCCCAGAACAGAACATCTATCACACCGGGAGAGAGAAGCAGGAAGAAGAAAGCTGTAGAGGACACCAGATAATTTATTCAGGTGAGTATTTTACATAGGGAATCATATTGAATAGTGTTTTCAATGCAGTATGATATGATTTTTATTTAAAACTCATTAAAATTGTTAAATATGTAAAAAAAAAGAAAAATCAAATGTCCATATTTAACAATTGAAGTGATCATGTAATAAAGTGTATCTGCATTTAAAACATCATTCATATCCTGTTTTTGCCTTACAGTCCCAGCTGTTGACAAGCTGAGTGCCCATCAATAGTATTCTTTTACTACTTTTAGAATATATCTAGGGATGTTGTCATTAACAATTTTTATATGTACCTGCCCAATCTAACTAAAATGGTTCCGGAGAACCATGACCCCAAAGTGGGTCACTTTTTTCCATGAAGATGAATAGGGAAGTTAAAAGTGGCACTTTTAAAGCCCTGACTCTGAGCCTTATGGGTTAACAAACCCAATGGGCTAGTGACCCTAAGTTAAGCATGGTGATAGCGAAACACTGTAACTACAATCCTTCCAAATTGTGGGTCTTTAGCCCCCTTGGTTCAGGAGAACCAAGTCAAAAATGGTGAGTTCGCCGTTACCCAACTTTGAGTTCAAAGATGAAAATGTTAAGGGAAGATTTAAGTCATCACCTTCTCCCTCCAGATTCACCTTGGAACCGGGTCCTGGCACTTCATGATCCATGCTGGAAGTTCTCCCAAAGCCAGGCACATTTTTCTCCAGGACACATTGATCAAAAAAGTGTGTGTAGTAATGAAGTTGAAGTTTTTTTATCATGCAAAAAGTTAGTCCCTAGCCATTTTGGACAAGGAGACGCACCAGTTCAAATGTTCTGGAGCGCGGTTCTCCTGCCCCTTTGGGTATGAAGAACCAGAAACTTTTCAGGTGTAGAGTTAAAGACCCTCTCTACAAACGTACCAAGTTTGATATTTGTATGCCTTTAGGTTCGGGAACCCATTTTCCTACAGAAATACCTGTCCTCAGGGTACCCGATTTTGGGTCCCCGGTTTTCCAGGGCATGTAGCCCAGGCCCAGCACAAAAAGTCTGCACTTTTGGGAACTTGTATCTAGTACAATATAAATGCATCCCTAGCATTTATAGCCCCAAAGGGTCTTGAATGATGAGGGGACTAGGGCCACAGGCAGACCTTGCTGTCAGTTCTCTTTCTACTTATGCAGAATTTACATAGTTCCCATACCTTCCACTAGCAGTGCCAGCCAATCGGAAAGCTGATGGAGGGACAAGCAGGAAGGGCTAAGAGCAATGTGGAAGAAGCTTCAGATAGTAAGAAGACATTATTACATTATTTTGTTTGTGTGGCAGAATGTGTGTATGTTATGTGTGTGTAAGGCAGAAATGGCAGCAGGGCATGCTGGGCAGTGTAGTTCTTCACCAACTGGCAGAATGTAAAGCTTGCAGTTGTAGTTTCTCAGCACAGCAAGTTTAGACTAGGATTTACAGGAAGCCTGTAAATGCCATGATCCCCTATTAACAACAACTGAACCCATGGCCAATAACCCTGAGTTATAACTACATGTAATTACAAGTTATCCTACATGGAGGACAGTCTGCATCAAAATTTGTCTTGCTATAATCATGAAGAAACAAAAGAATAACACGGGTTATAGGGTGACAACACTCTGTCCCTGTTTCCTTTAGTATTCTCCTCCTGTGTCACCCACTCACAAAGCATTTTGCTTGCAAGACTTTAAATGGTCATTTATGTTAATTTTCCACCTTGTGACGCTACTTTCAGGAAAACTTTCCTTATTTTCAAATGCAGAACATGACATGTATGCTTCCTCCCCAGCTCCATGTTAAGCCAAACAGAACGTTAATTTTAGTATTAAGAAGCTAGTGTGTTATTTTTCTCTTGAAACTGTAACAAAGTGAGGCACAGATCATCAAAAGGGTTTAAACTCCTGAGCATCATATCGTCAAAAGCTAGAAATTGCCCTGACAACAGGCACTTGCTATGTTTCAGTGGCTAACTGTAAAGTACATATCGTGTCCTTCACCAGAGGTGGTCACTGCCATCAAGAACACGGCTGCTTTGGGATCCATTCCAGTCAAATAAATGTTCGACCAGATGATATCATCAACATCCCTGCGGTAGAGCTGTCAAGTTGGAAAATTTTAAAAATGGGGGACGTACAGGAAGTGACATCAGTGATGTCACTTCGGGCACCGGGTGGACTTCTCGGCTGATCTAGCAGGGAGAGGGCATTACTCTACCTGCTAATGTCCCACCCCGCATATTATCAGCACAAGCAGGGTGGGACATTAGCAGGGAGAGTAACACCCTCTCCTTTCTATATCAGCGCGATTTCAATAATCCAGGAAAAACAGGAAGGTTGGCAGGTCTGCCCTGCAGACATGTTGTCAGCATCCCTGTTGAGCATAGTACAGGAAAGGGGCCATGCTGTAAGAGGCGTGCATGCTACCATGCTTGCCTCTAGTAACCCCTGGGATCTGGTTCAATTTAATTAGTCCAACCTTAACTGTCTAGTTACCAACAGCGACTTAGTCTGACTTCTGCCTTGCTTGAACTTTGCCAGCCACAACCTTGGATTGTCCCTAATCATGTCTCCTGCCCTATCTATCTGTATAGTTCTTTATTGCACTGACCTTTGTGTATGATCATTGGTTTGTTTACTGGATTACCGAATAAAGCCTGTAAAAATCATTTCTAAATTTGATAGTGATTGTGTGCCCTGGTGCATTAAACATACATAAAGCTGGGCATAGACGGGCAGCTGATCGGCCGCTGTGCGCATTCCCAGAATTGATCAGCGGTCGGGTCGGCAGAGGATCGCGTGCGCCCCATGGTCATATTGACCAGGAATCTGCTGCATGTCAGATCGCAAGGTGATCTGACATGCTGGTAAATTTACATGGGGATGGGGACTTATGTCACATAGGGTGTCTGGACGATTCTCAGCACCGGTCGGTCGGCTGGGCAGTCGACAGGAAAATGGCCTGTCTATGCCCAGCTTTAGCCATTGAAAATAATTGAAGCTCTGTATGTAGCCAACAGCTGTGTATACATTCTTAAATGTTGCCTGTTTCGCTGCAAGCTGTTCACACTAGCGTTCGGAACATGTAGTCCCAGGCAGGGCCCCTGTCAGGGGGGATCAGAGGGGACTCCTGTCCCGGGCCCGAACAGCGAGGGGGGCCCGACGGTCAGCTCAACAACTCTTGTCGTGGGGGGCCCCTACAATCTACAGGGCCTCATGATTTCTGGCGGCAGCCCTGGTTTCAGGGAAGGAGTCCTTGCATAAAAAAAAGTGTGTGCCACCTCCAACAGTATATTTTTGGGCAACAGTAGTCAGAGGGACAGAGAAAGGAATACAGAAATAAAGCAGGGGTGAAAAGCATTTTTTTGAAATTCACATCTTTTAGCTTGCAGGCTGAAATAGTTATTGATTATATGAGGTTTTTATTACCCCTTTTTTTTGATAAATCCTCTTTTATTAAATTCTTCCAATACAATCTCTCACATATTACAACATATCACATACAAACATAACAATATATTACAGTGGTCTCTCCTTCTCACTGTTCTCTTTCCCTTCTTATTCTCGTTCCCTTTAATCTTTGTCTGTTTCATTGTCTTTGTCATCTGCGGCATTACTTCCTCCCCCCTTTATACGCATGCCATGGTTCCCAAATTTCAAGGAAATTGTCAAGTTTTTTTATATATTACGGCGGTTAAATACTCCATCGCTCCTAAATCAGCTATCTTATTCAATAGTTCCATGAGGGTCGGTGAGGACCTCTCCTTCCATCTGGAGGAAATTAGCATTCGAACCGCAGATAGTATGTGCTGTATTAATCTATTCTTTTTCTTGCTTACATTTTTTATTGTCACTCCCAGAATATGGGTTTCGATATCCATAGTGATGTCCTTACCCATCACTGTCTTTACTACTTCATTTACCTGTTTCCATAATTCACCTATCTTGGGTCACGTCCAAAAGATGTGTTCTGTCGTTCCTTTGTGCCCTTGGCACCTCCAGCATCTATCTGAGGCCTGGGGGTAGATCTTGTGCAGCCTCTCGGAGGTGTAGAACCAATGATATAAATAATTTATATCTGTTCTCCTTATACAGTGTACTAATCAAGACTTTTTCGGCATTCCGCCAGATCCTCTTCCATTCCTCCCTCGTATATTCTCTCCCCACAATTTTCTCCCATTACAGAAACTTCCATTCCCTCCCCTCTTCTAGAGCCCGATAAATATTAGAGATACTACCTTTGATTTGCGAATCCCTTTTGCATATTTTTCCAAATGCTGTTAATTCTGGGAATGTCAATGTTTGTACCTTGCCTGATAGGTAGTGGCGGATCTGGAGATATGTATAGCGCTCGTGTTCGGGCATGTCTACTTTCTCCTTTAATTCCTGAAAAGTATATAGCTGGCCAGTCTCAGTCAGCATGTCTCCTACTTGAATTATTTTTCTAGATTCCCATATTTCCCTCCTCTTGTCTGACCACGTTATAGGGATATTCTTTATTACCCTTTAATGTGCATAAATTAAATAAAATGGTTGTTATTGTGCAAAATGTGAAATTTGTCTAATGTAAAAAAAAGAGCAATTCCACATTTTTGCCAGTTAAAGTATTTATTTTTAGAGATGACTGAATATAAATTAAAACCTTCCTTCCTTTCACATTTTTCTGACTGGCTTGTGAAAAGTACATGATTTATTTCCATCTTACATTTATTAAGATGCTTCTCTTTATCGAAAGATAAAAAGAACACCGATTTTGTGGGAGACAATTAAAACAACTTTCATTTACTATGTCAATAAAATCATATAATACTCTTTTTTTTTTCTACAGCCACGTTTAATTAGCAATAACTTTCTTTCAGCAGGTGGACTTGTTATCTGCAATAACAGCGCCATCTAATGTATGGCCAGCACATTACAACTTGATTTGAATTTTATACGTTTATTAATAAACAACTAGATAAGTTGCTTTTTTTTTGCTTTAATAAAGTTTTATAAAAATTTAAACAGCAGTATATAAATAATTTGAAAAAAAAGCAGAAAAAAAATCATGTAAATAATGAAGTCACATATTTCTGTCTGCTTACACCTTGAGCTGGAATATTCGAATTGCGAATATATTCGGCAAAAATTGGCTATTCGAGAATTCACAAATTATGGTGGATATTCGCAATTTCAATTTTTGCAATGCGATCGCAATCGAATATTAGTAGAATTAATCGCTAATCGCTAATTAATCACTAATAGACATCCTGACTATAATAATGTTTGAAACACACAATTATGCAAAAAAAAATTACTGTATTTTTCGGACTATAAGACGCACCTGACCATAAGACGCAGCCAGTTTTTAGAGCAGTAAATCAGAAAAAAAATATTTCATTTGTTTAAATGAATGTGAAAAAATCTCATGCAGTACCCCTATTCAGCCACACCACCAAAATGGTGTCACTAGAGAGCAGACTTCAGCGTCTCTTCTTACACAGAGCTCAGAGAGGGAAGGGAGGGGGAGGAAGGGGGGATCTGCACTCCGGTCTGCCTGTCACTTCTCTGCTGCAAATATAGCTCGGCTCTGCAAATATAGCCAATACAGTTCAGCTCCCCACAGTTCTCAGATGCAGATCACACAGCTGACATAGCCCATCAGCTGTGTGATCTCTCGGCACACAGCAGGTGTGCTGATTGAGATCACAGAGCTGATCTCCTCTCCCTCTGCACACAGCTGATCTATCTGTCGAGAGAGCTGTCGAGGAGCAAAGTTGCGATCACCGGCGGCTGGATGGCCGCGGGTGGTCGCACATTCGGACCATAAGACGCAGGCATTTTTCCCCCCAGTTTTGGGGGTGAAAAAGTGCGTCTTATGGTCCGAAAAATATGGTACATTAAAAAAAAAACTTAATAAAAATTTATCCTCTGAATGACAAAATCTCTTATTTGGTATGAATGATTTCAAAACAGTTTGTATTCATATTTGAGTGTGTTTATTATCTTTGTTTATAACACATTTTTATTACAATTGGAAATGTGTTTTGTTTTTACTTTGAATTGTATTGGATACAGTTATCAGTTTGAATTGTATTGGATACAGTTACTTTGAATTGTATTGGATACAGTTATCAAAACTTGTTTTTAATGATACTTCAAGCATAAGGGATAACTGTAGTATGGTAATGTACATATTCAAAGGTTATGTGCGTCATGGATATCATTAAAGCCTTTGAGGATATCTATGGGGCACATAACATTTGATTCAATGGTATTTTGCCCCTATTCTGAGGTTATGTGCCACATACAATAATCCCCCATTCATTGGTGGAATAGTGGGAGCACGGGCACTCACCTTCTTAGAACAGGATATTTTTAGAGCAGGAAGTGGAGGAGAGGTGAGGGACTTAGATGCTCTCTGGGTTGCTCTCTGGGTTGCTTTTATGTGCTTAGCCAGAGCGAGTCCCTTTCCTCCTCTTCCCTCCCAAAGAAGATCCTGGGCGAATACAGGGGAGTCCCTTTGCCCTACGCATTACCAGTAAGTTTCGGGGCCACCAAGGAACGCCCCAAAGGGCCTTAGGTTGGGCACCTGGAGTATACACGTTAGAGCTCAGCACAGAAAAGTAAGCAGCACAAGCAGGCAATCAATTGATGACATGAAACAAATCTTTGCAAAAGTATGAAAAGAGAATTCCTTCTTTTCTCTTTTAATTCAGCATGGACTGGATACAGGAAAACAGAGTCTCAAAGAAAGTAGCTTTTAATGTGAAAAACATCTGATAATGGAAAATTACTCCAACAGTTGTCTATAAGATATATATATATTTTTTTTTTTTGTTTCAAAGCTTTTCTTCTGAACTCTTTCTCTCTCTACCTTTTTGCACTGCAAATTTTTTACTGCCAACCTGAGCAGAAAGGAGGGAGGATGAGTCATGTTTTGAGCTATTAACAACAGTTCTTTTCAGCGAGCTATCTACAAATAGAGAAGTAAACATGTGAAAAGGAGCCTAGAGATCACCTTGCTTTGATAGATGTGTAAATACAAAACATTTACATGTAACATTTTATCTGTGCTTGAAACATCAGATGTTTTTCAATTTGTCCAGAGCACAATCCATATAGAAATTAAATATGTTTACTATACATTACCAATTACAGGGCAGACATTGTAACATATTAGCTTTTTATTAAACCCTATGGTGAGAGTAAACAGAGATAAATCAATAAGGTATAGAAAGCTAAAAGGTACTGTAAGGTACTGAAAGTAATGAAGGCGTGTGAGGCCATTCCACAAACGCGCTAAGAGCTAAGAATAAAACCTCTCCACGCAATCTACGGACCCACAAAAGATCATTGTCTTTGTGATTGTATAGATTTTATCTTCATCCTGAAGAGGTGGCCCAGTGAGCCACGAAACGCTGTTTACAAAGCGTTGATGTAACTTGGATTATAATAACAAAAAAAATTTTTTTTGAATTCTCAAAAACGGGCGCCTCTTAAGCTGGCCATACACCTTCAGATTTCCTTCAGATTTCCTGTCAGATTTCCTTCAGATCAGATTTTGTTTTACCAAAACCATGTAATATGAGGACCTTTCTACACCTTCCAATCACTATGTATTCTATCAGGGAGGACACTATACTACATGGTTGTTGGTAGATCTGATCTGATCTGAAGGAAATCTGACAGAGAAATCTGAAGGTGTATGGCCAGCTTTAGAGCCTTATTTTCCTTTTAGCTGTGGGTCACTACCCCCTTACCTATATCTTCTAACTGGAACGAGTACGGACCAAGTGTCCAATAAACGAACCGGTCACTAGAGATGGCCGAATTTTTCGACTTGCTAACTATGTGAGCTGATTGCAAGGCCCCTTAAAATGGTATAATCACCAAAATTGCAGGAGATATAGAGAAGGTTTGGCGGAACATTTAAAAAAAAAAAGGTTTGCTCTAGCACATGCAAAATCCGACCATCTCTACCGGTCACCCACAGGCTCACAGGTAAACACAAAGTAAAGATAAATTCAGCGAAAAACCATCCCCCTCTAAAACACCCCCCATAACAAACAAAGAAGACCGCTCCTCCACCGGAACTGACCCTATCCCAAGGAAATCTTTTTCACAGCTAACCTAATTCCACAAAAGCGGGGTTGGTTGCGGTGCCACAACGCAGCACGGTTAGCAATAACATCTGCATAAAACCTGTTGTATCTTTCACACGTGCCCGGCATTTGTGTTTATGGAAGTGCACAATGCAATGCCTTAGCGCAAACACCCTGCCTCAGATATCGGAGAAGCTGGGGGCACGGCTCTGCTCTCTCCCCAGCTCAGCCGATGCTTTGCCTGGAGACCCTCTGTCTCTAGGCAAAGCAATGAACATCGGCCATATTAAACGGTCATGTCTGATA
The DNA here is from genome assembly GCA_036250615.1 of Ptychadena robeensis. NCBI lineage: Eukaryota > Metazoa > Chordata > Amphibia > Anura > Ptychadenidae > Ptychadena > Ptychadena robeensis. The sequence goes on along the minus strand of CM070040.1, from coordinate 8,185,351 downwards.
TGGCTGTTTTCGAGTGGGATTTATTTGTCCAGCTTGAAAAGAGCTATGGCCGCATATTATGCGGAAAAAGAGAAGAGAAGATTTTTCACATCTGGAGAATGGGAACCAAGGGGAAGTAGGCAGAAGAAAGGAGAGCCACCAAGCAAAAAAAAGGCCAACCCAGCAAGGAGGAATGTCTCCGCTTGGAATGGTCGTTAATGGGTTTAAATAGGCGATGCTGGTTACAAGTAGGCCAATACCAGGGAGAAAAGGTGCTGAGAAGATCTCGCATATTATATGGGCCAGATAGATGGCTCGAATCATATCTGCAGGTCTGTACACTGCTTTAGGGTTTATTACTGGTAAAAGACACTGCAGCGTTGCCACTAGTGATGGCCGAATGTTCGCTCTTCTTCTTAGAAGAAGTCTAAATTTCTTCCTCCAGCTAGACCTTTCCCCACCTGGTCCGGCCGGAGAAGAAGGATTGTTTTTACTTGGTATCGGATAGAGACACCAAATCTCTAGTGTTGTACCGGGCACGGGCCGGACTTGACGTCCATGTACCGGAAGTGACGTTGCAAATCATTTCTATATAGTTTTCATTCAAATGCCAAGAGGAAATGTGAAGTTCTTTGCGAACAGGCGGACGACGATGTTTGCGGGCAGATATGGCCAATGTTCGGCCATCACTAGTTGCCGCTTACTTGTCCATTCCATTGGATGGAATGGTGGATCCACAGTTAACCTCCCTAGCATTTCAAAAGAACCCAGTTTGTTCAGAGTTTAATTGCAAAACAAACTGCTCGAAACGGGTCCACCCCCTCTGCATCATCAGAGATCCCGAACGGGCCGGGCCGTGCCATAGACCTCCATTAATGAAGGGGCGTCACTTTCCTAGCCTACTTGGGTGATGAGGGGATGGCAAGAAGTTCATAAATACTCTGCTGGGATCGCCCGTACCACCACTTTAAAAACGGCACAGTACCAGCTGAGTGCGAGCAAGGTTAACATGCTGACCATGGGTTTGACTTTCCCCAAAATTAGGCCTTGAACTGTATTAAATACAAATGAATTAGACTATGACATAAACTTAGACTGTTTGTGCCATGTAAATCAATGCATAGTATGTTGAAGCTTTATAAATCAGAGTTGATAATATTTACACCTGATCATGTAAGGCTTGGATGAAGCTTCTCATCGATATATACATATTTAGTGAAGCTCTTTATGTACTGCTCCTGTGCTTATCTGATGACTATACAAAGTTTGGAGTTCTGTAGCTCTTGCCTTTGCAGAACTTGGTGATATATGCTAAGTATGTACTGACCCCATTCTCTGATTTTACATGGCCTACTAATAAGTAGCTTAGTCGCTGTTGTTACCATCTGCTTCTGCTTTGTTAATTTGTCGCAACATAGCGAACATATAGAAAGAGGCATTACATGCAATGTGAGTAATAAAAGAGACATAAGTCAGCATACCCTGAGCAAAGATCTGAAAAATTTTGCCTTCTGGGGAGGGGGGCAGGAAACCAGTAGATATCTGGTGTAGCCACCATTTGCTTCAAACATTACAACACATTTCCATCACATAGAGTTGATCAGGTTGGTGATTGTGGCACGTAGAATGTTGGTCCACTCCTCTTCAATAGTTGGCGAAGTTGCTGAATATTGGCAGGAACTGAAACACGCTGTCGTATACGCCAATCCAGAGCATCCCAAACATGCTCAATGGGTGGCATGTCCGGTGAGTATGCTGGTCATGCAAGAACTGTTTTCAGCTTCCAGGAATTTTGTATAAATCAAATATAGGGCTGTGCATTTTCCTGCTGCAACATAAGGTGATGGTGGTCGATGAATGGCACAACAATGGGCCTCAGGATCTCGTCATGGTACACACCATTGTCTATAACATAAGCCTGACCATACCAGAACCCCACCGCCACCATGGGCCACTCGATCCCCACTGTTGACATCAGCAAACTGCTCACCCATCTGCCATGAACAGTAAAAAAAAAGTGACTCATTCGTGAACAGAACGCCTCTTCAACGTGCTAAATGTCATTGAATGTGAGCATTTGCCTACTTAAGTCGGTTATGACGAAAGACTGCAGTCAGGTTCAGATCCTTATGAGGATAACGAGCATGCAGATGAGCTTCCCGTAGTTTTTGACTTTTTGTGCAGAAATTCTTTTGCCATGCAAACACATTGTTGCTGCAGCGATCCGGGTGGCTGGTCTCAGATGATCATGGAGGTGAACATGCTGGATGTGGAGGTCCTGGGCTGGTGTGGTCTGCGGATGTATTGCCAAATTCTCTGAAATTTTTCACGGGCAACACCTTTGGTAGACATTCCAAAGGTTGTGACATCTGTGGCATTGTGCTGTGTGATCAAACTGCACATAGATTTGGGTACAATCGAGTGCCACGCCGTGCCATGCTGGGCTGCCTCTCCTCTATACAGCTGTCATCCTGTGTTGTAAGAGGTTTTCTCACAACAAGGGTGTCCCGGGTCCCCATCGAATGGCAATTGATGTGCACTTTGATCCATTCAATTGCAAGGGAATCTACCCATGTATGCCCAGCTTAAGGCACACCTGTGCAATATTCATGTCTTGATATGCCACACATGTGAAGTAGGATAGATTATCTTGGCAAATGAGAAGTGCTTACTAACAAAAATTTAGACAGATTTGTGAACAATATTTGAGATTAATAGGTCTATTGTGTATGTAGAAAATTTAGAGATCTTTGAGCTCATGCAAAATGGGTGAAAAACTGAAAGTGTTGTGTTTATATTTTTGCTCAGTGTATGTTATGCAGAATGCTGGGAGAAACTGCATACAGTATTATGAAGGCAGTTAATGTGTCATCGAGGTGAGTGATGTCTGTGATGGAAAGGCATGAAACACTTAATATAAATAGAGGGGACCTTGCAAAGTGGTGATCAAGGTAACTATATGCTACAGAGAGACAGCCTAAAATACTCTGTGTATGAGAAAGATGTAAAGCACTACTTGCAATAGAAATTTATCAGACACTCTGTGATAGAAAGCACTGATTGCATTGATTCTATATGGAATATAATATGTTTAACAGTGTTCAGATCACAAATAGTGATAAGCGACTAGGCAATATTCGAATTCGCGTAATTTCGCGAATATCCGCCATGATATTCAATTCCATATTCGTAATCTCGAATATCCGCACTTACGACATGAATTGCGATCTTAAAATCGCAATTGCGATCCAATATGCGCAATGCATGCAAGTCAATGGAGCTCGGATATTCGACTGGGAGAATATCCGTCATTTCCGTTTAAAAAAATCGCATTGCGATTATATAATCGCGATCCCATTCATTGCAATGGATTGCGATTATATATTTGCGATATATCGCGATCGCGTCGGATATCCGATGATATACTCGCGAATATTCGCGAAATGGCGAAATAGCGATATTCAAGCTAAATATTCGAAAATCGAATATTCAAGCTCAACACTAATCACAAACAGTTTCCAAATTTTCTCAAAGTTTTTAAACTGTGTGGCAACCCCATTGAAGTTGTTAGAATAACAAGGCAAATCCTTTTATTTTTGGCCTTTTGTAGGGAAAATAAGTAAGCTATTGACAAACAAAACTCTTGGATATCTCAGCACCACACCCAGGGCCTAAAGCTGGGAACACACGTATAGATATGGGCCAGATCGATGGCCGCTTTGAGAGCCGTGCGCGCTCACGGCCATCTATCTGGGATAGACAGGGGTATTGGACATGACCATAAACCACAGTCGATGTTTATTGCTTTGCATGGGGGACCGCGGGTCTCCATGCAAAGCATCTGTGTCTCTAGCTCCTCGGATATCGGCAGCAGCACGATGATGTCATCAAGCTGGTGCAGGGAACCTCAAACGGCTCCAATATCAAGCCGTGTGTTCCCTGCTTAAGAGGTACAATATAGAACAGGATTTGTGGAGGATTCTCCTAAGCAGCACTCACATGGAACAACATGGATGCTGTGAGATCCTTCATGGAAGGTGTCCATTCTTTCACATCATTGGCTCTTGTCTATACTAAGTATTATGAATTGTTCCCTATGTCTGGCAGCAGCTTTCAATGTTTTAAACCAAAAGATCCCAATTAAAATACCTAGAGAACCCCAGACATTTGCTGTGAATGATGATGTGCTGACAAGGGAGCTGTGCTTGTAAGAGTGCAAATTTTGGAGGTTACAAGGGAACTAAGGTACAAAGGTGCACGTAGTACATGCAAATGTTTTCCAAAGAATTTACCTTATTTCTGTAAATAAATGGGAATTTTTTTTCTAAAATTTAATGTATTTCTTTTGCATATGGGGCAAGGAAAAGAAGACACAGCATACTCACCTGATTCTCCATTCTCTTAAAAGAAATGTCGGGGGCATTTATATTCTCTGACACTTAAACATTTACAAACAAACTTAACTCTTGTAGTGGGGTGGGGATCCACTGCTGGGGTTCACCTTTTTAAACAATAAAGAACTGTATTCTATGAACAAAGTGTTGTAGTTAGTGGAGATACTTTTTTAAGGGAATGTAGTGTAGTGACCCTACCCAATTCAGGTGCTGTCCCCGATGCTTCCGGATCTGCCCCCAAGGGGGCGGGGGTAGGCGGCGCCATAGACCTCCATGCTCTTAACCTTCGGCCGAGCAGGCAATTATGGCGCAGCATGTCCTGCTCTGCCGCGATTGCCCGTGGTGCGGTTATAAAACCGTTTGTAACTACGTGCAGGCAGCCGGGGGGACATAATAGTCTGCGTTTATCTCGCAAAACCTAGTTGTGTGAGTGTCCAAGGCTGGGGTCACTTGGAGAATGCCACTCAAGTGGAGTGGGGAGCTCCATGGTAACCAGGCCCCGACTGGTGGTAGGCCCGTTGATTCTGCTGTGTTCCGTTTGGGCCATCTGCATCTGTATAGAAGTTTGGCACAAGCTGCCCACCTCACACACAGCTCTGTCGGTTGTGGTAGAGGCTGGGAAGCTGTCAGAGTCAGCATCTTTACCTCTTTTACTCCTTCTCTGCTGGTCAGAGCATATCACTCTGGCCAACAGAGTGGTAAAAAGCTAAATAAAGCTTAACTAAAGTTTATATATTTAGCCATGGGAATATCCTTAATGCTGTCTGAGTGGTAATCCAACAGTCCTCATCATCCAATATGTGCCACCCCCAATAATAAACTAATAATAAACTAATAGTGGGGTTTTTTAGGCACCAGATAAGTCGTCGAATTTGCTAAAAAGGTCTTTATTTAATTACAGAACCTATATAGTATCCAAGTCATATAAAAGTATAATAAAACAGACACACATCACCACATCCAATACATCCTTTTGTCAAGCTTGTCACCACCGCAGATCCTGGGTAGACACAGGGGGACCAGGAGCAGGGAGTCTAAGCCACCCGAGGGTCTTCACCCAGAGCCCCCCTAACGGGAGATAGGCAGGAATCCCTTGAGGGGACCCTGTTGTCTTTTCCCGCGCTCAGATGGCTAGGTAATCCCTGGTAAACCCCCCCAGGAAGGTGCGGGCAGGTGCCCTGGAGAGTGTCCCTTTTAGGAGGAAGGTTTGCGGGTAACCAGGAACAGGTAGGAGGTATGCGCGAAGAGTAGTCAGAGTCCAAAGCGTTGGTCGGGGCTGGCGGCGTTCAAAGAGTAAACGTGAGACAAGCGTTGGTCGTGGCAGGCGGCAGACAATACAGAGAGTCAGGAACAAGCGGAGGTCAGGAAGCCGGAGGTCAAGAAGTAGTCGGGAACGGAGCAGGGTCGGATACCGGGAAATCAAGCCGAGGAAAGCAAACGCTACCATTAACAGGATACAGGAAGCTGTAATTCACCAGCACTGGGTGGAAGGACTGGCAGGCTTAAATAGGAAGTGTCCTCCCGGGGCCGCCCAGGAGGGAGGGGCGGACACCAGGAACATTCCCCCTGCCAGTCCTTTAAAACTCGGGTGAGGGCGCGCGCGTGCCCCCTCAAGGAGGTACCTCCACTCCTCCAAAGCGGCCTTCATTGCGAGGAGCTCCCGGTCCCCTATGCTGTAATTGCACTCAGCTGGAGTAAGCTTTCGAGAGAAGAAACATACCGGGTGCAGCAGGTTCTTTTCTCCAGAACGTTGCGACAGGACAGCTCCTATAGCGTACTCCGAGGCGTCTACCTCAAGAACGTAGGGCAGTGACGGGTCCGGGTGCTTGAGGATGGGAGCCTTCGTAAAGCTATCCTTCAAAAAGTCAAAAGCGGCGTGTGCCGGGGGCATCCAGGAGAAACGACATTTCGTGCTGGTAAGCTGGGTGAGTGGCAGGACAATCCTGGAGAAACCCTTGATAAACCTGCGGTAGAAATTCGCGAATCCCAAAAACCGTTGGACGGCCTTTCGGTCCGAGGGAATGGACCACTCAGCAATGGCGGAGACCTTCTGGGGATCCATCGTGATTCCTGCGGTCGATATGACGAGGCCGAGGAACTGAATGTCAATGTACAGATGGTTCAGGTGATGTGGGAGTAGCAACAGAAAAGGAGATGCCAGAGCGATGGCGTGTCCCCAGTGTGGCTCTACACCCCAGGTGCCCAACACATGCGGCCCTTCAGGTGTCCTTTGGCGTTCCCCCCTCCGTACTCTACTTGCAGCCCCCAAAACCGAACCTAAATGCATAGGGCATAGCAATTCACCTGTCTGAAACGTTATGTGCCCCATCAATATAATCAATGGCTTTAATGATATCTGTGAGGCTTATAACCTTTGATGATATATATGACACAAAATGTGCATCACCACACTACAGTGTCCCTAATGCTTGAAGTATCATTAAAAAAAATTTGTTATTTAAAAAATGAAAAATAATGTCTTCTAGCTATGACTGCTTTTTCATTATAAAATACTTCTACAAGTCAGTTTAGTTTGAAAATGTTATGTGCATCCCTTTAGTGATGCCGTGGGCCGCACTTGTGGCCCTCCATTTCAACTCAGTTGCCCACCACTGCTCTACACCAACCTTCTCCACTATAAGTAAGGACCTGGGAATAAGCAGCTACGGCCAGCTGGCTCTGACAACAATGTCCTATTTGGTGGACTCAGCCTGACCATCTCAGCAGCATGCGGCATCCCCAAACCCAGAGGGATATTTAGCCATGTATATTGTTGCTATAAATGTAGAGGACTGATTCCAATCATGTTCTGTACTCTATTATTCTATTCTTTTCTATATCTTCAGTTTGTCTTTAGGGTGAGAGAAATACATTTCTGTGCCACGAAATCTACCTACTGACATTTGTTTTAGAAATAGAAAACTTTATATTTTGAATTAAGGTATTATTTTGGGAACAATATTGCTATATAATATGTATGAGTCAATCTTTCTATTATAAATGGCAAAATGATGATATCTCGATAAAAACTATCAAGGGCATCTGCAAATAAATGACTTATTCAATGAGGGACAAAACCTGTGTTTTAAAACTAATGGTTGATCTACAAAATGTACAAAACAGACAGTTGCTACTAACATTTCATTTTCTGGTGTTCTGTGTACACGTTTGTTGAAGGTATTATGTTTAAGCAAATCCTAGTCAACAAAAGAATGAATATATAATTATTCTGTCCAAATACACACCACATAACATGAAATAATAGTCAATGTCTAACAGACAAGCTTTGCAAAACTGCCATTGATATTGTCAAGGTTTTTTACTTCTAACTTGTAGACTTATTCAGTGCTGTTTTGATGAAAAAATTCAACCGCAGAATAATAATTATGAGTAGACTGAATGCGGCAGGTGACAGACAATAGGTACTTTACCATATCAGTTTGTTCGAATTTAAAAGCACCATTGCAAGAGGTCATTTATCCTGAGTCGCTTCATTGTTCACTAATTCTCTTGTCACCAGATATAATATGTCCAACTTACAAGAAAATTAAGAGTGCTTTGTTATGACAGCAATATTTATTTGTTTAAATTCATTTAACAAAGCTCAACTACTTGGCTATAACTGACAACTTCCTGATAATATATGACACTTCCAAGTGGACATTACGTGATCTAGGATGAACAATGAATTACAAAGTAGTGTTTTGCCCTGTCAATGAGCTACCACTCAATCATTGTGAACAATGTGTTATATAGAGCGAATGGTTCAGAAATACTTCAACAACAACCTAAAACACATTTAGTTTTGTTCTCAATAGAGATTTAAGTACATTAATATATATTTTTAAACAGAATGTAAAAACGTTATGGTCCTTACAATGAATTGCCTTGCAAAAACTAAGGAAACAAAAATGTTAGGACATGCTTTAAACATGTGATATTTACTGTATTTAAGATCACCCCTCCCACCCAAATTTTTCGGTCCATGCTTTATCTTTATGCATATGTAATTATGAAATTTATTTTATTTGTAATGTTATTTTTTTCTGTTTTTCATAACTTTTGTTTGTCACAGCATGACAAGGACCTCATGTAAGCACCTCAGCTGTCCCATGTACCACCTGCTGGTGGCAATGTGCTAGTGCTTCCGATGGCTAGGTTCCCTAGTCACCAGCAACTGGCTTCCTGTAAGTGTCTGCTGAGTTGAGCACACCTGCCTCAGTAGCCTAAGGGCTATATACCATATTTTTGGGGGTAGGGGGGAAGTGCCTGCGTCTTATGGTCCGAATGTGCGACCACCTGTGGCCATTTGGCTGCCAGTGATCGCAACTTGGCTCCCCACCAGCTCTCCCGGCAGATGGGAGATCGGCTGTGTGCAGCCGGGAGAGCTGGCGGGAAGCTGAACTGTATTGGCTATATTTGCAGAGCCCCGCAGATATAGCCAATGCAGAGTGTGTGTGGGGAGAGCTGCACTTGCTGGCAGCTTCCTCCACACATGCAGCGAACAGGAGACAGGGAAATAAGTGTGCCTCCCTTCCCCGTGTGTGAGGAAGAAGAGATGCCGAAGTGTGCTCTCTAGTGACACAATTTTACACGTTGAAAAGGGGTACTGCATGAGATTTTTTCACATTCATTTAAACACATTAAATATATTTTTTCTGATTTCCTGCTCTAAAAACTGTGTGCGTCTTATGGTCAGGTGCGTCTAATAGTGCAAAAAATACGGTAGGTGGGCTTCACCCACACTGAGCTGGCTGGGCATCTTAACTTTCACTGCAACCTGAATCTGTTTCTGACCTGGATATCTGATTCCACTCTGACCCTTAACCCTGGATAATCTGTACATCTAGATCTGAACTCTGGGCTATTTTTGCACCTGTTTGTTCCTGCTATTGTAAGTGCACCATAAATCCTTTTTTGTTCACCATTTTCCTGTCTGGTTGTCAGTGTGTGCAGCCTGTCTGGTCGCCCCCTTGGCTGAATCCTGACACTGTCATTGTCAGTGCCTAAAATGAAAATATTGGATTATTTTGGTAATTGTTACCTGTTTGACTGATAAACTGTCTCTATAATTTAATATGGACGTTGTGGATTAGTTTAAATAAGTTTTGGGTGACTTTAATATTTTTGGGTTGAGGAGTGTTGATTATGTACCCACCAAGCTGGAAAAACTGAGGTTAGTGGCTCGCAGAGATGGTTACATATTGGTTTCAGTTTAGTAACAGGGACATTGTCAGGACCTTTTTTTTGTGTTTTCTTCTGTTTTTTTTAATAATACATTTGTAATAAATGATGGAAACATTTCATTTGGCCTTAATAATTTCAATGTCTAAAAGAAGTATCAGTGTGTTATTTCCTTAATTCAAGGTATTGGTGTTAATTTTTGATTGGAGGACCACCTGGCCATTACTTACATATTAGCCCTGCCAGAGTCAAGACACTTTCTGCTTTAACCCCTCTGGTAGTCCAATAAATTATGAAAATTGTGTTTTAACCAGGATGGCTATGCTTGTTATACAATACAAGCATATAGCAAGGGTACCACCCCCACTTCCTCTAAGTCAATTTAAAGTCAGGGATGTAGAACAGTTAAGGCCCCTATACACCTTTCAATTTCCCTACAATCGATGTCAGATTTGATTATAATTTATAAACGGTGTTGGTTTGATTGAAAAAAGTACGATCGAACTACCCTCCACATGGAGAAACCAAGATTTTATAGATGTTGATTTGATCGATCGAAAAGAATAATTGAAGGAAGTCGATCGTAAACACACCAAAATGTCTGCCAATGGATGTATATGTACGTTTATTATTTAAACAACAAAATAACATTGCATGTACATTAGATCGATCAAAATTTTCCAACATGTCCGATCATTTTTGGATCGAACTTTTGTCCAATTTTGAACAAACTAGGTCAATCGAACCATGTGGACAGGCATAAATTTTTGATCGATCGACTTTAAAATCGATCGTTTTAGGTCAACCAAACTGGAAAATCAAAACATGTATGGGGGGCCTAAGAAGCCTTGAGGAAGCCAATGCTGCAAGATGGTAAAGGCAAGGCTAGAGCAGGTAAGCAATCCCAAATGTTTGCAGTGCTAAATTTTAAGTCAAAATGCTGGTGAACATTATTTGTGTTCTACCCGCCCCCTATACCTTAACATGGAGACAAAGTGCGACCCCTCCTCCTATAGTCAGGTGGGACAGTACAGCCAATAACACTTCCTTTCACTCCTAGAGGACACCCCCCCCCCCCTATAAAAGAAGCTGCTGATAGAGGGAGAGCTGCTGCTGATTGAGAGATGGCTGAGCTACTTTGCTATTACACTCCATCCAGTGATTTGCAGCTATAGCTAATGTGTTCTGTTACATGTAGTTCATCATTACTGAGCCACGAAAGTCCTCCTTTGGGGGTGGTGTATGCTGTATTATGCATTGCAGAGAGATCTGACTAAATGTAATGTGCTGCAGAAGGTACTGTCTGGTAACTTTTGGCAAAATCTTGAATCTAGATGTGATTTCCGGCCATTAGACCTGAAGAAAACAGCATTTTAAAAAATCCATATTTTGGGGGAGAAGTTTAGCCTTTAAACCCCCTCTGGCATGACACTGTCCCAGTGGTCGCACACTTTTTACTTTTTTTATTGATATTTTGGCTACAAATATGACCTGAAGGTTTGAGAAGTCCGCCCTCCATTAAAGTCAATGGAGGTTCGCAGTTCGCATGTTCGCGGCGGGTATTTGCAGAAGTTCGATTCGCCTGTTCGCGAACAACCACAGCTGATGTTCGTCCATCACTAACTTTCGGTCTCTCCCTCCATTGAACCTTCTCTTGTTGTCAACTTTGTGATATATCGCAAATAATTCTACTATTATTCAATTCAAAATTTGAATGTATGGCCATGCATTGGGTAAATATATTCGCAATTATATTCACATGGCGATTACAATGCCTAATATCTTGAATATTCAAAATTGCAATAATCTGCTGCCATTTTCTGTAATTAGATTGTAAACAAGAATGGGCAGGGTCCTTTAATCCTCCTGTGTTATATCCTGTTAACGCTGTGTAAAATGTTGGCGCTATATAAATAAATGATAATAATAGTAATATTAAACTGCACGTTCAAGTTCAGAGAAGTGAGATATCAGGTGGATATTCACAAAACACACAGCAGAGTGGGTAGAATTCAAACCGACTCATAAGTAATGAAGATATCAGTGCAGTAACAGAAAACTGTAACCCAGACATAAGTTTGGAAAGATTGCAGACAGAATGAAAGTGTAGCCCAGGTTTTTTTTTTCCCACAGTCACCAGAAGATGGCTCCCTGGACGAGCGTGGGGCTGGGTGAAGCTCACACCTTCTCGTTGTTAGGGCGATATAGGTGTGCTTCATCCAGACCAAGCTGGCTGTTCATGTTGATGTGTTCTGTTCGCTTCTTGGGCTGGACTTCTTGCGTTCCCTGGCTTATATGTCACTAAACCCTGGAAGCCCTGGTAACGAGGACTTTTTAACCGTGTGTGTTTCCTGCATGTAAGTCTGCAAATAAATTCTGTTTTTTGTCACACCACCATTCTGTCGTGGTCTCAGTTGTGTGTGCCTGCGGGTCCCCGTCGTCGGGATCTGACATCACAGCGAACGACAGCACTATATTTTTGCGGATTGTGGCCGGATATTGGCAAGTCGAATATCCGACAAAATATCACTGTGATTGGTTTGATTAGTGATATAAATGTTTAGACGTGTTTGCAAAATTTTGCAAAACATTTGCAAAAATACATTACGCGAAACTCGAATTTGGCATTGCTGACTCGGATGCTGAGTAAAATTTATTTATAAAAAAAATTCCTTCATTTAAAAGATCCAATTGTGTAAAAGAAAAAAACAATGGCCAGGTGTCGGTCGATTGGTTCCATGGGTCGGCCGCAAGATGTGGGTCCGCGTTGTTCCCTGGAACAAGCCTGGTGCCCTTCCCCCTGTGTCCGCCTTGGCTTGAAAAAAGCTCATAGGAACGTCGCAGGCTTTCCCTTTCCTGACGAGGCTATGACTCTCCAAATGGGACTCCTTCTCGCTCTTCAGAGATATCTACTAACCGGGGACCCTAAACCCCTCATCTTCCACAACCCCCAAGTGTTCTCTCTTGTAGACATACCGCCTCTGTTTTGGCTTGGAACAACACCCACATGAGATACGACCTCGACACCTGTTTCAGATCCTGAAATGCGGGGGGGAGCATCCTCCGCGGAGATTACTTCGCAGCGAGGTAAACTGAGTTGCCTCATTTATGGCCGAGTTACCTCAACTCAGATCCTTAGGCCGAAGAAAAGTCTCTAGGTAATCTCTTGCCAGATCTCTTTAGCCTGAATGCAATTCATGACTGTGACGATACCGACATACCAACGCGGGTGTCGGCTCGTAGACTCGATGTTGGTGCGGGGGTTCCACATCCCAACTCCCTCCCCATGCTTTGCGATGGGAGAGGGAACTAGGTGGACTTTTTTCCCCGGTGGAATGGACCAAGGCCTTTGCTTCTGCGTTTCAAGACCCTCTTTCCACTAGTACGGCCAAGAAACCAATTTCAACCGCAATCCTGACCTCGATGGTATCAGATGTCCGGCAGAAAAGTCATGGTCATTTCAATCCCTAGGGCTAGAGACCGGTTGCTGGCGGTGCATGGGAATGGGGAACCATGTCAAATCATATGAGGGCACCAGCTGTCCTTGTCATCGA
>CM070040.1:8154294-8172215 GCA_036250615.1 Ptychadena robeensis | reverse complement strand
TCTGGGACTCCGTTTTCACTATCTATAATGCCATGCATGATTTGGCGGTACCCAACACCCTGGCCATCGCCTTGCTCTCCATGATACCTGGCACTTTGCGGTCCATTAAACGTGACACCCTCCGCTTCTTTTTAATAGCGGCACGAACAGTAATCCCCAGGCACTGGCTGTCCTCCGTGCCCCCTACAGTGGCAGAGTGGATGGCGGAGTTGTCCACCATTGAACGTCTGGAGCGTCTGGTGGCCGAAGACGAGGGTCACGTGGAACTCTTCCACAAGATCTGGGGCCCTTGGCAGGGCTTTCAAACCACCCCAAGGTTCCAGACTCTGATGTCTTCTCTGGCTCCGAGCGGAGGGACTGCCCCCCCCCCCTGAATCTGTTTCCCCCCCTTCTCCCCCTGCATGTTGTTTCGCTCCCCGCTGTGCTAGTCTTTGTGCTCTGTCTTTTGTCTTTTTTGTTTCTATGTTTTTTTGTGTGGGGTTTGTTTTTCTTTTTGTTTTGTTTGTTGTTGTTTTTTTGGATTTGGATTTGTTTTTATTGGTCCGCCAGTGCTTTTCGGTCTCCGTTTTTGTATTTTGCTTTTTTAGCCCTTTACATAGGGATGCGTTGCCCCAGTTTGACCGGCCCAAAGACCGTGGGGTCCACAGACTCGCACGACGTTAGTTATTGGGGCCACTTTTTCCCCTGTGTTGTTGTTTTTGTTATACTATGACCCGGACGGTCTAGGTGGACCGTTCGTGGATTCCTCGGCGGGGTTTCGTTTGTTGTCTATGTGTGATGGTTTGTAAATTTTTGTATTGTTATTTGCAAATTTAATAAACAAATATTAAACAAAAAGAAAAAAACAAAATATGTTTATTTTCTCTAACTTCCCTATGCAAACCTTCTGACATTCACTTCTTGCTGTATTTAGATCGTTTAATCAGATGTTTAATACAATTAGTGTTCAGACCATTTGCTCTTCCATATTGCCTACCTCTTACTAGGAAAAACGCTGTCCTTGACATTTAAAATGCAGACGTTTGAATTATAGAGATTGTAAACATTGTAAACATTGGACTTTTGTGTAAGCTCTTTCATACGCTGACTAAGTAATTTAGGGAAACTTAACAGAAATGGATCTGGAGGGGATTAATTTAATCATGAACAGCTGCTTACCTGAAAATCCCTGTAACAATTTTATAAAAAAAAAATAATAATCCTAATTACCTCATAGGAAACATAATTCTGTCTTATCGGAGAGAGAGGAATGAGTGAGAGTTAATACTACACCTGGCAGATCACCTCATATACTACACAAGTGCTATTGGTAGACAGTAGTGGTGGCCAATAGAGATGGTGGAATTTTTCGAGTTGCTAACTTTGTGAGCTGATTGCAAAGCCTCTGGAAATGGCATCATCACCAAACTTGCTGGAGATGTAGAGAAGCATTGGGGGCATATTTGAACGAAAAAAGGTCCAATCTAGTACATATAGTTTTTGCATGAATTAAGCTAAAAGACAAAGTCAAAATTCTGATTTTTGAAATTTTGACTTAAATTTGAACTTAAACTATGCAAAAACGATTTGTGTTAGAGACAAACTTCTTTTTTTGTAATTTACCCCCAACTCTTCTCTACATCTCCAGCAAGTTTAGTGATGATACCATGTTTAGGGGCTTTGCAAATAACTCAAAATCATCGAGTGATTGATTTTTTTTTCTAAAATTCGACCAACTCTAGTGGCCAACTGAGTTGATATGGAGGGCCACAAGTGCAGCCCTCGGCATCACTAAAGGGCCGCACATAAAATGTTCAACCTATACTGACTTGTATAAGCATTTTATAATAAAGAAATGACAGCAGGTATAGCTAGAAGACATTAAAAAAAAATTTTTAAATGATACTGTCATCATTAGGAAACACTGTAGTATGTTAACCTCCCTAGCGCACTGCATAGGTACAGATTTCTGTACCAAAAGCGCACCATAGACTTTAATGGAAATTTTTTTTTTGTAAAAAAAGTTATTTTAAAGTAGAATTTTATTTTTTGTTGTAAATAATAAAAATTTATTGAATGTAATGTGTTGTGTTTTATTAGTTTATAAAATTGTACTGGGTACAGTAATCACTGTGCCGTAGAATTCCTTTTTTGAACTTTTAAATTTCCCGCCACCCACCGTGTGACACTATCGTGTCACACCGGAGGGGTTGGAGGATCACTGAGCAGCCGGGATTACATGAACAAGCCTCGGAGCCGCCGCGGCGGACACACAAGACGGTAAGTGAAAACAGGCGATCTACACTAAGCCGGAGCCCCGCACGCTCACTTACCATCTGTGTGGGGGGCGGCGGCCCGAGGCTTGTCTGTATGCAATCCCGGCTGCTCAGTGACCTGTATCTACATGGCAGGCATTTGAATTTCCGCCGCCCCACCGATGTGACGTCATGCGTCAGACCGTAGGGGCGGAGGGATCAGTGAGCAGGATAGCATGAAGAAGCCTCGAGACCGCCGCCGACACACAAGACATAAGTGAGCCCCGCAGCGCTCACTTACTGTCTTGTGTGGGCGGCGGCCGAGGCTTCTTAATGTAATACCAGCTCATCTTGAAAACTTCCCGCTGCCGGGGAGGGCAGAGGAAGTCATTCAAGAATCGGAGCCGCCGCGGACGGCGTGGATCATATTGTGGATTATGTAAATGATGGATGTGATTACATGTAATAAGGATGTAACTGTTGTTCGTTTTGTATATATACAGTGTTTCTCCCCCCTTTCCCTCCTCCCTCCTCCCCTCCCCCCCCCCCTCCCCTCCTCACCCTCTCTCGCCTTTCCTCCTCCATCCGCCCGTCCCCGACTAATAATACCAATCTCTTATATTAATAATTTTTGCTCCAAAGAATACCACTCGTCTTATTTTTGGAATGTCTTATTTTTTCCATGAAGATCCAGCACTAGCTGGGGATCAGGGTGGGCGGAATCACTTATATGACACAGGGGGGGGGTCAGAGGGGGGGAATCAAACTGGCACAGGAACTCAGAGGGAGGGGCAATTACCATTTTTTAGTAACCCCTCTGATTTCCTCCTGTGTCACTTTGATGCCCCTCTGATTGTCCCCCCTGTCAGAGTTACAGTACCGTATCTTCATTGTTGACCTTGTCGGGGGAATGACTTATATTTTAGCATGGAGGGGGCATAAATGGTAAAGGGTGTCTTAATATTTTTCAGTGGATGCCTTATTTTGGGGAAACCGGGTATTGGTCTCCACATTAAAGACCTTTTAACTGATAAAATACCTGATATTGTTGTGCCGTCATACTGGAAACCCTATGTAGTTTTTCAGGACTTGTGGGTCCAAGTAAGGAATGGATAAATGTAAAATATAGTCGGGAAATGCTGCCTATTCTAGCTGTAAAAGTAAAATAGTCCCATGGTTACTTTCAACATGTATTTTTCCATCTGTATATAAATTTTTTCCAATTTTTGTGTTGCCTTTTTTATTTGCAATATATTTCCACAGATCTTTCATTACCCTTAGGCGATTTTTTTTATTATAATACTATGTACAAGCTATATGTTCACTTTTTTTAGTCAATCTTACCCATGACTTTTCATTTGGATAGACACACAAATTAATTGTGGTTTTTTTTTTATGTAGTGCATAATGAACATGTGAGAAACGTGTAACCAGTTCAGCTCGCCAACATTTATACCCCATGCTTTGGAAGGAGGATAACAGTTATTAGAATTCTGTTCAGTTATGTGGAGCACTGGGGTTACTGGCAGAAATCAAGTTATTACATTTTTGGGGAACATGTTAAAAGGTTTTTATCCAACCATCGCTTTGTAGGACTGCTTTACATTTTTTTTTCTTGGTTTTAGATATTTTTTAAGCAAAGAATGATGCATGCATTGTGATCAGCTTAATAATAGATGCGGTTCATGGACAGTAAACATATTTTCCGAGACAGATTCACTCATGCATTATGAGCTATTTTCAATAGACTCACATTGTTATTATATTTATTGTTATCAGTAAATACATGTATAGATTGTGACCCGATATTTTGGCTGATCGACCGTGTGATATGACATCATCATGCACAGTCAATCGTCCGAAACTAAAAACGGGTCACAATCGCCCAGCGCACCCTTTGTGTGCCAGCGCTGTCCGTCGGGTCCGGTAGACCCGACAGACAGCATCTAGGCACGCTGGCTGTGCTGTTGTCAGCCTAGAACAAAGGGAGAGGGAAGGGAGCTGCTAGCAACCCCCTTCCCCCTCAGAAGCAGACAGGCTGATTGCTCAGCACCGATGGATCCCAGATCCCTTGGAGCTGAGGAGACATACTTTAGGCAGAGACACTGTGTCCCTATCTAAAGTATCAGACCGATCTAACAATTACGGACATGTCCGTAATGGCCTAGATCGATTTGGCTGCCGTTTTAGGCTCTTTTAGCTTAAGATCGGCACCCGATTTTTCGGCCAACCGATCGCCTACTGATCGCCGTGAGCGCGCACAGCCAAAAAAATAAGTGTGTATGGGGCCTTTATAGATTTTGGAAAACTGTAATTTAAATATTTTGTCACTAAGTATACTATGGATAAAGTAGGCAAGATTGACCAGGCATCATTCCATTCCCTTTGGGGCTAGAAATTATAATTTTGTCATGCATGTATCCCTCATATTGTACTAGATACCCTAGTTTGGTCCTTGGCCACCAGGATTGGGAGTTACAGGGGCCCAAATTTGGGTTACCAAAAGTGCTACGTTTTTGTGCTGGATGTAGCCATGCCCTTAGAGTTTCAGACCATGAGCCCCTGAGGGGCTGGAGAAACAGGTACAGTGAGCACTGCTCCTGATGCATTCCTTTAGGAAAAATGGCCCACTTTGGCCCCTCCTATCTCCTGAACTAAAAGGCCCAAAGCTTGGTACATTTGTAGGGAGAGCCTTCAACACTACACACAAAATTTTGGGGTTCTTCAGACCCAAAGGGGCTTAACAACCACACTCCATAATGCTTGAACTGCTGTGGCTCCCCATCCAAAAGGGCTAGGGACTGTTTGCATGCTAATAAATTTTTTTACTACACACACTAAAAAAGGTGATTCTTTTTGAACAGGTCCTGGAGCAAAATTTGCCTAACTTTGGGAGCACTTCTGGACCAGTTCCTAAAGTGCCAAGACCCGGTTCTAAGGTGGTTGTTGAAGGAAGGTGATTACTTAAATTTTTCCAAAATTTGGGGGCATTGGCCCCTTGGGAATTTTTTTTTACTCAAAATTCAGATAACTGCAATCTCACCATTTCACCATAATATCTATGAAAAAGAATGACCCATTTTGGAACCACGGTTCTCTGGAACCAAGTGGACTAGAGGCCCCCAATTTGGTAGGATTGTAGGTATGGTCTTCAGATACATCCACGCAAAACGCGGGGTCTCTAGCCCATTGGGTGGTACATATTTTGCTACGAGGGTAGCACATTTTGACTGGGATGTGCTCCCCCTGCTGGTAATTCTGTGCTATAGAGGGTGCACATCTCGAAAGGGAGATTATTTTGAAGAGACACCCACCAAAACAAAGAGGTTGACAGCTATGGGAGGAAGGGAATAAGAAGTGGAGCTTGGGTGCCACCTAGTGGTCGAAGGGGCACGCAAGTATGCATAGCACAATAAATGGCCCTGCTTCCATAATTTTCATCCTTTGTCCACTGGTAAAACTCTTCATTTAAAAGCATTTTAAGGTTCTCATGCTATGAATATAGAAGCAAAAAAAGGTGTGGATTGCTAATGAGGGTTTGGATTTAAATGCTTATTTGATAACTGAATCTGTCTCCGTTTTAGGGTCTAACTTCCTGAAGAAACATGGAAAGGTAATTGAATTTGCAAATGAAAAACAGTGGTTTTAGGGCAAGGGGGGACATTGCATTGTCTCTGATTCCCCTGCAGTGTATGTCACACCCTGATCATGGTAATGTAAAGGTGTCAAAGAGAATACAGGAGTATAAACATGTGTTGGCAGAACAACAACTATGGTGAGTTTGAGGGAGAGAAAATGATCCCTGGTAGAGCTCATAAACCCTTAAAGAAATACCTTATTCAAAAGGAAAGTGAACCCTATATCCAATAGACCACTAGGTCTATGATAGAGCAGGGCATGTTAAGAAAGTGTAAATCAGTTGCTTGTGGAAGCTCTGTCTGGATTATCGTAAATTGAATTCTGTCACACCTGCCTGTGCACCAGTGATCAGAGAAACCCCAACCCTTCTTTCCCAAATCACTCCTAATGCTTAGTGTTTTAGTACCTTGGATTTTGAAGCATACCAGTTGCAGAACAATCTCAGTACAAACTAGCTTTTACATGTGCAACTGGAATTGCTTACCTCAAGGTTTACACAACTGTCCAACCATTTTTCACAAGTGTATGGCAGCACTACCTTTAAAATTCTCCATAACCCAGAACCGTACACTATACACTACAGGTGTATAGTGTACGATTCTGGGTAATGGAGAATTGGTGTATTTGCACCAGTTTAGTAAAGTTTACATTTCTCTTAAGCCTTTGTGATCATTCAGCTAGTTTCTAATCTGTACAAGAAGTAAAACTATTAGTTATGTAGTGACCAGGGTTACGCCACATATGTATATAATTGTTGAATTGTATATACTGCCCTGTGTCACCATGTTTTCTGTGAAAATGTGTATATTACTTTAAATGTTCCTTGCATTCCTCTATAGCAGGTGCAGGGATGACTAATGGCTTCTAGCTTCCCGCTCTTTTTCTGGCCATACAATGTTACTTTTGATTTCTGCCTGGAGATAACTTACTGCCCTCCTCCAAGCAGAGGGTATAAATATACCTCCTTAGGCCCTCCTTAGCCAGAGTTGGCTTAGCTCCTGAACCACCTACAGCCAGTGCCGTGCAAACTGAATTGGAGCAATCTCTTGCATTTTCATTGGTTCTACCACAGGCCATCCCCTAGCAGTGCCCGGGACCAAGGACCCCCATCTGTGGTGACCGAAAGGGTTTGTCCCATGGACCAGGACTGCCTTCCCTCGAACGTTCCCGAGCAGAGGGATGCGGCTACCGGTAGGTGCTAAAGTTATGCAGATGCAGGATTCCTCCAGACTTCACCTCACCTGCACGCTATTCAATATTGCCATGGCCACTGGACTGTACCTGACCCCCTCTCAACGGGACGTGAAGCCATTGTCACCCTGCAGCTGGTAGCCTCTTTACTCTGAAACAGTAGTTCCTAAAGTGTGTGCCCCATTCCCAGGCTTGGGTTTGGTGTTGGACTGTAAATATTCCTGCTAGTAAAGCTGCAAATATTCCCCTACCAGCTGCCTATGACTCCGTTTATTGAAGTGCGTGAGCCTGGTACAGTGTTTGAACATTCCAAAGAATCTGGTCATTCGGAGCAACAGTATGCCCTGCATGACACTACAGTTACTTCCCCCGGCGAACAGTACGGGTGTTCGACCCGCCTGTTCACCAGCGGGAAGAATTCTTTGACGAGTGACCGCAGACAGAAGCCGGTCTCTCATCAAAGAAAACCGGAAGTGACGTTTGGGTAGAGAAAACGAGAACTGTGCGTTCCAGGTACCGGAAGGGATGTCAGCCAAATTACTATTCAAATTCCACCATACACAAGTGGAGAATTCAAATCTAAAATCTTTTTTAAAAGTCCGCCTGTTCGCGGACGGACCTGGGTGAAGTTCGGCCATCACTATTACTGAATTTTGTCCTCTAAACACATCCAATACGCACATATAAACATTGAAATCGGGTGCAATTTTTTTTAGCATGAAAATCCACATGTTGTGCCATACAACTTCTGTCTTACTGAACTCACCACATGTGAAGATTGAGGGAGCAAAAAAGACATCAACAGAAGGACTGGAAGAAATAAAGTTAAGGGTAGAAAAATGAAAGCTGTATTTACTCACTGTGTTCTCAGTGGACAGGATGGAGTATACATTTATAGGGTGTTTGGCAACTACATTTCCTGAAACAGATAATCAAGACATTAGACTCATTTAAGAAGAACCTGTAGTTTAATAGGAAATAATTGTTCTGTACATTTACATGCACATGCAATTGCAAAGTGAATACTTTTTTCTTGAGATGATATTTATTTCCCAAAACGTTGCTTCAATGCCATAAACCAAAAAGTAATGCACAAACTCTACACAGACCTGCTGCGGTCTGACATGTGCATGCCCCTGCTATCTCTCAATGTATTCTTAAGTGCCTAAGGAAAGTGTGTGCTTTATGGCCTTGATGCAGGGTTAGTTGGATGTTTCTAATAATACAGACATTTTACATACAAAAGTTTTCAATATGAATTATATGTATCATTTTTTACATTGCCTGCTGTCCTTTTTCTCTTTTAATGTCACAACAAGATCAACAAATATATGTATATATATTTATATTTTTACATAGCAAGTCTTGACAAAGCCACTGGGTTGGTGAATTGCGTTGACTGATTTGGTAATGTAGATTTGTATGAAGACATTAGACTAATTTAGGAAGCACCTGTCGTTTAGGTAAATATTTTTTTTTTAGAAGAGGAAATACTTTTTCTGTACATTTACATGCGTCAAAGTGCAAATGCAAAGTGAATACTCTTTTCTTGAGATGATATTTATTTCCCAAAATGTTGCATCAAGGCCATACACCAACAAGCAATGCACAAACTCTACACATACCTGCTGCTGTCTGGCACATGCAAACCCCCTGGTATCTCTCAATGTATTCTTAAGTGCCTAAAGAAAAGTGCATGGTTTATGGCCTTGATGCAAATTTCGAATAATACAAAAATTTCACATAAAAAAGTATTCAACATGAATTATATGTATAATTTTTTTACATTGACAGTTGTCCTTCTTCTCTTTTAATGTCACAACAAGATCAACAAATATATGTATATATATTAGTATATATGTACATAGCAAGTCTTGACAAAGCCACTGGGTCGGCGAACTGCGTTGACTGATTTTGTGTACATATGTTTGTGGTAATGTAGATTTGTATGAAGACATTAGACTCATTTAAAAAGCTCCTGTAGTTTAAGAGGAAATATTTTTTCTGTACATTCACATGCATCAAAGTGCAAATGCAAAGTGAATACTTTTTCTTGAGATTATATTTATTTCCCAAAACGTTGCATCAAGGCCATACACCAACAAGCAATGCACAAACTCTACACATACCTGCTGCGGTCTGACACGTGCAAGCCCCCTGCTATCTCTCAATGTATTCTTAAGTGCCTAAGGAAAGTGCATGGTTTATGGCCTTGATGCAAATTTCTAATAATGCAGAAATTTTACATAAAAAATTATTCAACATGAATTACATGTATCATTCTTTACATGGACATTTGTCCTTCTTCTCTTTTAATGGCACTAAAGATCAACAAATATATGTATATATATTTATATGGTTAAAGGTGAGAGGGGGTGAGAACTAAAGTCATAGGGCTAAGCCCTTTTGAATCAGGTGCCGCGCCCCTATTTGAAATAGAATATATATATATATACATAGCAAGTCTTGACAAAGCCGCTGGGTCGGCGAACTGCGTTGACTGATTTTTGTGTACATATGTTTGTGGTAATGTAGATTTGTAAATATATCTGCTGTACAGTATGTTTTTAAGAAATCACTATATGTCTGAAATGAATTGTCAGATTCTTATATTGTAAATTAATAAATGATTGGTGTTTGTTTATCTATTTAAAATATATTGATCTTAAAGCGGACCTACCACTTGTTAGTCTCTCTGCAGTATCAGCTTCAGCTCAGCTGATATTGCAGAGATCGCTGACTAAAAAACCAAACTGTTTCTGGCAGCAGGAGGGGTGTCTTTAGAGACAGCCCCTCCCACTGTGTTACGTCTCGCCTAGGCAGGCCTAGCTGCAGGGGTTACTGGGAATTCTCTCCCACAAGCCCCTGTGTCTCAGTCTCACAGATGTGATGTCAGCGTCGTGTCTGTGAGACTTTGAGAAGAGAGGAGAGAGAAGCTTCTCTTCACATGATCTAGCTGAGTGCCCCCCGTCTCCCCCACACTGGAGCTGTAAAGGAGTCTGTCTGTGAAGGAATGCAGGGGAGAAGGGGGGGTGTTGTTAGCTGCTGCCCGGAGAAGATAGATCAGGAAGTGGCTTCTCTGTCCTTCTTCAACATGTTGCCACCATCAGATAAAACATGAAGAAGGTAAGTCATTTTATTTGTTTGTGTGTAGCAGTTTGACAGGATCTACACTGCTGACAGGTAAGTAATGTGTTTATTTCATGTATCTGTGTTTTTTTTGTTTTAGTTTAAAACCGCTTTAAGTAGCAAAAAAAAACCTTGGTTTGGGTGTTTTAGGCCTTCAATTAACATTCAGCCTTAGGGTAAGTTTCCACATACGTCGGGACCCTCTCCTGACGTAGCAGATAGACATTGCCTGCATGGCGGATGGTCTGTCTACACATCCGTCGGTGCAAAGAATCAACGTATTCGGCTACGTGGAGCCTTGCAGCAGCGGAGCGGCTCGGCTCCGTGAAGACAGATTCTCTGCCGAGCAGGTAAGTGTATCTGCTACGTTGGGGTCCCGACGTATGTGGAAACAAGCCCTAATACTTGAACCAACAGACACAGAGTTTGATAGATCAATATATGCTGTTGTAATGTCCTTTTTTATTTCAACTAATAATGAAAAGTGATGGTAATGGTAGAAGATGGTAGATGGTAGAAGAATGAATGGATACTGCATATTCAATTGTATAAGCTGCAACAACAAGAGATTTTATATGCTGGCAACATATAGTTCTGACGCCCGCCCCTCTGACCACCGCTGCTCCATAATGGAGCAGTGGTGGTCAGAGGGGCGGCCGTCAGAACTTCAGAGGACAGGATACCAGCTGGAGATCCGCTACCCATTGATGGATCCCCCCTTCTCTCTTGTAAAACACACCGGCATCCAAGGTTGTTGACCTCCTACCTGCTTACAAAAGTGGAAAACGTAGAACACAACAAACTTCATGGTCTAAATAAAAAATGAAAAAAGGACAGAGCACGGGTGTTCTTGATAAAGTCTACAAAAGACGAAACGCGTCGAAAAAATCCTAGTGCAATGGAATCATCTATGACACTCCGCCAATGGAGGTCTGACCAACTATTTTGATAGGAGGGAACGGGGACCACCATGTGTAGGAGGCCCCCGTCCCTTTCTAGTTTTATTTGAATATATGTATGTATATATCTCTGCAGTCTAACAAACTGTCAGTTGTTGTTGTCTTGTTAAATAAGATTTTTAATAAACTGTACCTCAGATGGGGCTAAATCGTCTTTGAAGTTTCTGGCTTAAAATTATTTTGGCAAACAAAAGACCCTCAGAAACCCCCTTCTGACTATATGTTGCAAGCATATAAAATCTCTTGTTGTTGAATTTTGAATAAATCCCCAGTAATTGGGGTGGGGGGGAGAGTCTTTGTCTATTTGCCCTTTTCTTCCATAGTTGCCAAACAAATATTCAATTTTTTACAAATTGTATAAGCTGACTAATTAGTAGTTCTCTATTTGACTGGTCCTGTTTCAGCCTACACAGAAATCACAGGTGAGATCACATTATCTTGACCAGCCAGACAGAGAAGTACATGTCTTTGTAGCTATCACAGCCCACAACAAGCAATTTGATTGTAATGCTTTATTCAAAATAGGGAAAACAGGAAAATGTCACATTTTCTGGCTAAATAAGATGAGTGTACTTAGTGTTATCTTAGAAATTAAGCATATAACGTGTTGAAGTTGATAAATCTACACATCTACAACACAAGAAGCCAAAGCAAATGAATTACCCTTTCCTATGGTATTCTTAATAGGCACAGTGGATAAACTACTTTTAGGTGGAGTCAGACTTGGCTTTCCATTTTCCCATATGGTATTCCTTGGACTGGATAAATAGTTTGTTGGCTGAGAACAATTCTAAAAGCAAAGAAGTTCATAAAATAATTATTGGCATTAATACATGAATAAATTCCACAATGCAATACACAGTGAATGTTAACAGATCCAAAGGACATTGCAAGTAAATCTAGTACCGTATATACTGGATTATAATCTAGTTATCTAGTATCGTATATAATCTATTATCTAGTACCGTATATACTGGATCGCACGGCATCGACAGACAGATACCTCTTACCTGTATACCTTCACGTTCATCCACCCGATTACCTACGTATATACCCCATACTGGTGCCCCTCCGTTCTTGTCCTAGATTCCTGGGTCGGCGACCATACTCCACATATACCTTTTTACTTAAATATGGGCGACACCTCTTGAAAAAGACAAGCTTCTTCGAAACGCGTGTTGAGGTGTATATATCCCACCTACTACAGTGATTACTGGAAATCATGGTCAGCAGGCATCTCTAATGCCCGACGATATCAAAAAAATCTTTTTATACAATGATGTCATATTTAAAATCATTTTAAGGATTATTTAATATAATAAAATGTATTATTTTATTGAAATGTCAGTCTGATCACTGAGCTGTCACTCTATGATCGACTTAATTTGCTTAAAAATTCATGTTACTGTGATCTCTTTCTATAATCTAGTTATTTATCCACTACAATTACCCAAATAGGTGGCCTCAAAGTCCCATTACCTCGCTTTCTGCGAGGAACAGTTCGCAATTGGAGAACTAGTTTCTAGTATTCTGCCAACTCTCTATTGGGTATATACTGGATTATAAGCCGAATTTTTAAGCAGCTGAAATGTGCTCAAAAAATATATTCAGGTCAAAAAATGAAAATCGCTGCATTTTGTAGGTTGACTATGAGTGAATTGCAAAGCCCCCAAACATATCAGCACCAAATTTGCTGGAGATGTAGAAAAGTGTCGTGGGAACATTTGAAAAAAAAATTATTGCTCTAGCGCATTTAGTTTTTGCATAAATTAGGTTCAAAAAATTAAGTCAATTCAAATTTGAACTTATTTTGTGCAAAAACGTGATATGCTAGAACAATACTTTGTCTTTTTTCTAAAATTGGGTACCTCTGCTTAGATTTGGGTCGGCTTATGCTTTAGTATATACGGTAAACATAAAAGAGTAGTTGGTGAACAGCTTATTAGTTTATATTTGCGTGACTTTCTTCTTCATATTGAAATGAGTTCATCCACTTTAAAAGACCAGACCAGCAATCTCTAGTTAATTTATTTATTTTCAGTTTTGGAAACAACCTTTTTTCTAACTTACCGTGAAAGAAAGAGCCTTTTTCTTTTCCTTCATTCTCTTAATAGCATTTCTGACCTAGAAATCAACATTTTATATGAATATTTCTCATCCATTTTCTTTCATCGAACCATATAACAGCCATTAAGAAACAAGGAAATGCTATTCATAACGTCTGTCAACAACATATTGCCTATATGTAAAAACAGCATATTGTTTACACACATTGGCATTTCTATAGTCTGCATTTTCTTTACCTTTAAGGGTTTAAATGTGACAAAAACAGGGGTTTCTTTTATAGATAGTGATGTGATTGAAGTGATCATTGCCATTACTTGTATTGTCTAATATATATCTAGCCATGTGTTGGCAGGCCAGAGTACAATCATAGGTATAGGCATAAAAGCTTTTGTGTGTTAAATGAAATGATAGGGTCAATATATTCTGCTCTCTATCTCTCTATAAATTCCAGCACATAGCCACTCAGTCTACAGTTACAAATATTTGTAGGAGAATGGGTTGTTCAGAAAATGTCTGTGTCTTGGTGGCTTGATACCCTACCATCAACAGTTACAGGTATTGTTGGAACCTGTTGTTTAATTATGTATCATATGGCTTGTTGAAACTCTCAAAACCTCTGTAGTGGGTCCTCCCCTCCCCTCCCCTGGGGGGTGCTGGTGAAACCTGTGTCCTATTTTCTCAGACATACCAAACCTTGTGACCTTGACTATTGCATTAAAGAACAGAAAAACTTCTAATTGTTCTGCTGTCAGGATCAGGTACTGAGGAGGCAACCAGGAAGGCAACTCACACTGAGATCCAGACAGAGGTGGTGGTGACAAAAACAGATTTAATGAAGGACTTACAGGCAGGAGCAACAACAGGTGCAAAAGTCCAGGGTACAGGGGGTGTCCAGAGTTCAGGTTCAGTGTTCATGAACAAGAAGCATGAAGCCAGAGAAAGCATGAAGTCCAGACAAGCAAACAGAAACAATGAACAGCAAATGTGGTCTGGATGAAGCACACCTAAATAGCCCTAAGCTAACGAGGAAGGTGTGAGCTCCACCAAGCCCAGGCCTGCAGGGAGCCACCTGCTGGTGACTGTGGGACCAACCCATGGATGGACAATCACCGGAACATCCAGGGTCCTAACATCTGTCTTGTCCTATTGTTATGGACGCTCCAGCAACTTGCGGCAGTAGCTACTGCTACGTATATAAACTCCTGAAGAAGCAATCAGCGAAACGCGTCGAGTATATTATATACACTATTGTAGCATATCTGATAAACATTAAATCTCACACCTGGATTATGACATGTTTGGAATAGACTGTTCACAAGCAATCTTTTTGGTTTTGAGTGAATGCCTCCAAGTTGACGCAGCGTCCTTACCAATAGGCACGGCAGAACAATTATAAGTTTTTCTGTTTTCTATGTTAGTTGGGATGTGGTATCATTCTTCAGTGCAATTGAGAGTCTCTCTTTAGTTGACTTTTGCACGTTTTTTTTTTCAGCACCAACACATCAGATGCATAAGAGACATATAGAACCTCAACTCTCAACCTGGACCGCCAGTCCCCTGCTCTAAGCCCGGTCCATCGATGAGTGCCCTCCCCCACTAACCCAAACTATACACAGGCCAGCAATATACAACTTTTATAGCAGTTGATTATATTATCTTATACCCAAATCAACAATAAATAGTTGCATTTATCTATGTTGCTCTTACCTCACTGTTATAAATGGCATAAATCAAGAAAATATAAAGCCCCTGTAAGAAAAAAATGATATTATTATTATTATTATTATTATTATTATTATTTTTTCTAATTCAAATTACATATCCACAATTTTGTAAAATGTGCAAACCATCATTTTAAAATATTAAGGTCGAAATTTAAGTTCATTACTAGAGTTAAATTAGTAAAAACAGTAATAGTTAATAGTTGAAGATACTAAACACATTTGAGAGGTATGCCACTTTTAACCAGCAACAGCCATTCTAATTACAGTAAGTACCAGTAGACGTCACTAAACCAAGCAGTATTAAATAAGCAACCCCCTTGAGCTATACAACAGGCTTTTCAGGTTAGCATTTGAGAAAAAGGTCTCAAAGTTTGTTACCTTGTGGTTACCCAAAATGTACTATAAAACCTCCAATCATTATGACACATTTTACAGTGTATGAAAAAAATTTTTTAAAATGAAGATATTGCAATTAGGTGAACATGTTAGTAACGCTATAGACTTTCATTTGATCATATTGTCTTGTAATGTTGAATGTGAATGATAGGTGCCCTCCACCATTATGTGAATAGTTGATGGCTTCTACTGGTGGTTTTGTAGTGACCAGGGTTACACCACATGTGTATATATTTATTGAATTGTATATACTGCCCTGTGTCACCAGAATCTGTGTAAAAATGTGTATATCATTTTAAATTTTCTTGCATTCCTCTGTAGCAGGTGCAGGGATGACTAATGTCTTCTAGCTTCCAGCTCTTTTTCTGGCCTTACATTGTAGCTTTTGATTTCTAGATATAGCTACTGCCCTCCTCCTAGCAGAGGGTATAAATATACCTCCCTAGGCAGAGTTTGGTTAGCTCTTAAACCATCCACAGCCAGTGCTTTGCAACCTGCTTTGGAGCAATCTCCTGGGTTCTTTTCCTGGGTTCTCCCGCCGGCCGTCCCATAGCATTGCCCGGGACCAAGGACCCCCATCTGTGGTGACCGAAAGGGTCGTCCCCTGGACCAGGACTGCCTTCCCTCGAACGTGCCCGAGCAGATGGATGCGGCTACCGGTAGGTGCTAAAGCTAGGCAGACGGAGGATTCCTCCCTACTCCACCTCACCTTGGTGTTTGGACTGTACATGTTTCCTATAGTAAAGACTGTAAATATCCCCCTTCCTGCTTGCCTGAGCCTCTCTTTATTGAAGTGTGTGAGTCTGATACAGTGTGTTTGAACATTCCAAAGAATCTGGTCGTTCGGAACAAGAAATGCCCTCCACGACACTACACTTTTCCTACAAGGACCTGGATAGACTACATGCAAGGGATCTAATGACTTGTGGCTCTGCCTTTATGTCTACATTCAGACCTTTAGTATAAACTCAAGTGGTTGTAAAGGAGATGTAAGATTAATAATGACATGCAGAGACTTTGGAAAACTGGTTGATACTACAGAGGACTCCCCATGTTTTTTCTTTGACCATTATCCTGTTTCAAGTTTACCTTCTATACCCTGGACGGGATGCTGGGTAGACTTTGACTTCATAGTGTAACATGGGTATTTATGGTAGAGAGGGTAAAAAAATTAAAACAATCTAATTCTTTAATTGAAATTTTGACTTTTCAGACAAAACTCTGAATTTCACAACAAATATCAATTCTACACTCAAAGTTTGAATCAAAGCTGGATGGAGTACAGATTCTGGGCCAGGGCTGAGCAGCACTTGCTCACATTTCATAGCCTAGGCCATGTTCCTATATGTAAACATAAACATGCTTTCAAGTAACATGTTGGGTATGTGCAGTAGCATAGGAAATCGTTTTCCCATGCTACTGTGCATGTCATTTGATGTCATGTCACCTCTGGCAAGGTTTCTCATTATTAGCCTGAAAAAAGAAACTAAATTCTCACAACGGAAATGCACCATCAGTACAGAGACAGTAATAAATTCCAAACAGTAAACAGGATGGCTAATCCATATATCCAAGTATGGAAAATTGGAATCAATACACAGGTCCATACTAATTAGTGATGGCCAAACTTTGGCCAAGTCCATCCGCAAACAGGCGGATCGGACTTTTAAAAAAGTCAGATGTTCGCCTGTTGAATTGAAAATAACAGTTAACGTCACTTCCGGTACCTGGAACGCACAGTTCCCGGTTTCGATATCCGGACGTGACCTTACTTCTGGTTTTCTCTCTGTAGAGAGACTAGCTTCTCTCTACAGTCTCTGGTGAAAGAATTCTTCCACTGGCCGGATCTTTCTGCTCCTGATCTGCTCAGCGGAAGAATAGACACCTTCCTACAGCCGGTGAACAGGGGGGGTCGAACACCTGTACTGTTCACCGGGGGAAGAAAAGTGTTATGCTCGCGGCCGAACTGTCTGCCTTCTCTAATAATTATACAAGCAAGGTGAAAACATTGCTATATCCCTGTCATACACAATCTGAAAAATAGTAAGAATTCAAGTATATACAGTTTGCAGCCAACAAGACCCAACAATTAACAGTTGTGCATAACTGTAGGCAGTGTTCACGCATTAGGAGTGGCCAGAAAGACCATTAGGTGGTGTATTAAACTGGGTGAAACTCACAGGATAACTATAAATCACTATAAAGCAGGGAACACACATGAAGATATGGGCCAGATCGATGGCTGCTATGAGCACTGTGCATGCTCACGGCCATCGATCTAGCCCATATCATATGCCATACACGTGTTTTGGATTGATTGGTCCCACACGAAAACAGGGATATCGGATGTCCATTGAGACCTCGGGGAGGCCAGCTCCTCCGATATCGGGCAGCAGCACAATGACGTTATCGCACTGCTGCAGGGAACCTCAAACGGCTCCTATATTGAGCTGTGTGTTTCCTGCTTAAAGGCCCCCATACACCTTACAATCTTTCCTTACAATTTCTGTACAATCAGATTTCGTTCTACCAAAACCATGTAATATGAGAAGCTTTCTAATCCTTCCAATCACTATGTATTC
>CM070040.1:8127209-8142816 GCA_036250615.1 Ptychadena robeensis | reverse complement strand
GCGCCTCCGGGAGACAGCCGGCTTCAGTAGCTACCAACACAGTCGGCCATGAGAAGACTTTGCCGTACCTTGCTGGATCCGTGCCGTCCCCCTGAGATGGGTCCCACCGGTCGTCACCTCAGGCAACAGCCTGCGCGCACGGCGGCGCAAGCACTGCAGCGAAACCGGCGTTCAGCAGCATCTAAGATGGCGGCGGCGCGGCAAGAACCAAGGTGGGTTGTCTCGCCTCTCCTCGGGGATTTGGAGGAGGGCAGTGTAGTGTTCCCCTCATCACCAGCCCAGAAGGGGACTGATTTCCCTGCTGGGCGACATGTCGAGTAATCATTAAAGAGGAGATACAGGCAGCTTCTAGACAACTCTCTTGCAGAACTTCTTAAAGAACGAAAGAGATTGGCCATAGGACTTACAGTATTGGGAGTCAAGAATGGACGGATGCATACCAGAGTGTATGAGGGTCACGAGCAGGGAAGCTCACTGAAATCTGAGATTCCTTTTTTACAGGACATAGCCGAGAGACCATGAGAACGTGCCGCGGGCAAATCTACGCATAGCGGGCTTCCAGAAAGTATAGTTGATTTACAGAGCTCAGTACCACCCTTTCCAGGAGCTCGCACCTGGACATTCCACCTGAACGCCTGGAAATGGACAGAGTCCACAGGGCTCTTGCTCGCCCCATCTCGAAGGCAGCTCCACGCGATGTGGTAGTCAAGTTACATTTTTTTAATACTAAAGAGCGTCTCATGCAGACATCCCGTGCGCAAAGCATCTGACCTTCCAAGGTCACGTTCTACTCAGATGTTTTCGGACATCGCGTCCAACAACTCTCATAAACGCCGTAATCTTCGCCCCTACCTGTTGGTTTTGCAAGCGGATGGCATCGTTATCGATGGGGGCTATCCTTCCGTGCCTTATTTTCACCTACAAGGCCCACACCTACCAGCTACGGACACACAAGAAGTGAGAGCATGCTTTCAACCTTAGGCCTCCACCCCAACAGATCCCAATTAGCAGCCAGTCTCTACAGCACGCCACATAGACAGTAGAGCCTTTCAGCTCCAGACGTAACAGCCACCGAGCCTATAGGAGTGGGGACTCGGTGTTCAAGCGCGTTTGTGGCGTATGGGGCCCCAGTCCCGCAAACTCTGGCAAAAGGGGAAGGAGAAAAAGAGGGAGGGAAAGAGAAGAGAAAGAGGAGGAGAAAAAAAAAAGGGGGGAAAAAAGGAAAAAAGAAGGAAAAAAAAAGGAAACCGAGCTGACGATTAACATCTACTGGACTACCCTAATAATTAATTTTCAATCGGATCTGCCTGAGCGAACATACACCAATATGACTGGGTCTTTGTCTGTTATAAATTATCTCAATGTGGGGTTTTTTTTTTTTTTTTTTTTGTGTTTTTTTTTTGTTTTTTTTTTTTTTTTTTTGTCCCTTTTTCTCCTTGCCTGTGTGTGACGATACGTAGTAAATGTTGTTGCCTCTCTCCCGGGTGGCGATACTTGCCCCCCCACTTGCCAGCACTTCCCCAGCCCGGCCAGTGGTGGTTCTGGTGGACCTGTGGTTGTATCCAAATGTATAGGATTTTTTGGCCGATCTCGATCGGCGCTAGTTTTTTATTGTGATATTTTTTTTTTTCTTTTTCTTTTTTTCTCTCTCTCTGTTACTCAGGATCTTTACCCTGCACTTTCCCCTGCAGTCTTAAGAAACTCTTCTCCCACCTATTTTTTTATTGTATTTATTTATTCATTCTTTCCCTTTTTTTTATATTGTTGATCTCTATGACCTCTTCGAGTTATATCTTAAATGTTAGGGGTTTGAATTCCCCTGTAAAACGACCAAAGCATTAAACTACCTCATTCACACAAGGTTGACATTGCGTGTTGCAGGAGCGACACATTTCTCACAGTTATCTGCTCCCTCTCGGGTTCTCTTTTTTTTCCTCAGGTTTTACGGCCTCCGCCACAGTTAAGAAAAGAGGGGTCCTGATCGCCTTCGTAAGGGCCTGAATTTCGTTCCTATCAACCAGATTGCGGACCCCCAAGGTCGGTACCTCTTGCTGAAGGAGCTTCTGCCAGGTAATGATGTCAATATATTATCAAGTATTAAGCCCGCGAATAGCGCTCAGCTTGCATGTTATTACTGAGATATGCACAATTTGTTTGCACCGCACAGGTCCGGTACGGTTTTTTTGGCGGGAGACTCAATTTGCTGTGTAGCCCTCATGGAAGGTCGCGATGCTATATCATCCCAATCCATAGATTCTGGTGGTTTTAGATCCCTGATTTCCACCCATGGCTTGGTTGACGTCTGGGGAGGAGTTCCACCCATTGGCACGCGATAATGTATACTATTATTCTCCCTCACCTTAATACCTTTGCCCCGTATAGGGACCATGTTTTTGTGGCTGTAACTTTTTGCATAATGTGCTTTCTGTTAAAGAAGTCCAT
Organism: Ptychadena robeensis; assembly: GCA_036250615.1. Classification (NCBI taxonomy): domain Eukaryota; kingdom Metazoa; phylum Chordata; class Amphibia; order Anura; family Ptychadenidae; genus Ptychadena; species Ptychadena robeensis. The sequence continues at coordinate 8,140,374 of CM070040.1, read as the reverse complement.
GTGTCCCTTGGTCGGACCATGACCCTGTTTAGGTTTGCCCATCCCTTGCACCCCCGTAACCCCAGCTTCCTCATGGATGCTAAATGACTCCCTGGTTTGTCTAGCCCCGAAGGCTGGATAACATCCAGAAGGCTTCAGAGGGAATTCTTGTCCATAAATGAGGTTCCGTTCGTTCCCCTTGACCTTATGGGGAGCATAAGACAGTGATCCGAGGCCACCGAATCCAAGTGGCCGCAGTAGCCATAGAGAGCGACGGTCAATAGGGGTATTGGTTGGAGAACCAGTAGAACAGGGTTACCAGGGCCTTTAAAGATTCTCATCACGCGGAGCAATAGAGAGCGTTGTTGACAAAGCTAGGGCGTGAACTGACCTATGCCTCACCGATTTTCGCCGAACGGCAATTGAGATGGGTCGGCAGAAATAGAGAAACAGGAAAATTTTACGCGAGAGCTAATAAAACCCGGCAATTTCTAGTCAAAAGGTTGCGTGATTACAGCCGATCCATTAAATCCCATAGCTCTTTTCGGAACAAGGTCTCACCTCCTCACCAAATAAATCCGGTGGAAATCCTAAACGGAGTTCCGCCATAACTTGGCCGGACTTATATTCGCCCCCCCAGATTCCCCCCTGGCTGAAGAGGAGCTTCTTTGTCCACGTACCCGCCCCCGCTTGGCACCATCATTTAGGGCTTTAGATGAGGGGACGTTGACCGCTGGAAAAGATGGCTACAGTTAAAGGATATGGCGCCTGGTAAACGACCTGGACCGGATGGGCTTCCAGCTTATTTATTATAAAAAAATTTGTCTCCTTTCTTGGCCCCCTATATGGCTTACATGTGGAATAGCCTAAACAAGGAGGCAGCTTTCCTATGATATATTTTGGCCCAAATAGCAATGAATTCCAAAGGCCCGATGCTTGATTATCGACTCCTGGGCTAGCTCATTTCGAACGCATATCCTTCTAAAAATGACATCAAGATCTTAGCTAAAAAACTACTTGGCCTCTCGACTAAATGGGTTATGGTGGCCGCCTAGTCCATGGCGACCAGGGGGGTTCGTTCCCCGCAGGCAGGCTGAGAGATAACATCCTCCGGGAGGGGTTCCAGAGTTGATCCACGTTGGTTCGGCCCGCTCGATCCAGCGAGGTTCTGTAGTTGGAATTCGCAAAGCTTGTGATACCCTATCCTGGCAGTACCTGTACTTGCCCTTGCAAATGGGCTTCCAAGAGGCTTTTGTCATGGATATCGGCGCTTTATGCACAGCCCAGTCCCCAGTAGCTGAGAATCGGAACAGTGGGTTTTTATCGGCGCCATTTCCGATAGTAGGGGCACCCGCCAGGGTTTGTCCACTCTCTCCCATATTATCTTATCCTGGCCTTGGAGCGCTTAGCCCAGCTATCCGTCAACATCCAGTATATCAGGCCGGAACGGGGCGGGGATCCGCCACCAAAGAACCCTGCTTTTTGCAGATGATACCTTCTTTGTCTTTCACAGCCTATTAATTTCTCTGCCTAAGTTGTTAGCCTGATCTCAGGTTTAGCTTATTTTGGGTCTCTTGCTGTCAACGAATCCAAATCAGAGCTTTGATATAATACCCCTCCTCACTTTTAGCCGCGCCTTCAAGCCACGTTACAAGAGTTTTCATGGGACCCCGTCTTACCGTACCTGGGTATACGCTTGACGACGGTCTCCGGACTCTTGTATGGTGCCAACTCTCCACCCTTGTTCAGGAGCTTGCTCGCTTACTTGAGTAGCTGGTGCTCGGTTGCCCAGGCATGGTCTTGGTTTGGCCGGAATCAATGCTAAAGATGTCTTATCTCCCTAAAATCTTTGTACCTCTTTCGGGCTGGCGCCATTGCATACCGGCCCATGTGTTCCGGATCGAACAGGTACGTTTGACGTCATATAGAAAGTGTGGGGGCCTAAGCACAGGATGAATGAATACCCGCCCCAGCGTAGGGAGCCCGAGCAATATTCTTTCGCACGGAAGCGCCTTTATGGGGGTCTAGGATGTCCCTCATTACGGAACCTATCTAGCGGCCCAGATTTCCCCCTGTGCAGCCTTTGCAGCTACATCATGAACTTACCATAATGGGGGGCACTTTGTAATATTATGGATTTTGGCTGCCCCATTACAGTCTACAATATGCTTTGGATACCTGCCACCCTTACGCGGCCCCCCAGTTTTGGACCCCACGTTTGTTCACTCTCTACGCCTCGGGGATTCAGTTAAAGTGAAAGTGAAATGGTTTGTTCTCTCTGCCACATCTTCCCTCTGGCTGGTTAGGGGGGGTGTGGGAGAAAAAAGGGAATGCTCTTTTTAGCCTCGTTTCTTCTCTCTTTCTTCACTGTTTCTCTTTTCTTTTTTTTTTCTTTTTCTTTTTTTTCTGTCTTTTCTTTCCCCCTCTCCCTTTCTACATTAATCTATGGTCATTATGTAGTAGGTTGATACTGACTTTATTGTTTAACACCATCACGACCTCAAGGGATACGGGCGCAGGCAATACAGAGAATGCAATTGTATTGTTCTAATAAGGGTCTTTTTTTATTGAGTCCCCTTACTTTTCACTGTATGATTTTTTGTTTTTGTCTGTATAATTTTTGGATGACTATTTGTAAGTTGTGTCTACTCCTTTTTTTTAAAAACTCCAATAAAAACTATTGTAATTCAAAAGATATGTGCCTCATAGATATCATCAAAGTCTTTAACCTTTAATTATATCTATGGGGCACATAACCTTCAATTCAAAGGTTTTGTGCCCCTATTCTGAGGTTTTGTGCTGCAATATATATTATACAATCAACCGTTGGTTGGATAGGCAATCACTTGTCCAGGGGATCCGTAACATTAACACTTAGGTCTCAGGGGCCACAAGTGGAGGACCAAGGGGGGGCCAATGAAGAATGCCCAAAGGGCTGCAGGTTGGGCACCTGGGGTTATGAGTTCTGAAGCATTTGGCTTAATATGAGCAGATAATATTACCTGAAACACATCAGAATTCATCCTGCTGCTCACATCATCAATAAATACAAGAGACCCAATTCCACTGGCAGCCATACATGCCCACGCCATGACACTACCACCACCATGCTTCACTGATGAGGTGGTATGCTTAGGATCCAGAGCAGTTCCTTTCCGTTTCCATACTCTTCTCTTCCCATCACTCTAGCACAAATTGATCTTGGTCTCATCTGTCTATAGGATGTTGTTCCAGAACTGTGAAGGCTTTTTTAGATGTCGTTTGGCAAACTCTAATCTGGTCTTCCTGGTTTTGAGGCTCACCAATGGTTTACATCTTGTGGTGAACCCTCTGTATTCACTCTGGTGAAGTCTTCTCTTAAGTGTTGACACACATACACCTACCTCCTAAAGAGTGTTCTTGATCTGGCAAACTGTTGTGAAGGGTGTTTTCCTCACCAGGGAAAGAATTCTTCGGTCATCCACCACAGTTGTTTTCCATGGTCTTCCGGGTCTTTTGGTGTTGCTGAGCTCACCTGTGCATTCCAAACAGTTGTTTTGGCCATGCCTAATGTTTTTGCTATCTCTCTGATGGGTGTGTTTTGTTTTTTCAGCCTAAGGGTGGCTTGCTTCACTGATAGTGACAGCTCTTTGGCTCTCATCTTGAGAGTTGACAGCAAAAGATTCCAAATAGCAAACTTGAAATGAACTCTGGAACTTTTATCTGCACATTGTAATTGGGATAATGAGGGAATTTAACATACCTGGCCATGGAACAGCTGAGAAGCCAATTGTCCCATTACTTTTGGTCCCTAAACAAGTGAGAGGCACATATGAAACAGTTCTAATTCCTACACCATTTACCTGATTTGAATGTAAATACCCTCAAATTAAAGCTGATAGTCTGCAGTTAAAGCACATTGTTTTATTCCAAATCCATTGTGGTGGCGGTGTATGGAGCATGTTAAGGCTGCCATACACGGGTCGGATTTGCACCGGATTCCGGCCCGATCGATTCCGGGCGCGTGCACGCGAAACGATCGGGCCGGAATCCCGTGCAGCCCACCTTGTCCGTCCGATCGGGTCCGACCGATCGGGGGCTCAGAATCGGATCCGCCAGAGAACCAACATGTTGGTCTTTCGGGTCCGATTCTGCCCAGATCAGCGGGAGTTGCATTCCGGGAGGTGATCAATCGGACACGGATCCGGCAGGACAAGGTGGTATGCAGCGATCGGATTCCTTAATTGGCCGATCGATCACACCTGAGGATCCCGGCGGAATCGCCGGAATCGATCGGATGGTGAATCGATCAGCCAGGGAATCCGTGCCGTGTATGGCTAGCTTTAGAATTGTGTCGATGTCCCAATATTTATGGACCTGACTATATACATATATTATTTTTTTTTGCATTTCCTTGTTAGTCATTTCTTCAGTTATTGTCAAAGCTCTTGAAATATGAAAACTTACCAGACCTGGATGCCAATCTGTTTCTCAAGACTACAGTTAGGTGTCATCATCTTGGAACGTCTTCTAGCGCTAGATATTGTCACAATAATCACACGAAACAGAACAAAAGTGTTGACCTTTACGAGGGAACAAAACAGGAGGATTTTTAGACAATGAAATGCATTTTCAAGAGTTTACATGCAGAGTATACAAAGTACAGATTGATAATGAAGGAGCTGAAATGTTGCTGATAGAAAAAGATATTTACTCTCAGTTTCTTCACACTGCATATAACTGTCACAGATCGCAGTGTCACCCGGCGATCTGTAGCCGCAGACGTGCCATCCACCAGTTCGGCTGCTTCACATCCCAAACCTCAGAGGACCAGGACGTTTCAGAGATCAGCTCCCTCTGCTGGTGGAAGTGATGGTGGCACATGATGCACTTCTGCTTCCTCTCCTGACTAGTGTTGATCTCGAATATTCGAATGTCGAATATTTTTCACGAATATCGGCAATTCGAGAATTCGCCAATATCTCGAATATGTCGGCGAATATTCGCAATTCCGAATATTCGCAATATAGCCATGTATTGCGAAAATAATATTCGCATTGTGAAAATAAACATAGCATGTGACCATTCATTTTAAAGATTTTCTCGATGCGAATATTATTTTCCATGCATGATCATACCGTGAATTTCCGAATATAGAATCGAATATTAGCAGAATTATTCGTGAAGTATCACGAATTCGAATATTGCCTATGCCGCTCATCACTGCTCCTGACTGATGCCTTTTATCGCTCACCTGGAGCGCTGTTCAACCACATGTTCTGCTTCTTCCCATTGCCTTATCGTTACTGCGTTATTGCCACCTGCCCTGACTTCCACCTATCTGACTATGTCTCTGCTTGCCATCTTGATACCGCGCTTTCGATATTCTGCTGTCAGGCGCTGCCAAGTAAGTGTAGCTAGGGGCCGCAACCTGGGGGCTCCCCACAGCAAAGCCATCACTCCTTGCAGAATGCTCTTGTGAATACAGGGGGCTCCTTAGACCAGTGGTGGGCAACTGAGTTGATATGGAGGGCCACAAGTGCGGCCCTCGGCATCACTAAAGGGCCGCACATAACATCCATCCCGAGACTCCCCCCCATCGACATATCTCAGCAGGCAGTGGACCAGATACTGATAGGCAGGCAGTCAAAACCCAATGCACCCTCCTGCCCCTGGGTGCAGCGGTCATATGTGACCTGGTTTCCCCCATCAACATTGACAATTTTACTGTTGCAGGATAGCACAAATTGATCTTGGTCTCATCTGTCTATAGGATGTTGTTCCAGAACTGTGAAGGCTTTTTTAGATGTCATTTGGCAAACTCTAATCTGGTCTTCCTGGTTTTGAGGCTCACCAATGGTTTACATCTTGTGGTGAACCCTCTGTATTCACTCTGGTGAAGTCTTCTCTTAAGTGTTGACACACATACACCTACCTCCTAAAGAGTGTTCTTGATCAGGCCAACTGTTGTGAAGGGTGTTTTCTTCACCAGGGAAATAATTATTCCGTCATCCACCACAGTTGTTTTCCATGGTCTTCCTGGTCTTTTGGTGTTGCTGAGCCCCCAGGACAATTTTACTCTTGCAGGACCGCCAAAGTAGGAAAGCTGGGTCAGCATATGACCACCACGCAGGTGAGTTGCTATGACCTTTGCATTAACAGGTTTTGGGGGCCGCATGTGGAGGTCCAAGGGGGCCGCAGAACAACACCCAAAGGTTGGGCACCTAGGCCTTAGACTCTGCGCCCTGGTTTGTGCTTGTTTTATGGCACAGTGGGTCCACTGCTCACCCGTGACAATAACTTTTTGAGATGGGAAAATTTTTTTGTTTTTCTATAATTTCCTATACAATTCGTTTTTATATTTCTACTTGCTTTGTGAGGAAATTACTCCCGAACATGATATCATCACCACACTTTTTACAGATGTGGAGGGTTTGGAAGAACATTAAAAAAGTGATGATGCATTGTTAATGTCGCAAATAATTCTCAAGTAAACTAGTCAAAAGTTTGTGACCATCTGCCAACGTGCGGTTCTTCTATCTGCCTTCCCACTTCTGTAACTGAAACTCTGCCGGCGGCTGGTGGCACTGAGCTGCCACCGTCTGGCTGAGCTTAAGTTCCAGGAGGGGGCAAAGATGTCAGATGTCTCTCTGTCTCTTGTAAAGCAGGAAACACATGGCTTGATATAGGAGCTGTTTTCCTAGCAGCAGCTCGATGACGTTATAGCGCTGCTGTACGATATCGAAGGAGCTGGAGGTCCATCTCTGCTTTGTCTCCAGCTCCAACGATGCTTTGCATGGAGACCTCACATGCTAAGTAATAGACATTGTCTGGGGCTTACGATCATGTCCGATGTCCTTGTTTTCGAGTGGGATTAATTGATGCCACTGGCACAGGGATGGCCGCATTAGATATGGGCCAGATAGGGCCGTGCACGGTGCTCAAAGCAGCCATCGATCTGGCCCATATCTATACATGTGTACCCTGCTTAACTCAAACTCAGCTGGAAGCTGGAAGCTCAGTGCTACCAACCCCTGGTAGAGTTTTAGTCACAAGAAGGCTGGCAGGATCACTTAGGCTAAAGCCGTGAACACACAACATGATATAGGAGCTGTTTGAGGTTACTGGCAGCAGCACAATGCCCGACATCAAAGGAGCTGAAGGCGCAGCACTGCTGTGTCTCGAGCTCCAACAATGCTATGCATGCAAAGCAATGGACATTGACAGTGATTTACGGTCATGTCCGATATCCCTGTTTTTGAGCAGAATTGATTGATCCCGCTCGAAAAAAGGGATGGCCGAATTAGATATGTAGTGTTGAGCGGCATATGGTATATTTAAATTCGCGTAATTTCGCAAATATATTAAGGAATATTCGAAATTCGCAAAATACTGTATTCTATTGGCTTACATCACACGTGATTGTTCGCGAACCAGCTTTACAGCTTCTCTTCTTCATCCTGTGATCTCAGCCAGTAAGAGCCCATTGCGTGTATACATTCGCACAAATATGTTGGATGTATGCTGGTAAACAATGTTGAAGCATAACATGACGAGTGCACATTCACAAAATATTGTGAATTCTCGAATGTTGGATATTCATTGAATATATTTGAATTAAGAATATTCTCAACACTATAGATATAGATATGGGCCAGATAGAAGGCCGTGAGCTTGCACGGTGCTCGAAGCGGCCATTGATCTGGCATGGGTTCCCAGCTTTAGTCCACACTGACCCAAATAGTACAATTGATTTGATTTTGCAAAGTTTTGATGTCACTCCCTACAAAGAATAGACCAAAGGCGGATACACCTCTTGGCCACGGCAGCTGTCATGTGCATTTGGAAAGCGGTTGACTTCTTTCACTCAGCCCTGTACATATTTTGTATTGTGTTTCAGTGATTTTATCTAGATGTGGACTTCTGTATACTTTAAGGGGCTAAGGAAAGAATTTTCAAAGCATTTAAACAAAAGATTGACATACACTTTAAAGCTAGCCATACACGTGTCGGATTCCATGGCCAATTGATCACTCACCCGATCGATTCCGGCGATTCTGCCGGGAATCGCAGGTGTGATCAATCGGCCAATTAAGAGTATCCATCGCAGCATACCACCTTGTCCAACGGATTCCGGGACGGATCCGTGCCCGATTGTCCACCTCACAACTGGCAACTCCCCCTGATCCGGACAGAATCGCATGAGAAAGACCGACATGTTGGTTCTCCGTCGGATCCGATTCTGAGCCCCTGATCAATCGGACATGATCGATCGGACCAGGTGGGCTGCATGCGATTCCGGCACGATCGTTTGGCGTGCACGCGCCCGGAATCGATCGTGCCGGACTCCGGTGCGAATCCGACACGTGTATGGGGGCCTTAAGGGCTGTGTGTTAAAAGAAATTACAGCTAAGTGACAAAGAATACCAGGTTTTGTAAAGGAAATGAGAACAATGTATCTGTCTGATCACAGAACCATATTGGTGTACGCAATGTCAAAGACAAAAAAAAAAATGCATTTGCAGTCAAAAGCCAATAAAGATATTTTTTTTCACATTATAATTGGGTAAAATACATCTGACTATGAAAAAACATACGCATATAGAATGATTTGTAAAGGTGAAAAACACATGATATACTCTTACTGTTAAGGTAATTAAAACTTTCTCTTGCTATGCCTTTGTTTGCCAAGGTCATATATAAGTATACAGTCTCTTATTTTACAAGTCAATGCAGATTGGCCTCTTTGCTGCCTCTACAACATTCAAATTGTATATGCCGTGAAATGAAGTCAAATGTTGAATAACAAATACATACTGTTAATATGAAGAGAACAGGACCCACAAATGCCCATATTATGTCAGTCTGAACGTTTAGCCAGCAGTGACTGTCTGCCACGTACTTATTCAAAGAGGTTGCCAAGGTCACGCTTACAATAATGACTGGAAGGCCTAAAGAAGATGAGATGACAGATTTTTCATTATTAGACAAGATTCTTCAAGACAGAGTAGTCATAATGTTCTGCATTATTAACAATATTTATTGTCAGTTAGTTTGAAATTAACCAAAAATGTTCTTACTTCAGTTCAAGCCCCATCTTCCCTGTAAGTAAAGCATTCTTAAGTATGTTTCATATGTTTGTAAATTTTCTATGTATATATATATAGTGATGGCCGAACATCGGCCAGGACTGTCTGCGAACGGGCGGGTCGGACTTCTAAAGACGTCCGCCGTCCGCCTGTTCGCGGACAGATTCAAATTCCCCGCCTCTAGGCGTCAGTGACGTCACATCCGGTCCCTGGAACGCATCCTGGTTCCGGGAGCCGGATGTGACGTCACTTCCTGCTCCGACCCGTTTTTTTCACTAGGAGACCGGCTTTATGCCCGGTCTTCTAGTGAAAAGATTCTTCCTCCGGCACGATCACACAGGTTGTGATCCTGCCAGAGGAAGAATAGAGATCATCTTCTCGCTGGCGAACGGAGCGGGTTGAACACCTGCGTTGCTCGCCGGCGAGAAGATGGGCGAACATCCATGCGGACAGTTCGGCCATCACTATATATATATATATATATATATATTTGGGATCTAGCAATTTGATGCTGATACCATCTTAGGCTATGTTTCCACATCCGTCTGGACCCCCTCTGTTAAGCGTATTGCTTGGCAGGGATCCCGACGGAGCACATAGACTTACCTGCTCGGCGCATGCTGTGTTTAGACATCCGATGCAGAGGATCAACGTACTGCCTTGCATCGGCAAAATGGCTTAGCGCTGTGAGAACACAGCATCCACCGAGGAGGTTTAGTGAATGTGCTCTGTCGGGACCTCCCGCCAAGCGATACGCTTAGCGGAGGTGGTCGCGACGCATGTAGAAACTAGCCCTATCTGCAAACCTCAACAATAAACATTTACACACATGTGAAAGAGGCCCTGTGATGTTTCCACTACTGTTAAGTAAAGGCATGGTATAGACAGAAAGGGCAAAAAACAGCTCCTTTGTTATGCAAGTTAGGGTATGTCTCCACTGTGCTGTGTGCTCTGTCCGAACCCCTGCGTTAAGCGTAGTGCTTGGCGGGGGTCCCGACAGATCACATACACTTTACCTGCCTGGCGTAGTGCAGGGGGTCCTGATGGATCACACAGCGCTGTCGAGACATACCCTAACTTGCATAACAAAGGAGCTGTTTTTTGCCCCTTCTGTCTATACCTGGCTCCATGCCTTTACTTCACAGTAGTAGTGATGAGCGACTAGGCAATATTTGAATTCGCGTAATTTCGCGAATATCTGCCATAATATTCGATTCCATATTCGTAATCTCGAATATCCGCACTTACGACATGAATTGCGATCTAAACATCGCAATTGCGATCCAATATGCGCAATGCATGCAAGTCAATGGAGAATGTCGGAATCCAAAATCGTGATTATCCGAGAAATCGCAATGCGACCAAATATGCGCAATACATTGAAGTCAATAGAGAATGGAGGAATCCGAAATTGCGATTATCCGAGAAAGCGCAATTGCGATCCAATATGCGCAATGCATGCAAGTCAATGGAGCTCGGATATTCGACTGGGAGAATATCCGTCATTTCCGTTTTAAAAAATCGCATCCCATTCATTGCAATATTCGCGAAATGGCGAAATAGCGATATTCGAGCTAAATATTCGAAAATCGAATATTCGAGCTCAACACTACACAGTAGTGGAAACATCACAGGGGCCTCTTTCACATGTGTGTCAATGTGTTGTTGAGATAGGGCTATTTTAAAATAGGACCTACAGTGCATCTGGAAAGTATTCACTTTTCTTTGCTATTTTGTTACGTTACTGCCTTATTCCAAAATGGATTCAATAATTTTTTTCCTAAGAATTCTACACACAACACCCCATAATCACAATGTGAAAATATTTTACTTGAGGTATTGGCAAATGTATTAAAAATAAAACAAAACAGAGAAATCACATGTACATAGGTATACACAGCCTTTGCTCAATACTTTGTCGATGCGCCTTTGGAAGCAATTACAGTCGCAAGTCTTTGTGAATATGATGCCACAAGCTTGGCACACCTATCCTTGGCCAGTTTTGCCCATTCCTCCCCGCAGCACCTCTCAAGCTCCATCGGGTTGGATGGGAAGCGTCAGTGCAGCCATTTTAAGATCTCTAATCAGAATCAAGTATGGTCTCTGGCTGGGCCACATTCAGAGTTGTCCTGAAGCCACTCCTTTGATATCTTTAGGGTGGTTGTCCTGCTGAAAGATGAACCATCACCCCAGTCTCAGTTCTCAGCAGTCTGGAGCAGGTTTTCATCCAGGATGTCTCTGTACATTGTTGCAGTCATCTTTCTATCCTAACTAGTCTCACAGTCTCTGCCTCTGAATGACATGCCCACCACCTTGCTTCACTGTAATGATTGTATTGGCCTTGCTATAAGTGGTGCCTGGTTTCCACCAAACGTGATGCCATGCTGCACACCAATAAGTTCAATCCTTGTCTCATCAGACCAGAGGTGAGTCATAGTCTGAGAGTCCTTGAGGTGCCTTTTTTGGAAACCTCCAGGGAGGCTGCCACATGCCATTTATGGGCTTGTTTCCACTTGTGCGGCTGCCGGCCGCGCAATTGCAGCCGCTTATATTCGCCCCCGCTTAGAACCGCATCTTATGCGGTTGTTAGCTGTGGCCATTGCCGCGGTCAGTGCTGGGCGGTTGCGGAATAGCATGGCCCGCCTCCTAAAAACTCGAGTTTTTAGGCGGCGGCCGCCCCCTAACCGCCCCCTAACCGCGGCCGGGGACTAGCCCATTCAACTACTTGGGCACAGTTTCGTCTGCCCTGTAGTCAACTGCGGGCTTCCGCACAAGTGGAAAAAAGCCCTATTAACCTCCTCAGCGTTTGCCACGTGGCACGGTTTTTTCAAAACCGTGCCACGGGCAATCGCGGCGGAGCACAATATGCACTGGAGACGGCGGACTTATGCTGAAGAAAGGCGACGCCCCTCCAGTTTGACGGAGGTCTATGGCGTCGCCTACCCCCGCCCCCTTCGCGTCACCGGTGACGCGATCGGGGGCGGACCCAGAAGCATCGGCATACATGACGATGCTCCCGACCGCCGTCAGAAGACGGCGAGACCTCGAGCGTGCCTCTCGTTAGCTGGGGCTGAGTTTCATGCATCATGAAACTCAGCCCGAGTTAACTCGGGGAGAACGCTCAAAAGGTTAAGGAGTAGCTTCCATTTGGCCACTCTACCATATATGCAGAGATGGTTGTCCTTCTGGAAGTTTCTCCTCTCTTCACAGAGGACCTCTGGAGCTCTGACAGAACATGGTGTTCCTGGTCACATCCCTGAATAAGGCCCTTCTCCACCGATCACTCATTTGAGATTGCCGGCCAGCTCTAGGAAGAGTCCTGGTGGTTTTGAACTTCTTCCACTTACGTATGATATGCTCACTGGGACCTTCAAAGCAGCAGACATTTTTCTGTAACCTTTCCCAGATTTGTACCTCAAGACAATCCTGTCTCTAAGGTCTACAGACAATTCCTTTGACTTCATGCTTGGTTTGTGCTCTGACATGAATTGCCAACTGTGGGACTTTATACAGACCGGTGTGTGACTTTTCAAATCATATCAAATCAACTAAATTAACCCAATGAGTGTAGAGCCACAAACTGCAAATTTATTAATCACAGACAAGTCATTCTATTGTAAGAATACATGTGGAACCTATCTTTCGATTTTGAGGATTATATGATCTTTTTTCCTTTTCTTGCTAAGAAATATGGAAAACAGACAGTCTTTGTTACCTTTATGAAGGAAGGATGTTTCTGGGAGTCTCTCTTTGTGCTAATGAAATGCATTAAAAAAACACAATACAATGCATTGTGTTATATACATGCATTCAAGAAGAGCATATTCCAATACCACTAGACGCAGCTGCATATGGCAATCAATACAATGCTCAAACAAGTTCAGCTTTAAAATAGCGCCGGATCCTTGTGTTAAGGTCCTTTCAATCATGTGAAACAGGTTCCCTGTAATAGCACATTATGGCTTAATGTTTCTTAAAGGAACAAGGTTGGTGACTAAGGATGTGAGGGTTTAATTCCAGCTTTACCCTATACAGTTGGGCAGGTTTTTTCCTTTTTTACATTTTTTCCTCATGAATGTACACACAGCACCACATATTGACAGAAAAACACAGAATTG
>CM070040.1:8099915-8110210 GCA_036250615.1 Ptychadena robeensis | reverse complement strand
TTGCCGATATTCGCGATTAATATTCGGAATCCGAATATTCGTGATCATCACTACTTATTATAGAGCAATAATGCTGGGTAGAATTCTCAACTGCCATTTCCATGCTAAAGGCAAGTTATGGGTAGCCCTGGAAGAAACACTGGTAGGGCAAAATTTAGCTCATTCCCCATGGCTTACTTCTCAAAACAGGGTGTTAGCCTCTAAGACTTCACGCTGAGTGTATGTGATTCCTTGGATTACAGGTATCAGCTGGTCCCCTCCAATAATACCGTCAGGGGGATTCCCATGGTTCAAGCCAGAGGAGGACAGAATTGGGATAGGATGAGAGACCCTAGATGTATACAAGACACTTCTATATGTTCCTTGCAGGAGATTAGAGGGGATGAGAATTGGCACCTAACAGACCAATTGAGATACAATCAGTTTAGATTTTTATTATTAAGTATTTGGGGAATGTATGTGAGGCCTCCACCCTTATGGAATAGGAATGGCTGGAGATTCAGGAAACACCCAGGATTATCTTGGGGGTTTACATGTTTTTAACCTCTCTATGTTGTAGGCATGTGTCCATACAAGGGTCTAGTAGACATCCTGTATATAATAATGTTTGAACACACACAATTATGTAATTATGTTTTCATAATTAAATTAACGAAAAAACACAAAAATCAGGTCAAACTGACAAATTAATAAAAGGTATAGCTTTAATGACAAATTCTCTAAAATATTTCTGCCTGTCTTAAGGCTGCCATACACAGCACGGATTCGTGCCGGATTCCAGCGCGATGGATTCCGGGCGCGTGCACGCGGATCCATCGTGCCGGAATCCTCTGCAGCCCACCTTGCCCGTCCGACCGCATCCGATGGATCGGCGGCACAGAATCGGATCCGAGGAAGAACCAACCTGTTGGTCTTTTCGGGTCCGATTCTGCTCTGATCAGGGGGCGTTGCGGTCAGGGAGGCGATCCATCGGACACGGATCCGGCCGTACAAGGTGGGCTGCCACGATCGGATTCCCTAATTGGCTGATCGTTCTCACCTGTGGATGCCGGCGGAATCGCCGGAATCCATCGGGGCTGAATCGATCAGCCAGGGAATCCGTGCAGTGTATGGGGGCCTTTAGAGCAGCACACCGCACAACTTTTTTTTGTGGGTGTTTGTGTTCTTGGAGTTGGAGTTGGAGGAACAAATCTAAAGAAATGGCGAGCAGTCAGGCGCAGTGGGTTCACTGTTATACTATCTCCTGTTGTACTGTTGTACTATCTCCTGTACTGTCAGGTATTTGGCACATATGGCTTCACTAGTGATGGCCGAACTTCGGCCATGTCCATCTGAACTTTAAAAGTCCGCCGTCATCCCGTTCACGAGCAGATTCAAATTTCTCCACCTCTAGGCGGGGAATTTGAATCTGAAAATCCGGATGTGACGTCAGTGAAGTCACATCCGGTACCTGGAATGCATAGTTCGGCTAGCCGGATGTGACGTCACTGTGACGGCTTCATGCCCGGTCTTCAAGTGAACAGATTCTTCCTCCAGTGGGATTTTGCTCCTCCTGATCCCGCCGGATGAAGAATAGAGAGCTCCTTCTCACCAGCAAACAGGGTGGGTCGAACAACCGTACTGCTTGCCGGCTAGAAGGAGGGCGAACATGCATGCCTTGCGGGCAGTTCGGCCATCACTAGGCTTCACACATTCTCCAAAATAAAGTCATAGTGCAGTACAGGCCCCTCACCCGAAATATCTTTTGTAAAATATCCACTGTTGCTTCCTGACAGAAGGATAAAATGTCGTGGCCTGGTCCGCTATGTACAGACCACTCATCTTGTCAAAGTCAGCGTTATTGGCGAAATGTAGAAAGTATAACGTGAGAAAAAAACATTATACAATCAGTAGGTTGGTGGACCAGTACCACCTCTGCAGTGGTTTCCCTACCACCCCTTTGAGAATAATAAGTCCCAGAAACAGTCAGATGTCCTCCTGGGTCACAGGCTTCCACTTTCTGGTTCTGGAATACCTTCCCTATAGAGCAGCCAGCTGTTGTGCTGTGTACTGGTTGGCCTCTGCCATTATTTTCTGAATGACAGCCTCATTTAGAAATAGCTCCAGTGCTGTTTGTAATTAGTGTTGAGCTCGAATATTCGAATGGCGAATATTTTTCGCGAATATTGGCAATTCGAGAATTCGCCAATATCTCGAATATGTCGGCGGATATTCGCAATTCCTAATATTCGCAATACGGCCATGTATTGCGGAAATAATATTCGCATTGCAAAAATAAACATAGCATGTGACCATTCATTTTAAAGATTTTTGCGATGCGAATATTATTTTCGCAATGCGAATATGAATTTCCGAATATAGAATCGCATATTAGTAGAATTATTCACGAAATATCACGAATTCGAATATTGCCTATGCCGCTCATCACTATTTGTAATTGAAAATCCAGCCTTGGTGAAACAAAAAGAAGGCAATCAGACAGGTCGGTTGTTTTGGGGTTGATCTTCTAGCGATGGAAGTATGTTGGTGGAGACCCTCGATCCCCTCTTGTTCGACTGTCCCATTTTTCCCTATACTAGCTCCCTTTTCTGTACCCATTTTCTATATAGCATGTACATTTATCTGTAATCATAAAATATAACAGATAATAACATGAAAGTCGTGGTATTGATCCCTAAAGCTAGGCACACACGGGAAGATTTGTAAAAAGATTTGAGTACAATCAATCAACGTGCGCGGTCACGGTGATTGATTGTACTCTAATCTGCTTACAATCCTTCCTGTGTGTGCTGTCCTTCGAGGGAGTTCAATAGAGCCCCCTCAAAGAACCTTGATTGAATGGGTTTCCAACATGTTGGAAAACCACATTCAATCTCCAATACTTTACATGAAGAAGAATCTTCATGTAAAGTATAGGAAAAGCCAGCTCTGCATCTTCACACAGAGCTGACAGCCCGGGCTGTCAGGAGGTGAGTCTGTGTGAAGGGGGCCCTGCCCTAAAACATACGACAATTCCAAACAATGTAAAAACACACTTTCCAAATACATTAATAACATTTTATCTGTAATAATTACATACATTATCACAGATAACTGCAAAAACTGACAATAAATTAACACCTACACACAGTCCATGTTGAAATTGGAATTTAAATTGGAAATCAGTGACTTCACTTCTGGTATACGGAACACGCGGTTTCATATTTTATATACCGGAAGTAACATATTTTACTAGATTTTGTCCTCCCGCCCCCTTCAGGCACGGAAAGACCTGGCCGTCGGAAGAACACTGTACTTCTTTTAACTAGCGAAGGGGGCAGGTCAAACACCCGTATTGTTCGCCAGCAAGAAGAAAAGATATATGCAATGTTCTCAAGCCATTACACTGCTTTTCTGTTCCTGTTTCTTTGTTTGCCTGAATAAAAGAAAAGGCAAATGACTGCTATTTGCCTGGAACCGTCTTGAGGTCTCTCGTGTCCTGTTTTCCAAGGTTATTGCATCTGTGAGTAGTGGGCACTTACAGTATGCTTTCTCTGCTTTAAACTGTGGCTTTTCCGCTAAGGGGTTGATGGTTTGGGATTTCTATAGGGGTTAGTACCACCCCTATTTGAATGAGAGTGTATGTTCGATATTGAATGTAATTATGGCATATATATGTGTATGTGGGGGTTTTTTTGTATAAAAGTGTGTGATTTCTTAGTTAGAAATTGTCGGCTGTTGTGAATTGTGTGGGGTTTTTAATATAAGCGTGTGTAATTTCCTGATTTGGAATTGTCTGTTTTGTAAATTGTGTGGTATTATTAATGTAAAAGTGTGTTTTATTTGTTTGGAACTGTTGGCTGTTTAGGGCAGGGGATCAAGGTTTGACATTACTCGTTCTATGTTACCTGTAATCATGGTCATGTTGTCTTAAGCAGGGTACAGTCCTGCAGATATAGGCCAGATCGATGGCGTATTTGAGCGCCGTGCGTGCTCACGGCCATTTATCTGACCCATAAAATATGCGCCCATCACTGTTTTCGAGCAGGACAAATCAATCCCACTTGAAAACAGCGATATCGGACATGAAATATGCAGTCATATGTTGGGCTTTTCAGTTACAGTAAGAAGCATTTGAGCATCAACGTATATACTGTATGTCATTTATCTTGTTACGCTTAGTTTGGGATATATACAGGTACGGATCAACACCTAGTAAAGATTTGAGTACATTTAGGTAAGTTTCTTCATGCATTTAGGCATTAACCTCCCTAGCGCACTGCTGAGGTCCAGATTTCTGTACCAAAAGTGCACCATAGACTTCAATGGTAAATTTTTCTTTATGTTGTAGGCCTGTAACTTCCCAAAATCTGTCCATACAAGGGTCTAATGGACATCCTGAATATAATAATGTTTGAAACAAACAATTATGTAAAATAAAAAATAAAAAATGATGAAAAAAACACAAAAACCAGGGCACAAAGCTATGCTGCACTGTACTAAAGCTCTGCCAAATAAAGTCTCTGGTGCCCCACATGTGCCCATTTGCAGTTAACCCTCTCTAACCTGGTGGGATGGATGTGGTGAAATCACACCAGGGAAGAGAGGGTTACTGCAAATGGGCACATCTGGGGCACCAGAGACTTTATTTGGGCGATGTTTATTACGAGATGCACATTGAAAGCTATTTTCTTCATAGAAAACTGCTTTCGTGCTATTTACTGTTCAAATTTCCTGTGTCTTCATCACGTCACTCGGAGGGGGGGAGGAGAAGAGACGGAGCAGCTGGCAGCATGTCACATCGGGGATACCGGGACAGCGCAAAACTGTAAGTATGCGCTCCCAGAGCCCCGATGTGTACTGGACGGCACCATCTCGTCCAGTGCTATAGTAGGAGTAGCAGCGCTGGATGAGATGGTGCCGCCCCGACCTCTAGAGCGGTTAAAATGCCCCTACACTCACCAAATATACTCCATGTCCATTGTCCATTTCTAAGTTGATGCAAATATGATAGCATAAGTTGTGTATTTACAATAACAGTAATAAACTGATGTGACACAGGCTCATCTATCCTCTTATATGTAAATTGCTGCTCATGAGAAAGGTGCCAGATTCTAAAAGTTTTTTTCCGTAAGTTGCTGAGTGGATTCAGAGAATGGGTACTGCAAGTGTATACACATAAAATTTTCAGCCCTGCATCCTAAGCTGGAACTAATACCTCTCCCTGCATTGGCCACTTTGGCTTAGCTGGGGGGGATGAAATTCAATTCCCACTTCCTGGCTTAAAGGATATTTGGAACCTCAAAAAAACTAATATATACTTGAGTATACATCACGTTTTTCAGCACAAATAATGTGCTGGAAAAGTTCCCCTCGGTTTATACTCCAATCAGGGTGAGAGTCAGGGTCCCACTTACCTGTCGAGGTGTTCGCTGGTCTCCTTGCAAGTGACGGCTGCCTCTGTGAATGGTCCAATGTGTATTTAGTATTCTATCTATGGGCATGGTGCCCAACATAAGGCCCAGGAGCCGCATGTGGCCCTTTGGGCATTCTTCGGCGCCCCCTGTGGTCCTCCACTTGCGGCCCCCGAAACCTAACTGTTATTGCATAGGAACTCACTTGTCCGAGTGGGAAGAGGAGGAGAGGCGATAAACTTACCTGATATACGTATGTAAAAGCCAATCAGTGACCCAGATGGCGCCTGAGAAAGTCCCCAGTATAAATGTTATGTGCGGCCCTTTAGTGAGGCTGAGGGCTGCACTTGTGGCCCTCCATGTCAACTCAGTTGGCCACCACTGATGCCCAAGCTTGGTTGGTGAAATTTAAACAAACTGATAATTTTTACTGAAGATGGTGGAATTTCAATTAGAAAACTTTCCACTTTCTGAATTTGCTTTTCCCAGCCTTGGCGTATACTCAAGTTGATACGTTTTCCCAGTTTTTGTAGATAAAATGAGGTGCCTCTGCCTATATTTGGGTCATCTTAAGGCCCCCACACATGTACAGAGTGGGGGCCGAGACAGATCAGTGATGGAGTGCAGCGTGATGACGTCATCATCCTGCTCTCCATCACTGACAGCATCTGCGGGCACCCTTTGTGTGTCGGCCGTTAGTTTCAACGGGGATGCCGGTCCCCATTGAAACTAATGGCATCGGCCAGAGATTTACGGACATGTCCGATCTCTGGCTGACCGTTCTCTGGCCGACAGATCCCTGTTGCCTATTATACTCGAGTACATATGGTACTTTTTTTGTAGCAATCAAAACCAAGGCTTATCAACATCACTACAAGGAACAGCCGTGTGTAGGCGATCTATAATAAAAACAAAGTTTGTTTGTTTGAGTTACGCTAAAGCCTGCCATACACACGCCGATGTGTGCAGGCAGACTAGTCCCGATATCTTCCGGGAGGCTAACGTGATGACCTCATCACGTTAGCACCCCGTTGCATTCTGGGGCCCCTTCAGTCGGCTGGGCACCCTTTGTGTGCCGGCCATAAGCTGCAATGAAGACACCATCTCCATTGCAGTTTATGGCATCGGCTTGCCTTGGCTTGCATCGGCCAGAGAAGATCGGACATGTCCGTTCTCTGGCTGGCCGAGCAGTGGGGCGACAGGGACCTGTCGCCCCATGTGGGCACATGCCGATTAGCGGACGATTTTTAACCTGAGCGACGGCGCGAGTGCGCACGCCCGTCGGTCAGATAAAAAATCGCCCGCTTATCGGCATGTGTATGGCAGGCATTAGTAACAGCATGTTGAACTATTGGTGACTTTAAGTTCCAAGAGCGAATGTTATCTCAATGATCTGAAATCTGTTCTTTTACTATCCTTTTGTTAAATAAAGCATTAAGTGTGATTTCTGCCCACAGTTTTCAACATTTTATACACAGAGAACAATAGGGAGCATTGAAGAAAATGATAAAAAGCTCAGACCTGGTCATAATACCCGCTGACCTGCTGTGTACAATATAAGATAATAGTACGGTATTTAATAGTCTTTTGAATAAAGATTACAAATATTTGACTTGGAGCAATTGCATCAATAGTGGCTGACGGCTGAGAGACGGAAATGTAAACACACACAGAAACACCTACACATCTTTTCATACTAAAGCACCATAGATTAAGGGGGATGCTTGTTTTTTTTTGTGGCAAAGAACATAAGGTCAAATGAGCTCTCAATGCAAGTGAAACAAGACATTTTAAAACTTTAGAAAAAGCTTCACAACAGAGAACCAAGTTAACTCTCTCTAGGAGATAAATGTGTTGAAGTCTTCCATAAAGAGACAGTGCAGTGCAAGCTACTCATAAACTGCAAGGCTAGATTGGACCTTGCTTAAAACAGCTCAAAATGCCAGTGCAGCTCTTGAGAAATATGAATTGTACACAGTGGTGGTTTCTTCTATGGACAATATGTGCCTGCCTAAGGCGGCATCTGGGCATCAATACATTTTTTCTGCGCGCTTATGCTGCCGCCTTCAGCTTCTCCAAGTTCAGCTCAGGCTTTATGTCAAAGATCGTAGTGTCACCCAGAGATCTGTGACTTCAGCTGTGCCCTCTACCTGTTCAGCTGTGTCACGTCCCAAACCTCAGAGGACCAGGACCTTTCATGGATCAGCTCCCTTTGCTGGTGGTATAGATTGTGGCACTTGATGAGACTCCTGCTCCCTCTGCTGGGTGATATCTGTCAGTACTGCTTATAAAGCTGGCCATACACCTTTAGATCTCTCCATCATTTATCCTTTAGATCAGTGATGGGCAACTGAGTTGATATGTAGGGCCACAAGTGCGGCCCTCTGCATCATTAAAGGGCTGCACATAACATCAATCCAGACCCTCCCCCTGTCAACATATCTCAGCAGGCAGTGGACCAGATCCTGACATGCAGTCAAAACCCAACAGCACCCCCCCCCCCTACTCCTGACCTGGTTTCCCCGATCAACATTGACAATTTTACCGATGTAGGACCACCAAAGTTGATTAGGAAAGCCGGGTCAGTGTGTGACCACTTCACAGGTGAGTTGCTATGCCCTATGCATTAACAGTTAGGTTTTGGGGGCCACATGTGGAGGAACAAAGGGGTCCGCCAAACAACACAGGTTGGGCACCTGGGCACCTAGGCTTTAGATCCTAGTTGTTTGGTGGCCCCCCTTGGTCTTTCACATGCGGCCCCCAAAACCTAACTGTTAATACATAGGGCATAGCAACTATGAAGTGGTCACACACTGACCCAGCTTTCCTAATCAATTTTAGCTGTCCTACATCAGCAAAATTGTCAATGTTGATCACGAAAACCACGTCTACATATGAGCTTTGCACCCAGGGGCTGGAGGGGAGGGGGTGGGTGCTGTTGGGTTTTTACTGCCTGTTGGGATATGGTCCACCACCTGTGGAAATATGTTGACGGGGGAGGGTCTGGATCGATGTTATGTGCGGCCCTTTGGTGATGCTGAGGGCCACACTTGTGGCCCTCCATATCAACTCAGTTGCCCACCACTGCTTTAGATCTACCAACAACTATGTAGTGCCTTGTCCTCTGTGATTGAACAGGTAGACCTGATGATTTAGAATTCCCTCATATTACATGGTTTTCTTAAAACAAAAAGGAGATATAAAGGAAACCTGACACTAAAGGTGTATGGGAACCCTAACTTACCTAGAGTCCTGTCCAATCAAACCACCTGACCATGTATTTAACCTTCTGGGCGTTGCGCACGTGGCACGACATGCTCCGCCGTGATTGCCCGCCAGGCCAGAGGTTCAGAATATGCATGAAACTCAGCCCGCGTTAACTCGGGCCAAACACCCAGGAGGTTAAGGAAGCCTAAGGCAACAGGAAGTACCTGAACAAAGAGGTCTTTCAGTCTCTGTTTCACAGGCTCTGATTACATCCTTCTACTATAATGTTATTGATCCCTGGACTGTTTGTGACTCCCCTGTTTGCCATATGCCCTGACTATTGCCGGCTGTCTCTGTACTTTACTTTGGAAACTCTACTGTGAGCCGTAGCCAGTAAATGTAGCTATGGGGGGGACGACTCCTGAGCCTTGGTTTACACTTGTGTGGTGAGAAAGCGGGCCCACTACTCCTGTGGTTCACCCGAGACACTTAGGGTGTTTTGCTGACAGTTTACATCCACCCAGAAAGCACCCTTAGGTCCCTGTGTATCAGCAATGAGCAGACGACAGTTTGGTATACAGGCAGAATTCCCAGCTCTTTCCACAATCATCACCCGCTGTGTGCAATACTTACCATTCACATTAGTATTAGAGATTTAGCTTGGATCTTGTAACAGGGCTGGAAGTGTACATTTATTGACAACATGGCCTTCAGGCTGACATCACAGGATGTGGGGGAGTATCCTGATCCCGCCCCTTCCTGGGCTGATAGCCATGGCCATTACATCACTTCCCATAGCCAAGATTCGGCCCCTTTCTGGGCGGACATCACCGGGACAATGGGGTGAAATACAGTTCATGCTAATACTGGTACATTATACTGCAACTTGATTCGAACTTGCTGGAGATGTAGAAAAGTGTGGAGAGTATACACAAAAAAGAAAGGGTGTTCTTCAGCGGCCCCATTCGGTCCCCCAATTGTGCCAGATGAAACGTAACTGTTAATTCATAGAAACTCCCTTTCCACCGATCCCCACTGACGCATCCTCATCTGGGATCTTCTTAGAGTGGGAAGAGGAGGAGATGCAAGTGACTCGCTCAGGCTCCGGCTGGGCACGCTGATTGGAGCACATGAAAGCAAATTAGCGACCCAGATGGTGTCTGAGCAAGTCTCTTGCCTCTCCTCCTTGTCCCGCTCTAAGAAGATCCCAGACGAGGATGCGTCAGCCAGTGAACAGGTGAGTGCTCATGCTCTCACTATCCCACCAATCAACGGGGGATGATTGTATAATATATATTGTGGCACATACACTTTTATTCAAAAGCTTTGATGATATATAACACAAAATGTGCATTACCATACTACAATGTTCTTAAATGTTTGACGCATAATTTAAAATGTTATTTAAAAATTTTAAATAATTTTTCTAGCTATACCTGATGTCATGTTTTCATAAAAATATGCTTAGAAAAGTCAGTATAGATTGAAAATGTTATGTGCGGCCCTATAGTGATGCTGAGGGCCACACTTGTAGCCCTCCATATCAACTCAGTTGCCCACCACAGCCCAAGGCCTGGTTCAGACCATTTCACTTTGCATGTATGTGTATTTATGTAAGTATGTATGTATGTATGTATGTGACTAGTGATGAGCGACTAGGCAATATTCGAATTCGCGTAATTTCGCGAATATCCG
>CM070040.1:8089599-8099815 GCA_036250615.1 Ptychadena robeensis | reverse complement strand
TAGCAGTGATATATACCTTCCAATCACTATGTATTCTATCACGGAGGCCACTATACTACAACGTTGTTGGAAGATCTAATGGAAATTGTATGGAGCGATCTAAAGGTGTACAGATCTACAAAATGTGTACTTTATGGGGTTCCTAGCTTGCTTTTTTCCAATTCTGGAAATTAGTTTTCTTGTATAGCTTATGAATGTAATGCTTGTTACAAAGCAATACTTCTCTCTCAACAGTGATGGACGAATATCAGCTGGGGCTGTTCGTGAACAGGCGAATCGAACTTCTGCAAATACCCGCCGCGAACATGTTCGTGGCGAACCTCCATTGACTTCAATGGAGGGCGAACTTCTCAAACCTTCAGGTCATATTTGTAGCCAAAATACCAATAAAAACATGTCAAAATGGTGCAACCACCTGGACAGTGTCATGATGGGAATCAAAGGCTAAACTTCTTCCCAAAAATAAATTTTCCCAAATAAAAAATGCTGGGGATTTTTTGTCTAATGACCAGAAATCACATCTAGAGTCCAGATTTTCTGCGAGTAGCCCAGGTGTTCTGCCTAGTGTAGTGCACACATAAATAGAACACCTATGCTATACAGCACACAACTACAAATAAAAAATAAGTTTATGGCATTAGTTGCCAATGATAAACTACATATACCAGCACCACCACCTTAGCTTAGGAGCACAGTGCACATGTTCCATAAGGCAGCATACCCCCCCCCCCCCCAGAAAATGACTTTTGTGGCTCAGTAATGATGAACTGCTTGTTGCAGAACACTTTAGATACACATCTTTGGATGGAGTATAAAAGCAAAGTAGCTAAGCCATCCCTCAATCAGCAGCAGCTCTCCCTATCTATCTAGTACTGGAGACACAGGATAAATGTAAAATGGCCGCTGGGCTGCTTCTTTTATTGGGGGGGGGGGGGGGGTCTCCGTTCTGACTGTGGGTTGAGGTGTCAAAAATTGGCTCCATGTTAAGGTATAGGGGGTGGGTCTAACAAACATAATGTTCGCAGGCATGGCGAACTTCGAACATGCAATGTTTCACCCCATCCTCTGTTGCTTCCTCCACCCAATCTGGATATTATATTTCTACTGCACCCTGTAGACCTCCCAGTGGATGGTATACACTTTTAACAGTAATACAATTTCCATTTTAGTTCCATATTGTGAATAATCAGAAATAGCTGTTAACAAATTGTGTACAGTGTTTACAATATATAACCTCATAGACCAGCTGAAAGCTAACAAAAAATTGGTAGTCACTAACCTGTATCTTATTTTTGTGCCACAGGTTGTACTGCACAGATGTACTTTTTTCTTCCTCGCCAGACAGTATAGTTGAAGATATAATGGCTGATCCTAGGTAAGTGACCCCATGTCTGTTAAATGAGAAATAAGTTACAATTGTTGATCACAGTTATTAACCAGGCAGAATCTAAAATGATATACCGTATTTTCCCGCGTATAAGACGACCCCCAACTTTTTCAGTTAAAATATAGAGTTTGTGATATTCTCACCATATAAGACTTCTCCTCTTCCAACGCACACCAAATAATGTATGTCCACTCTAACTTTCAACCCACAGATCTCCAACACCCTTAGAAGTCCAATTTTTTTTTGTATTAGTAATTTACATTCCCAATTTGACACCTCTATCTGCAGCCTTTCATAATTATTATTGTTTCCCTGCAGTTATCCAACTGACATAAATTGTATACATTTGACAATAAAGTAGCTTTAATCTCAATACTGCAATACCAATTTCAGCCACAATAATGCTAGTGAGCACACTTGCTGTCAGTAGCAGCCAGCTCAGGGGTGAGCAAACTTTTTGACTCGAGGGCCACAATGGGTTCTTAAACTGGACCTGACCTGGACACCATCCATTTCACATTTCAAGGTTGTACTACATATGGTTTTAAAGATCTGGGTGTTCATTCAAACTAGTTGAGTCAGGGAATGCATGTAGTAGAATAAGCCATTATAGTCTTATGGAAGAATTATTTGATAGCTAATTACTTCGTAGGAAGCGTTGAAGCTAGGGGCATGAAATTTTGCATGAATGTAGTCTCAGGGGTTAGCTGGTAACCCCCAAAATTTCAAGGTTCTACCATGCAGGGGTTCAAAGATCTGTGTTTAAATTAGGATAAGTGAAAGCATGTATGCTTTATGCTCATAGGGAAGCAACATATGATAGGGGGCTTTAAGTAAGAAGGATTGTGCTCAGGGACCTGAGAATTTGCAAGGATACAGTCTTAGGGGTTAGCTGGTAACCCCCAAAATTTCAAGGTTCTACCATGCAGGGTTGCAATGATATATGTGTTCATATAGGCAAGTAAAACGTTGCATATAGGATTATATCTCTCTGGTGATGAAGAAGCATTATCTCTTAGCTTTAGCTGAAATTAACTAATAAGTGTTGTAGCTAGAGTGGTGAATCTTGGGGTGTAAGTAGTAGTAGGTGAGCATTACTGACCCTGAAAGTTTCATGATTATACGATTAATGGTTTTCGTGCTATGAACGTTCAAAGTAACAGTGCCACACAGGTGTTGGTTTTGTTTCTACAGCACAGTGGAGAGGGTGTGTCCCCTCCTGCATGTTTTTATTGGCTGGGATGATGGAGAAGCATCCCATAGCCATGGTAACACTGCTGCAAAGGAGTGGAGAGATCTCTTTCTTCCCGATATCATTCTCCTTCTGCTTCTGTCGGCCAGCACGCAGCCCATGGAGCATAGATCCGGGGAGCAGATCTACCGGCTCCCCTAGATGGTCCCCTGCACCTCCCTGCCTGCGGCACCCGGCGTATAAGATGACCCCGATATTTGCACACATGTTCCTGTGTTCAAAAGTCGTCTTATACGCCGGAAAATACGATATATTTGACTACATTTACAGGAATTGTTTCACGATGGCTGACATTTGGAAGCCCAATCGTGTGCAGTGCTTATTATGTCATTGATAACGCTGGGGATGTGAAGACCCTGGATGCCTGTGTCAGTGTCATCATCAACATCAGGGAGGTGGGTTCAGTGACAAGCATGCAGGACGATAACACTGGAGGATGGCACCGGGTCACCTGTAGCAGGTAAGCTTTCCCAAGTGTAGCTTGGGGTACCATTGGTGAATAAACCTACCCCAAGCTGCACTCAGGTTTACTGCTAGGGAGATTAAACAAAATAAGGTTCTTGAATACTGGAAGGTGTCTGCCCCATGGTAAGATCTGAAGTTGTCAAGTTTTGAAATGAAAAAAAATCGGGGGACGTACAGGAAGTGACGTCACTTCCGGTATGTGGATCTTGGTTCTTTTGCGTTCCACGTACCGGAAGTGATGTGACTTCCAGCGCTGGGCGCACTTCTCGGCTGATCTGGCAGGGAGAGGGCGTTACTCTCCCTGCTAATGTCCCATGGTCCAACCACGCTTGTGCTGATAATATGACCTCCCCATAAAGTAATATGCTTACCCAGGGGGGTCAACAGAGCCCTAGATGCCGTGGAAACATAACCCTAAGCTAGCCACACACGGCTTGATGAAGTAACAGATTAGAGGAACATCGGGCGCCGTGCACACTCACGGCTCCCGATGTTCCTCTAATCTGTTACTTTATCTGAGCCATCCACGGTTCCTTGGGGCAGGATCAATGGATCCTGCTCGAAGGAACTCGACCAACAGGTTTCCATGTTGGAAAACCTTGATTGAAATCCATTGCATTGAACAGGGACAGCACTGTCCCCATCCAATGTAATGGACAGCCTGAGAGCTGAGCCGCACACACAGGCAGCCGAGCTGCACACACAAGCTATGTGTACAGCTAGCTACTCTGTGTGTGTGAAGGGGGAATGGCCAGCACGGACCCAGCTCTGCCAGAAGAGGGGGGGGGGGCTGGCTGCAGACGGAATGCTTTCCCCAGCTGGAGAAGCTGTCTGCTTTTCAGGCTGTGGAGAGACCCGGCAGACCGGTAAACCAGGTCCCCATCGTACAGTAATTGATGTGCCATGTGGTGCACATTGAAAACTGTCTGATTGATCGGCGATCGCCTGTTGATTGAATGAGAATCTACCCATGTGTGGCCAGCTTAAGAATAAAGTTGTAGGATATTCTCACCTTACAATGTGATGTTCACTTTTAGAATTTTCAAATGGATGAATAAATGTGGTAAAAAAAAAACATTTTGTAAAGCATGTTCAATAAAAATACAGGATTTTTGTTTCCATTGGGGGACTGAAATCAGCCAGATTGTTTTATTCACTAAGGGAAAATTTCCACTTAAAACAAATATTTTACTTTGCAAAGGGAACATGCTCAGTAAATAAAAACAATTTCTGTGATCACTTGCACAACTTGATAAATGCAGAAGCAAGAAATATAAGATACTTTTACGAGTTTGGTGCTCCCAATTTATTAAAGCAGACCTACCACCTGGTAGGTCACTCAGCAGTATTGGCTGCAGACCCACAATTGTAAATAAAAAAACTTTTTCTGACAGCAGGAGGGGCGCTTTTTCAGACGACGCTCCTCCCACTGCCTTACGTCTCGCCGAGGCAGCCACAATGGAATTTGGGACATCTCTCCCATGTTTCCCTTGTGGG
This sequence comes from Ptychadena robeensis, assembly GCA_036250615.1. Lineage (NCBI taxonomy): Eukaryota > Metazoa > Chordata > Amphibia > Anura > Ptychadenidae > Ptychadena > Ptychadena robeensis. The sequence continues at coordinate 8,095,214 of CM070040.1, read as the reverse complement.
TGTAGGAGCATACACTCGTCTGCCCAGTCTCATGAAACTTGTGTCATTACCAGTGATGAGAGTGTCCAGATCCACATCTCATCAAGCAGCCGATTCCCCCTCTCCACACCCCCCCCCCCCCCCCCCCCCCCCCCCCCCACACACACACGGAGCTCCGACAGAGAGGAGACAGTCTAGTCTCTGTAGGAAGGGTGGAGGAGGGGTAGTGGTGGCAGAAGTAGCTTCACTTCTCCAGGATATAAGATGCTGCCATCAGAAATGAATGTGAGGAAGGTAAATATGTGTTTTTTTTTGTGTAGCAGTTTTCCAGCATCTGAACTGCTGACAGGTGAGTATTGTGTCTATTTAATGTATGTGTGGTTTTTTTAATTTTGTGTTTAAAACCGCTTTAATGCTAACAATATAATTTAATAATGTAAATGATTTGGTATATTATATTTTTGGGGAACTGCACTTATATAATATAACATGCAATGCCATAAAAGTAGATTATTTCGACATCAGACAATTACATGTAAAATCAAACAGCCCCCACCTGCACCCTCAGAATCTCCAGAGCCCAAGCTGGGAAATCTACGTGTAGGATATATTTAAAATGATAAACAGTTACAAGCTGAATTCCAGCCTGTGCATAGTTGTCTCTTGTTCTAAAATTGCTTGCTCAGTAGTGTTAAGCGAGAATATCCGACATTCGAAAATTCACAATATGTTGTGAATGTACTCTCGGACATTCGCGATGGCGGATATTCGTCATATTATGCTTCAACATGGTTTACCGGCATACATCGCGCATATGTGTGCGCATTGCGAATAGATACATGCAATACACACAGTCCTGGTACTGGCTGAGATCACAGATTCAAGAAGAGATGCTGTAAAGCTGCACTGCGAATCATTGTGAATCACTGCGTATAGGCGCGCTCGATGGAAGACAATAGAATACAGTCGACAAATTTTGAATGTTCCTTTGTATATTTGCGAAATTACGCGAATTCGAATATTCCATATGCCGCTCAGATTTCACTGCACAGTCAGCCTTTAAAATGGGAACTAGAACCTGCAGCAAATCTGCAATTCCTAGCTGATGGACAAATAGCATCATCCAGCCCTTTTTTCACCAGGTTAGCTGTCCTTGGACTTACACGTTCATCCATTGAATTTCAATTCCTTCAATCCTGGAGACTTATGCTCGGCATACACACACCGAGCAGGTCAGACCGACCTACTCCGATGTGTGCCGAGATGCTCACGTGATGACGTCATCACGTTAGCATCCCATTGCATTATGGGGCCCCTTCTATCGGCCGGGCACCCTTTGTGTGCCGGCCACAAGCTGCAGGAAGACACCGTCTTCATTGCAGCTTATGGCATCGGCTTGCCTCGGCTTGCATCGGCCAGAGAAGATCGGACATGTCCGTTCTCTGGCCGGCCGAGCTGTGGGGCGACAGGGATCTGTCGCCCCATGTGGGCACATGCCGATTAGCGGCCGATTTTTAACCTGACCGACGGCGTGAGCGCGCACGCCCGTCGGTCAGAATAAAAATCGGCCGCTTATCGGCATGTGTATGCCTAGCATTAGCATCACATATGAATGTTATCATTGTTTCCTGTTTAAAGCTGTTATACTTGAAAAAGCTACACATAGCACTGAGCATCTCATGTCCACTACATTTAATATATGTTTTTTTTTATTTAATAAGCATGTTTATAAAGATAAGAATGTAATGAACATATATTTCAGATAAATTGATTTTTAAAACATTAGTGGGCAGTCCAAAATTATGTGGAATAAAGTACAGTGGCGTAGGAACCACTATAGCAGCCACAGCAGTGCTATGGGGCCCATATTCACAAGGGGGCCCACCACTCTTAGAAGAGGAGGGATTGAAGTGACAGGTTGGGATGGGGGGGTGCATAAAAATGTTTGCTATGGGGCCCATTCATTTCTAGCTATGCCCCTGATAAAGTATAATAGATTAGTGTTTTTTTTGCTTGTTAGCTGTTAAGCTAGCCATACACGTGTCGGATTCCATGGCCAATTGATCACTCACCCGATCGATTCCGGCGATCTCAGCGGGAATCGGAGCTCCGATCAATCAGCCAATTAAGAGTATCCGATCGCTGCATACCACCTTGTCCCACGGATTCCTGGAAGATTCCGTGTCCGATCACTTACTTCCCAAATGGCAACTCCCCCTGATGTGTGCTGAATCGGATCAGAAAGACCAACATGTTGGTTCTCTGTCGGATCCGATTCTGAGCCCCCGATCAATCGGACGTGAACGATCGGACAAGGTGGGCTGCACGCGATTCCGGCACGATCGTTTCGCGTGCACGCGCCCGGAATCGATCGTGACGGAATCCGATGGGAATCCGACACGTGTATGGGGGCCTTAAGGCAATTTTTTAATGTGTGTATGGCAATGCATGTTTAGCACATCAAGTGCACATTATATTCAATAAGCCTGGTCACATGAAAGCACATCAAAATGAAGGAAATCCACTAATCTGTTTTGTTAACCAGAATGACACTTGCCCGTCTCACAAAGAAGTCAGAGGTGCTTTGCTGCCATGCAGTGGTGGTTTTGGGATAATGTAGTCCCTGGTTACTCTATGTTATTGATTTCCCTTTTCAAATAACCCTGAATCTGTTAAATAGTGATGGGAAAACTTCGGCCAGGTCCATCCCGGAATAGACAGAAAAAAATAGACGGACAAAAATGTCAGATGTCCGCCCGTTCGGGGGAAGATTGAAATTCCCTGCCTGTTCGCAGAAGCCAGATGTGACGTCACATCGTTTCCAGTACCTGGAACGCACAGTTCCCGGTTTCCTTATCCAGACGTGATGTCACTTCCGGTTTAAGATGGTTTTCTTTTACTTGAGACCGGGTTCTCTACCTGGTCTGTGGTGAAAAAGATTCTTCCACTGGCCGGATCTTTCTGCTCCTGATCTGGCCATCGGAATAATAGTCACCTTCTTCCTGCCAGTGAACAGGGCGGGTCGAACACCTGTACTGTTCACCGGGAGAAGAGAAGCAAACATGTTCGTGGCCAAATCGTCTGCCTTGCGAACACGGCACGATCGATTCCGGGCGCGTGCACGCGAAACGATCGTGCCGGAATCGCATGCAGCCCACCTTGTCCGATCGAACAGGTCCGATCGCTCAGGAGCCCAGAATCGGACCTGACAGAGAACCAACATGTTGGTCTTTCTGATCCGATTCTGCACAGATCAGGGGGAGTTGCCATTTGTGAGGTGGACAATCGGACACGGAATCGTCCCGGAATCCGTTGGACAAGGTGGTATGCAGCGATGGATACTCTTAATTGGCCGATTGATCACACCTGCGATTCCCGGCAGAATCGCCGGAATCGATCGGATGGGTGATCGATTGGCCATGGAATCCGACACGTGTATGGCTAGCTTTAAGGTAGCAATGCACGGGTCGATTTGTCACTGATCGATTCCCGATCCGATCATTCCAGGCAATCATGGAATCGGCGATTGATTGGATCGGGAATCTGTGCAACACCACCTTGGGAATCCGATTTGTGGTTGATTTGAACATGAGCCGATCTCCAAAATGGCCGATTCCACAAAATCCATCGATCGAAAAGGCTGCTGCATAAGAAACTATGGGTCCTCCAACGTACTTCGATTGCCAAACGATCGACCAAAAGAAACCAACATGTTGGTTTACTGTCTGATCAGATTTTTAGTCGATTCCCATTTTTTTTGGTCGATCGTTAAGGGTGGGCAGAAACCGTTTGATCAAATAAGAACAAGGACAGAGGCGCACAACCTAGTACAACAAATGGTTAAATAATGTGGAATTGGATAAGATAAAACAAAATGAAACAAAACAACAGACAAGATACTCACATTAAAAGAGGTTTACAAGGATGGATCTCTCAGGGCCATGTGCTTTCCAGGAAAACCTCACTTCCTGGTTGGGGATGAGATCACTTCCTGCTTACAGATGCTGGGTGGCTCAACAGGAACAATGGGACGCATTTGAAGCAGAGGCTCTTTTTCAACCAGAACCCGATTGATCGCAGATCGATCTCGTGAACGCGCATGGTGATCGATTGGACAAAAATCGAGTGAAAAAATTCGACCCATGTATGGGAGCCTTTAAAATTTTGTTATTACGCAAGTCTCCACTTGGTTTGGATCTGCACTAGGTGCTGTAATCTGTGGACTGATTACTTTATTTTCTGCACTGACACCTGCTTGCTGTTTCACCACTTTCCCAAGTTATCCTCTGGCTAATTTATTTATTGGACTGATCTTGTGTGTATGACTTTAGCTATGTTCTGTGACTTGGTGTTCTCTAGAGGATTCATCAGTCTCCCTGTTCTTAGGTCAGATACCTAGTGTGCTGAAGTCCTGGAGACCAACTGAAATTGGTCAAGCGCATCATGTCTCCGGTTTAAGCAGGGTCTTGGCTTAAAGAAAGCCATTAAACGCCCCCAGTGGCCACCCGCGATATTGCAGTTAACCCCCCGAAGCCTAGCAAATAAATATGGAATCGATTCCATGGAACAGCAGGTAAGTATATTATTATAGGATAGTTGAGACCTAAGCCACCATCATAACAGCTCAGAAGTAAGTCAAACTTTAATTTAACCCCTTTTTATTCGGACTATAAAACACACTTTTCAACCCCCAAAATTGGGAAAAGTGCCTGTGTCTTATGGTCTGAATGTGCCACCCCCACGGTCAAGCAGTCGCGTCTTGGCTTCCAGACAGCTCTCTCGAGCTGTCAGATGAGAGCCACGAGCTGTCAGATGAGAGATGCAGCCACAGCCAGATTCCTGATCTGTACTGCACTGTTTCTACCACCAGAGCCCTGCTGATAGAAGCAGTACAGCAGAGAGACATACATGGAATCTGCCAGACAGCAGCTTCCATGTGTATCTGTCTGTTAGCTACGATCACCGTTCCGTTCACACGCTGGCAAGAAGGGAGAGAAGAGTGCAGAATCCAGCGCGCCCCTCTTCTCTTCCTGTGTGTGAGGAAAATGACGATTGCCTGAAGTGTGCTCTTTAGTGACACCATTTTTGTGGCTGAAATTGGGTACTGCAAGGGATTTTTTTTCCTAATGACTTGGACATTTACATTTTTTTCTGGTTCTTCTCAAAAACTGGGTGCATCTTATGGTCTGGTGCATCTTATAGACCGTAAAAATGGTATGTCTTTTTTACATATTGAGTGAACATCCGTTTTAAGATAAAGACTGCAGCGTAGATTGGAGTATCATACCTGAATAGAAACGCTTAGAAACACATTACAATTTACCATTTTAAAAAATGAAGTCCCAGCACTGCCTATTCACCAGCTGCATGTAGTTCCAGCGTTATTACAAAAGGTAAGTTTCACTCGGAGATAGCATGCCACCTTTTTACAGAATAGCTAAACCACCAGAATGATCACCAGTGATTACTGACTAAAGCCCCCCATACACCTTTAGATCACTCCATACGATTTCCTTTAGATCTACCAACAACCATGTAGTGCCGGGTCCTCCATGATAGAATACATAGTGATTGGGAGGTATATATCACTACTATGTAGTGCCGAGTCCTCCCTGATAGAATACATAGTGATTGGA
>CM070040.1:8054450-8077169 GCA_036250615.1 Ptychadena robeensis | reverse complement strand
CAAAATTTGATTGTACAGAAATTGGATGGAAAGATTGTAAGGTGTATGGGGGCCTTAACACATGAACTCAATAAAGTTTGGTAAAAGTCTTACCTTCCTGTGCGAGTCTCTTCAGTTCACTACCTGGAATTTCAATAGCATCTACTCTGTTGTTGCCTTGCACTTTGTAAACATGCTTTTCATGATTACTATCCACTTTACTTATTCCAATATCTATAATAGAAGAATACGACCTTTATTATAATATATATATATATAATTCTAACAGTGTACATATACAATCAACCAGAAAAACACACAATGCCTTCACAGTGGACACAATAAATGCAATGTATAATTATACACACACACATATGTATGAAAGCCAATTCATTTGTTCTATTTGATTGCCCCACTGTGCTGTGTTTCTCTGTGTTTGGGCTTGTAAGGCTATAGGCCCCCATACACGGGTCAGTTTCCCACCGGATTCCGGCCCGATCGATTCCGGGCGCGTGCACGCCAAACGATCGTGCCGGAATTGCGTGCAGCCCACCTTGTCCGATCGATCAGGTCCAATTGATCAGGGGCCCAGAATCCTATCGTACAGAGAACCAACATGTTGGTTCCATCAGATTGATTCAGGGCCGAATCAGGGCCAATCGGGCACATTGGTGGTGGACATCAGATGGATCACCAGCAGATCTGCACAGAGGAGTGTGATCGATCGGACACAGAATCGTGCCGTAATCCGTGGGACAAGGTGGTATGCAGCGATGGATACTCTTAATTGCCCGATTGATCACACCTGCGATTCCCGGCAGAATCGCCAGAATCGATCGGGTGAGTGATCAATTGGCCATGGAATCCGACACGTGTATGGCTAGCTTATGTCTCCACATCCGATGGGACCCCCTACGCTTGGCGGGGGTCCCAATGGATCACATACACATTACATACATTTACCTGCTCGGCGAATGCTGTGTTCTCACAGGCTGAGTCATTCCGCTGATGTAGTTAATGTAGTGCAGTACATTAACCCCTGCATCGGCGGATGTCTGAACAAAGCATCCGCCTGCCAGCTTAAGTGTATGTGATCTGTCCGGACTCCCGCCAAGCACTGCGCTTAACGTAGGGGTCCCGATGGATTATGACACATTAGTGGAGACATAGCCTAAGGATGCGCTATTTCAGCTCCTACCCAATTTCCATCTCTGGAGAGTTTTCCTGCCTCTGTGGTAGGTATTCGATAGACTTATTATATGGGCCCACATTATTATGTATCTTGATATGTACACCTTTTTATTTGCCCTTATTGTTTCCCACATTTACAGATCCAGGATCCTATGCAATGTCCGCATCCTGAAGAAACCCCTTGGGGCAAAACATGTAGATACCTGACATTGCACTTTATTTTACATTGCATTTAATTAGTCCATTGTGTCTTTTTCTTTGTTCTTTTTAACTTATTTGTAGTTGATAATAATATGCGTACTGTTTATTCAATTGTGGTAATCAATAAATGTTATGATTTTTAATATTTACTTACATTTAGTGTAACATTATATGTACATATATCCAGGTTAAGTCCCTTTATGACTACCCAGTTCTTTGTTTTTGTTAATATTTTAGGAATGGGAAGCCTGGCTAAAAAGATTTATGTCCAATCTGCCAACTTTCCTCTGTAGCTTAATATGTAGTGGAAAGGAATTGTATATGTGATTCTATGATGCACTATTCACTCCCCTCCCACCCCACCAAGCAATAAGCTTAGCTGGGGAGTCGGAGGAGCCTCCATGGGCAGATCTTCCATCTGTACTAAATTGTTTATGTCATCTGCTCACATAAATCATGGGGCCCCGTACAGAAAAAATGTCTGGGCCCCTTGACAGGACTTGTTGAGCGTGGGTGGGTGCTAGCAGAAAAAAAAATTCAACCAACACCCCCCCCCCTCCCGGCGTGCTGCTTGATCGGTGCAGCAGCCTGTCAGCTCGGACTGCCAGCAGCACATCGTATACAGTGGCAGTCCGGGCTGAGTGAGCAGAGGCTGCTGTTCCGATCAGGCAGCATGCCAGGCCACTACGTGCTGACCGTCGGGCCCCCCCAACTGCCCGGGCCTGGGACGGGAGTCCCCTCTGTCCCCCCCTGGCGGCAGCCCTGGCGGCGGCCCTGGCTCCTTCATCTGGTTTTGTGTATGTGAGAGCTGGCTGTGGGCTGATCTACTGCGTTGTGCTTTCAGCATGTACACTGGGCAGCTTGAGCCCAACTCACATACATCGGCAGAGGCACATGGGAGAGCCACCAGTGGGCGGCTTTTCTATCTGCACTGTATGTGAGTTGGGCATAAATGTAGCAATCTGGCATATGTAGCAAAAACTTCACACGTTACCCCATTGCTAGAGCAATAGTTAACGTTACCCCAATCTCGTTACCTGCAGCAACTATCCATATGACAACCTACCAAGATTCCTGTGATGAATGAAGATTTCACTTTGTTCATCAGAAAGAAGTGGAACAAGTTTAGATGCCATTTTCTCCGCTGTCTGAATTATTGTCATTGGACCTTTAATAACCTGTAACAAAATTGTGCATTTTATTTTGAGAAGCAGTATTTACTGTAGAAGGCAAAATACATTACCGTTTTTTCGGACCATAACACACACTTTTTCACCCCCAAAATAGGGGTGAAATAGTGCCTGCGTCTTATGGTCTGAATGCACGACCCCTGGGTTGGTTGTACCTTGGCTTTCTGCCAGCTCTCCCAAACTGTCAGATGAGAGATGCGGCCAAAGCCATATCCTTTATCTTTACTGTACTGTTTTTACCACCAGAGCCATGTTGATAGGAGCAGTACAGCAGAGAGACATACATGGAAGCTGCCAGTGCGGTACAGACTGAGGCCCCCCTCAGTCCTCCAAAGAATGTCCAAAGGGCCGCATGCAGCCCCTAGGCCACAGGTTGGGCACCTGGGGTTTAGCTATTAACCTCCCTAGCGCACCGCCTGTACCGCACCGTTTTTAACAGTGTGGTACAGGCAATGGCAGCAGTGTACAAGGTACACTGCCTGCCATTTCCTCCCTCCCCCCTCCCCTCTCCATACAGCCAGTGTCATTCATAACACTGGCAGTGAGGTCTGGAGAGCAGAAGCCCCTCCATTAACATGGAGGTCTATGGCACTGCTCACCCTCGCCCCCTTCCGCGTCACCGTGACGCAGAGCCCCGGCTGGAAGCCCCGGCTGCTGCGGCTGGAAGCAGCATCGCCGTAGCTTTCCGGGGATATGCGGCTTTCATGGGAGCCCAGCTCATCCAGAGTTTGTTATTCACACAAACTCTGGACGAGATGGGCTCGTGATGAACACTAAGGAGGTTAAGTCATAAAGAATCTATAACTTTTAACTTTTTTAAATAAATAATATTTACCTTTCTTTCCATAAATTTTCCATCACTACTACTTTACCATAGCTTTTCACCACTTCTGTACATAAGCACCTTGCCCAGCCACATACCATCAGAAAGCCTCTCCAGCTGGATACCAGATACCAGGATAATTACACAAATGTCCACAAACTTTATACAATACAGGGCATTGGAACAACAGAACACAATGTACCGAATTAACTTCAAACCACACGTCTGGGTCATGGTGATCAAGAAGTTCTCCTGTGACCTGTACAAAATGGTGGATCAAGTCTTCCGGGTCTTCTTCACTGCCTATTACATCCATATCAGCCACTTCCTTCAGCAGATGGATAATACCTAAAACATCCACGGAATCCAAAGTGCTTTCTTCTGCTTCTAGCCCTTTCTCAACAGCTTGGAGACTTGACAGGGCTTCTGAGACATTAAAGCGGTGGCAGTTACTAGAGAAAGAACGTCCTGAAATCTAAAACAGTCAAAACATAAAAACATAAAATATGTTTAAATAACATTAAAGGTTTATTGGAAAGGGGTTTTGCAGACTTTAAGTGGACCTACCACCAGAAATCTAAGTTTTTATGAATGGCACTAGAAGTGCCAATAATAGGGAGGAATGTAGTAAAAAAGCTCAAAAACTTACCTGTAATGACCATTTTAACAAGATCACCACACAGCTCCCCTCACTTCCTGGTTCGCTGAAGGCAACACATGAAACTGGGGGTGCAATATCATGGGTGGCCACTGGGAATTTTCAAAGCAGATCACTGCTTCCTGTGACGTGCTGCCTATTTCTGCTTAAAATGAACCAGGAAGTGAGAAGAGCTGTGGGATTATCTTCTTAAATTGCTCATTACAGATACGTTTTTTTTTTCTTTCACTGCATTTTTCCCTATTATTGGCACTTCTAGAGCCATTCATGAAAACATAGATTCCTGGTGGTAGGTCCGCTTTAAGAATAAATTAAATGTATAAAATCTGATAAAAGGTAAAGATAGCTTTATCTCAGCAAGTGTCTTCTTCAGATTCAAAACCTCTGTATTGTCATGCAAACTTTTATCATGTACACATCAGTTCTGGTCAACACGATGGTGAGTGTCTTACAAAAGACAAAATATATTATGTGAATATTCACCTAATGCATCCAATACTGTGAAAAAGCTTATCTGCATTCACTTTTGATATCCACAAAAAAAAAGATTTTTGCATTATGTTAATATTATAACTTTTACCAAACTATTATTACAGAACAGTAGGAGACCCCCACTTAACAGGTTTAAAAGTCTGAAGACTTTATTAACCTCCTTAGCGTTCATGACGAGCCCATCTCGTCCACAGTTTGTGTGTAGAACAAACTCTGGATGAGCTGTGCTCCCATGAAAGCTGCATATCCCCGGAAAGCTACGGCGATGCTGCTTCCAGCCGCACCATTTCCGGGGTTCTGTGGCTTCACTGATCGCGTTGTGGTGACGCGGAAGGGGACAAGGGTGAGCAGTGCCATAGACCTCCATGTTAATGGAGGGGCTTCTGCTTTCCAGCCCTCCCAGCTTGTGTCATGAATGACACTGGCTGTATGGAGAGGGGAGGGGGGAGGGAGGAAATGGCAGGCAGTGTACCTCGTACACTGCTGCCATTGCCTGTACCACACTGTTAAAAACAGTGTGGTACAGGCAGTGCGCTAGGGAGGTTAACCTCCCTAGTAGTGATGACGGAACTGTCCGCAAGTTCAGGACAGTTCGGCCCGGACATGGATGTTCTCTTTCCTTCTAGCCGGTAGAGATGGTCGATTTTTGTTTCAAAAATTCGACCATTTAGATGATTTCAAAATAATTGCAAAGCCCGTGAGCATGGTATCGACACCAAACTTGCTAGAGATGTACAGAAGGGTTGGGGGTATACTTCAAAAAAGAAAGTCTGTCTCTAACACAAATATTTTTTGCATAAATTAAGTTCAAAATCAAGTAAAAATTTCAAAAATCGGAATTTCGACTTTATTTTTAACTTAATTTATGAAAAAACTACATGTGCTAGAGTAAAACTTTTTTTTTTTAAATATTTCCACAGCCCTTCTCTACATCACAGGTTTAGTGATGATACCATGTTCAGGGGCTTTGCAATCAGCTCACAAAGTTAGCAAGTCGAAAAATTCGGCCATCTCTACTAGCGGGGGAACAGTACGGGTGTTCGGCCCGCCCTGTTAGCCGTCAAGAAGAAGTTAGTTATTCTTGCGGAGTCCGGATCGTAGGAAGAACGATCTGGTCACAGAAAGAATTTTTTCACTAGAGACCAGGTAGAGAACCTGGTCTCTAGCGAAAGAGCGGCTCCGAAAACCAAAAGTGACGTCAATGACATCACGTCCGGCAATCAAAACCAGGAACTGTGCATTCCATGTACCGGAAGTGACGTCAGTGACGTTTTTCCGATTCACACTTTTTGCAAGTCAGTGCTGGAGGAACTGGACTCGTCTCAACCTCTACAGTGGTTGAAGATAGTTACTACATTGCATAACTGTTCTCTTGAAGCTACTCCTTCTCCTCTGATTTTACCCGCACAATGAATAGAAATGGTCGAATTTTTCGACTAGCTGATTATATAAAGCTTCTGAACATGGTATCATCACTAAAATTACTGGAGATGTAGAGAAGGGTGGTGGGAACAATAAAAAAAAAGTTTTGCTCTAGCACATGGAGTTTTTGCATAAATGAAGTTCAAAATCAAAGTTGAAATTCCGATTAGCGAAATTTTGACTTGACTTTGAGCTTAATTTGTGCAAAAACTATTTGTGTAAGATACATTCTTTTTTTTGTAGTATACCCCAAACCCTTCTCTACATCTCCAAGTTTGGTGATGATACCATGTTCAGGGGCTTTGCAACTAACTTACAAAATGGTCGAACTTTAGAAACAAAATTTGACCATCTCTAACAATGAGCTTAAACCTAGGGTTATGGAGATAGTTTCAGAGTATACATATAGCAACCACAGGCCTGTAAGAGGGGTTTAGACAGATGTTCCTTAATGTTTGAGTAGAGATTGTGGCTACCTCTCACAGTCTATGATGCTGCAATTGCCTTAGTTGGTCATTAGAAAGAAGCCATACAGTAGGGTACAGAGTGCCTGTGATGGTTCCTAGTCTCATGATATTTAGGCAGCCATTTTAGAATATAGTCTCCCTGGATGTAGAAAGAAAACATCTTCTGTACATGGCCCCTGGACAGACTTGGGCATTCTAAATGAGTCTCTACCATGTCGTGGGGGAGTGCAGGCACAGTGCTGTACTCTCCCAGTTGTTGCTATTGTTGTTGTGGGGGAAAAGAATAAGGACGAATATCTTTGGCAATGCTGGCTATCTGAAAAGAGGACTGCTGTAGTGCTAAAGATATTTACAAATGTTTTGCAACTTTTAAGCTGGTGTACTGGATATTGACTGTATTCTGATTCTCCTGAGGGCAGTATGGGAAGTATGTGGGACATCATTAAAGCAAGCTAGAGGAGGATAGAAGTATACAGGAACCTAGGTAAGGGACTGGCATTTGTAGGAAAGTGGACTAAGAGATAAAGTGTATTGTACCATGGTCATTAAAGGGTTAACAAGGTTCCTATGCACATGTCAGAATGTGTGTTTATGCTGTTGTTGGGCAAAACATAAGGTGGGAGGTGACAAGGTGATGTTCTGAAACATGTGATGTTGTGACCTCGTGAGCCATCTGGGAGGAGAGTAGAAGGTTATATAAGCTTAGTGTTTTATGTAAATAGGGTCTTCGTAGCAGCAGGATTGAAGAGAGCAGAGGTGTAATGAATCCAGTGGGGAGCAGGCCCTAGGCCTGCGGATCCGAAGACCAGGCCTGTACGGAGATTTAACTAAGGCCTCACCCTTATCCCCTGCTGGGGGCAAGGGAATTCCTAGCCTAGGAGAAGTCACTCGGGTGAAGAAGGTTAGGGTAAAGACTGTTGCCGGCAGAGACTGCTCCCAGGAAGTATATGGAGTGTATCTGGCACTGTGATGTTACTGCACTGGCACTGTATTTACACCAATCTGATGTGTCTTGGACCCTTATTGCGGGATGTGCGCAAAACGGAATAAAGTATGCTCAGCCTCAATTGAAAGTGAGGACCGTGAGGCCTGGCTGCCCCTTGGATGGAAGGGAGGTGTATGCCCATGGAGGCCTGAAGGGAGTTTCACATTCACATGAGTGAGGGTTGGTCTGATCCTTTTGGGAGCTCTACTCAGGAAAAGAGATGAGCAGGTGTCAGATTGAGACATGATGCCCTCACTGTGGACGTGGAGAGTCCTTGTGTCCTGGGGATTCCCTTATCCCTTCAAGCAACTACATCCCAAAGATGGAAAAGCTGGTGGAGATGGCATTATAGAGGCGCACTGAGAGAACAGCAGTGAACATGGAGAAGTGAGGTCAGGTGAGGACCAGGCTCTAGGATCAGGGTCTATGAGTGACATGAAGCTTGATATTTCCTCAGGGAGCACCTGACTATATTGGTCTTTTCAGGCCTGGAGGCTCAGACTAGTCAGAAGAATACATTGATGGTAGGTTGTAGTGATAGCCGAACATCGGCCTGGACTGGACAGGCCGTCCGTCCTGTTCGCGGACACATTCAAATTCCCCGCCTCTAGGCGGGGAATTTGAATCGGAAAAACCCTGGACCGCATCCTGGAAACGCATAGTTCCTTGTTAAGGGAGCCGGATGTGACGTCACTGACATCACTTCCTGCTCCGAGACGGTTTTTTCACTAGGAGACCGGCTTCATGCCCGGTCTTCTAGTGAAAAGATTCTTCCTCCGGCACGATCTCGCAGGTTCTGATCCTGCTGGAGGTAGAATATAGATCTTCTTCTCGCCTGTGAACGGGGCGGGTCAGACACCCGTACTGCTCGCCGGCGAGAAGGAGGGCGAACATCCATGTACGCCGCCGAACTGTCCGCCTTGCGGGCAGTTCGGCCATCACTGGTAGGTTGGCTCTCTGATGCGTAAGAAACTCCTTCCCTGCTTTGTGCTCTACTTGGAGTCTCAGCCTTTAAAGGCCTGTGATTAATTGCATCCTTTTTACTATCCCTCATACTTGCAGTTTCACAATCATTTGTTTCAGGCTTAATTGTCTATATGAAAATCCTATAAATTATTAAAGGTTTTTTTGTTGTAAATGAACTAATAACATTCAAACACACATATAAAAATGTTCTTAAAGTCAATGATTTTTTTTTCCCTTAAAACATATATCAATATCTAGATATATGTCAATCATTGTAAAACCTACATATTAAGTTCACACTAGACTCAAACCAAAGTTCTAAATAGATCAATATAAGCTGAGAGGACTTAAACCCCCAAAAATTTTAATAATCTGCAAGTCTCCCCACCAGGATGACAGAGAGGAGGAGACATGCGGGAACCTAATTAAGGAGTGGGACAATCTTTAAAAACAAAAATTTATTTTGGTGTCTCTTAGGCTATGTTTCCACTATACGCCGGAACCCCTCCGCTAAGCGTAGTGCTTACCTGCTCGGCGGTTGCTGCGTCTTCACTGCGCCGAGACATTCCACCGATGCAATACGTCGGGAGAGGGTCCCCGACGTATAGTGGAAACAAGCCCTTACTGTTTGGGAAGGTTTTCGACTTAAAATCTGCAATTGGGCACATGTCCCTTTTATCACTATATCCGCCAAGCTTTTTGGCTTAGTTTCATTTCTCTGTAACTTACTCTTGTATCTAGTAATTCAGTAAAACTTAATACAACTAACTAACTCACAGGAGTGCATTGGAGGAAAGGTTTAGGATGAATTACCACAGCAACGATTGATAATCTGCTAATCACAGTATATAAAAAAGGATTGTACCAGGATGTACATGCCGTACGCCGCCGTCACCTCCCTACTTACCGTTGCAGATCTAGGCGCCCTGTTCAGCGGTGATTCTTTTATTTCTACATACTTCCCTAAACACCAGCGCGTGTCATTTCCTGGGATTTAAGGTATTCGTCATGTGACCTGGCTGACCAATAATGGACCTTTTGCAGCTATATAAGGAACCCTGCCCTTTGAGCCTTGCCTCAGTATTAAGGTCTTATATCATTAATGTCCTACAACCCTCTGAACGTGCGGGGGTTAAATCAGTATCACACATGACTGACTGATATTGATGAAATAGGAGCATACAGGCCATTACATATCGGTTAGGGACCTGGAATGTACAACAAATATTCGATTCGTATATTCTATTTTATTTGTGAGTCTAATGTTTTTTTTTGATATGTTAACTGAAAAAAAAAGCTGTCCTGTTGACGGCCATTCAGAATTGATTATAATCTACAGTTTTTTTTTTCCTTTCTTTTGTAATTTTGAATCGTTCATGCGAAATCCCGTACGTGATTCTTCTCGACAATGTTCTATCTGTATGACTTAAGAACTCAATAAAATATTGTTCCTGTGAGATAGTCTCCTGCCTGTGTTCTGAGACTGATTCCTGTTAACCCTTACCTGCCTGCTGCACTCTCCTGCTACCTGATCTGTACCAGCGCTGCCCGCCCTTTTACACTGTCTGGCTGACGACACCTGTGTCCCTGGAGCCCTTCCTGCTGTCCCCTGGACCAGCTGCCTTGTGTTCCTACCATCCCTCCAGAGGTAGCGACCTGGTGATCCCCTCGGGAAAGTCTATCCCCACCATCAGGGGTATTGTGAAGAACGAGTGGGTTCACTTAGACAACGCCCTTAGAGGAGGTAGGTCACGTGGCACAGTGGGTCCACACCTGCTGCTCTGTGACACAAGAATTGTATTTGGTTCCCTTCATTAGTGCTAAAAAACATACGGTACTTGCAAATTGTTTGTATGATTGTTATACTTTTAAAATGAAGAGCAAAGTTCTTTGATAAACTAAAAACATTTGGACCAATTGTTGAGAATGTAAAGCAAAGTTCAAGTTTAAGTAAATGTATCTTCTTTGACTCAATAATCCCAATAAGTTTAAAAAAAGAAGTCCCCCCCCCCCTTACAACTGACAGATAATGTCTAGAAAGCATCTGGAAATACATTTACCAATGTGCGATTTGCAATTGTATTGACCATGTTTGCAAAGGTTTTGTTTCTGTTCCTCTTTTCTGCGTTTTTCAGCTGATGATAGGTGTCTGGAAAATACAAATGTATAAATTTACATTATATATTAAAAAATATACATAAAAGTGTTAATTGTAGTGCCTAGGCAACTAGTGTTGATATCAAAATTTTATTGCGAATACATTTACATTGCAAATCAATAGTGATGGCCAAAGTGTCCGCTGTATGGACAGTTCGGGGAGGAAGGGGGGGGGGGCATTGTATGTTCGCTTTTCTTCTTGCAGGCGAACAGTACAAATGTTCAACCTGCCCCCATCACCGGCAAGAAGAAAGCGAACATACCATGTTGGCCTTGAATTGTCCACATGGCGGGCAGTTTGGCCATCACTATGTCTTTGCAATGTAATTTACTGTATTTTTCGGACTATAAGACACGCTTTTTCACTCCCAAAATTGGGGAGAAAAAGTGCCTGCGTCTTATGGCCCTAATGTGCAACCACACGTGACCATTTGGCCGCCAGTGATCGCAACTTGGCTCCCTGCCAGCTCTCCCGGCAGATGGGAGATCAGCTGTGTGCAGCCGGGAGAGCTGGTGGGGAGCTGAACTGTATTGGCTATATTTGAGGAGCCCCGCAGATATAGCCAATGCAGAGTGTGTGTGGGGAGAGCTGCACTCGTTGGCAGCTTCCTCACACACGCAGCATAGAGAAGACAGGGAAATCAGTGTGCTGATTCCCCCGTGGAGGGGGCTCTCCCTTCGCCATGTGTGAGGAAGAAGAGATACCAAAGTGTGCTCTCTAGTGACACAAATTTTGTGGCTGAATAGGGGTACTGCATGAGATTTTTTTCACATTCATTTAAACACATGAAATATATTTTTCTGATATCCTGCTCTAAGACCCAAGTGCGTCTTATGGTCAGGTGCATCTTATAGTCCGAAAAATATGGTAATATCTTAATTCTATATAAAGTATTACAAAAAAATCAATATTCAAAAAAAAAAAAGAGTGCAGTTTTGAAGACATGCATGAGAAGATGTTACCTAATTTTATACATTTGTAATAATTTTTCCATCTCTTCCCCAGATGAACCACATAGAGAAAATGATGTTACTTGCCTTGTGTATAGTAGCAAACAAATGTAAGTTCGTCTGCACAGGGCCTGTAATTTGTGTCACCATCACTGTTCAGAAGAACTCTGCATTGCGATGAACATCCTAACCAGGAAGAAGAAAAGAACAGATATATTATTTGCATCAATTTGAGGCTCTCTATCAGATATAAACATAAAATAGGAAAAAAATCTACTGATTTCTACCATATAGTCTATATAGTTCAAAAGAGTAGATTCCTTTCCAGTTGCTGAAGAGAAAGACCTGAGCGCATGACCTGAGCAGATACCATTCAAAACAATTGTGCAAAAATCAGTATTTTTCTGACCATAAGATGCAATTTTCACCTCCAAAATTGGGGGGGGGGGAATAATGCCTGCGTCTTATTGTCTGAATGCCCCTTGGCTTCCCACCAGCTCTCCTGAGCTGTCAGATAAGAGATGCGGCCACAGCCAGATCCCTCATCTGTACTGTACTGTTTCTACCACCAGAGCCCTGCTGATAGAAGCAGTACAGCAGAGAGACATACATGGAAGCTTATAGCCAGCAGCTTCCATGTATGTCTGCCTGTGTAACGATCTGCGGTCAGGCTCGGAGTCCAGTAGCTGAAACAGTAATGGCAGGATCGACAGGTAGCGAATGGCAGCAAGCAGGAGCGTGGTCAAAACAAGCCTAGGTCTAAAGATAAAGAGTAGTCTGGATGTCAAAGCAAGGGTCGGTACACGAAGATGATGAAAGCACGACCAGGGATAAACAGGAAGCAAGACACTGGCTGGAAGCACAATAATCTGGCATTGAATCCCAGTTGGAACCTGGCTTTTATAAGAAGTCCATGGGAGGGCCAAGGGTTAAGGGTTCACAAGAACTATGTACAAGGTGTCTAAGTACAAGGTATCCAACAAGGTACTGAGGCAAACATTCCGGTGGTTTAGGGGATAGAGCTGCAGCCAGTCACCGGAGAGCCCCTGGGTCGGATTCTGACAGCCGTACTGTTAGCTACGATCATCATTTTGAACCGTTCCTTCACAGCTTGCAAGAAGGGAGAGAAGAGTGCAGAAAAACCTGCACCCCCTCCCCTTCTGCCTGAAGTGTGCTCGCTAGTGACACCATTTATGTGGCTGAAATTGGGTACTGCAGGAATTTTTTTTCCAACTGATTAGAACATGTCACTTTTTTTTAGTTTTTCCTGCTCTAAAAACAGGGTGCGTCTTATGGTCCGAAAAAAAACTGTACATAAAATGAATTAATAAACATTTTTCCTTCATTTAGTTAGCTCTTATTTCTTACCTGTACATACAGATTCTATCTTCATTCTTTTTAAAGACTGCTCAACTTCCAACTGGTTGATTTTCCAATTAAATATAATGTTTTTTTCAACTTTTCTGCCCAGTGAAATCTTTAGAATTTGTTGCTCTGTTAGAACATTTGCCCAGACATTGAAATCAGTAATATTACCACTAAAGGATTCCTTTTCTTTAAACGTCCCCCCATAGGAATCCTGATCTTGTCCAATAATAAATATGCCACCCTTGGTGATATCCTCTGATGCAGATAGTTTATTGCTGGCTTTCCACTTTCCATCTGCATAAAGGGCAATAGTCCCATTCCATTTTTGCCAAGTTATACAGAAATGATGCCATTTGCCGTCATTGGGGAACATTGGTGTATATCCTGAATGATGTCCATGAACAATGATAGCAAATCGGATAAATCCATCTTCGTCATTCATTCCTCTGAGTTGAAACTCATTAGTGAAGTTGAACACTGCATATGAAAAAATTGTTGCAAACTCTTTATTCGAGTTGCCCCATTGAATATAACCACAGACGGAGATTTCAGGCATGGATGGAAAGTGTGCCAGCAGTTTTGCATATTTAGTGTCCGTCCGCTTCTCGAAGACCAGGGTAGTTAGGGCCAGGGTTTCTAAATAAAAAGAACATTCTGAATTACAAAATGCATTGTTGTAAAAAAAGCACATATCATACAGGGATATATGGTAAGTAAGGTATTTTTCTCCGTATAAGACACACTTTTTCCCTCCCAAAACTTTGGCCAAAAAGTGCCTGTGTCTTATGGTCCGAATGGGCGACCCCCGCGACCTTGGCTTCCCGCCAGCTCTCCTGGCACGGAGATTAGCCTGGGAGCTGTCAGAGCTGTCAGATGAGAGATGCCGGCCGTTGTCCGGCTCTCCCATCTGAACTGTGTATTTGCCTATGCCAGCAGAGCTCAAAGTTCTGCTGCCATAAGCAATGAAGAGAGAGATATAGATGATCATCTATATCTCTCTCTCCTGTCCGTGGGAACTGCAATCACTCTGCAGCTCCCACGGACACAGTAACTGCTGATCACAGTAACAGCTGATCGGCAGAGCAGAGGAGAGCAAAAGACAGCCCGGCCCCCTTCCTGCTGAACAGTGTGAAGTATGACGTGTTCTGCTGAGAATGTTCTGCTGCTAGTGACCCCTACTGGCTGAATTGGATATTGCATTCACTGAATTCATTACATTAACCCAATTGATGTGAAAACTTATTAAATCTTTTTTTCTGGTTTTCCTGGGTGCGTCTTATATGTTGAAAAAATACAGTATTCTTTTATTTAGATATATTTATTTATCACTTTTTCCTTTTTCCGAAGGAGTATGACCTTACTTGTTATTCAAAAGCCCTGTACCTCAATCCCAACCTCTTAAAGTATGATAATAATGCTATGTACTAAGGTTAAAGAACAAATTATTCTGCTGCAGACCACTGGAAAAAAAGGGAGTGGAACAATGCAGAAAATGCATCATGTCAGTCTGATATAACTGTAAAGCCCCCCATACACGTCTAGATTTTCCTTTCCATCAACTTAAAAAGATAAATTTTTGGATCAGGGAAATCTGTGATTGATTGTAATCTATGCCAACTGTAGAAACAGATTTTTGATAAAAAAATTTTGGATCCACTGAAAGCGTAATTGAATTAAAGTTCAATTTCATTACAACCAATTAAAATTTTCCAGCATGTCCGATCATTTTTTGATCAATAATTTTCCCAATTTTAATTGTTTTAGGTCAATCTTACCATGTGGGCTTTCATAGATTTTCAATCAATCAACAAAATTTTTTTTTGAATTAAGTTGATTGAACGAAAAAACTAAACGTGTATGGGGGCCTTAATCCTTTTAAATCTGGACCCCATAGGCTGAAAAGATTCTTGAAGATTAAGTGATCTTAAGCCCCCCATAGACGGGCAGACTCCCGGCCATAGTTGTAGGTCTGCCGCAACTATGAGGGAGCCCACCTTGAATTATGTTGAAAAAAAGCCGGCAGGTCGGATCGCACACGGATCCGACATGCCGATTCTTTTTCTGTACGACTGACATCTGCAGGCTGTTAACGCTGTTATCTCAGAGGGGGAGTCTCCTCCCCCTCCGAGGTAATTGGCTTCAGTCTGACAGGAATCCTGTGTGTCAGTGGAACACACAGGATTCCTGTCCGACATTTAGCACACTGCTCACAGCGTGGTGACGTCACCACGCTGTAATCAGTCTGCTAAAGGTCTGCCATAGATCGAGGTGTCTATGGCAGGCTTAAATCACTTTTGTTTTCACCCTCTGTTATCTTACTATTCTAAAACCCTCCCATACAAGCTTAGATTTTTACCAGATTTTTCCTCTGCTCAGGGCGGTCGATCGACTGAAAAATCTGGTGGAAATCTAAAGCTTAAAGTTGTAATTCAGGCCGAGAAAGTCCGACAATCGATTTAAGCCATTACGTGTCTGTAATTCTTAGACCGATGGAAATTACTTACTTACACAAAGGGTGCCCGGCCCATTCTCGGCAGGAGTGATGACGTCATCACAGGGGGTCAAACTGCCGAAACTTGGCCAGAAAATCTATGGTGGGGCTTATCTTTTAATAAGGTTATGTAAGTTGCCATTGTTTAACTCACATTTTTTAGTCAATCAAATGAAAATAGACTTCTACACAACGTGTACGATCAACCAAAAGTGATCAAAATTGAACATCAAATCGATGGAAAAGTGATCGGACATGATGGTAAATTTTAGTCGATCGTACAAGTATCTAAAGGGTTTTTTAGGTATTTTGACTGATTTATATGTGATCGTACTATGGAGCATGCACACTGATCCAAGTAAAGTAAACGATCATGTTTAAATTGATCACACTGTGTTGTTACAATTGATCGATGTTATATAATTAACAATTGGTCGATATTTAAATCTAAGATTGATGGTGCAAAAGTCGAATGTGTATGGCCACCTTTAAAAGAATGCCTAGTGTCTAGATGTTTGGCCTAGTCTCTACGTCAAAACTTTGATGGGTACCCAATGCTTTGCATAACTTTTAACACTGCTGACCAAGTTGCTCTGTGTCTACGTGCATTAACACTTCCATTGAAAATATGTTGGATGAGGTTTGAATATTTAAAGCCCACAAATTGAAGGACCTGAAATATGCGTCAGCCCTGGTTTCCTACTGGAGACACCGGACGTATGCTGTAAGAAAGCGACGCCCCTCCAGTTAGACGGAGGTCTATGGCACCACCTACCCCCGCCCCCTTCACGTCACCGGTGATGCAATCGGGGGCGGACCCGGAAGCATCGGCATACATGCCGATGCTCCCGACCGCCGCAGAAAGCCGGCGATACCTAGAGCGTGGCTCTAGTTAAATGGGGCTGAGTTTCATGATGCATAAAACTCAGCCCGAATTAACTTGGGCTAGATGCTCAGGAGGTTAAGGTAATGATTACTTCTAAAACACTGGGGCTGAGCATAATGACATATGTAGTCCTTCTCTTGTATCAGGAACAGGGCTGCCCAAGTAATTTTGTCAGCTGTAGTTACTAGTGTTGAGCTTGAATATTCGATTTTCAAATATTTAGCTCGAATATCGCTATTTGGCAAATATTCGCGAATATATCATCGGATATCCGACGCGATCGCGATTTTTCGCGATTTATTGCGATTGTATAATCGCAATTTTATAATCGCGATCCAATGCAATGAATGGGATGCGATTTTTTAAAACGGAGATGACGGATATTCTCCCAGTCGAATATCCGAGCTCCATTGACTTGCATGCATTGCGCATATGTGATCGCAATTGCGATTTTTAGATCGCAATTCATGTCATAAGTGCGGATATTCGAGATTACGAATATGGAATCGAATATTATGGCGGATATTCGCGAAATTACGCGAATTCGAATATTGCCTAGTCGCTCATCACTAGTAGTTACCTGAGGTAGTGTTTACATATAGAACAGTACCAGAACTGAATTAAATGATCTTTATAGCTGTGTTCCTGGTCAATTGGCATCTGGACTTTGATTAGAAGTCAACTATAGGGTCCCATCTCTCCATGTCCTAGGTCAATGGTTCAGCTAAGGAACTGAACACCAAACAAGCAAGCAGCATTTTGAGAACCAAATCAGCAATACCATTGTACATAATCTTTCATCAATATGTTTTATTCAAAGTATTAATTCAAAAGTATAATTTAGCAAACAAATAAAAAAAAACATACTTGGCTTACTAGTTTCCTCCTTCAGCCATATAGGAAATTTTACCAAATTGATGGCCAATTTCTCCTGGTCCCTTGAATCCGAGAGCAGAGATGCAAATTTAAATTCACAATGTTTCTCGGCTTCCTGCTGAGTGAAAAACTTGCTGTTATACTCATATACACCATGGCGACCTTCAATGATAATGCCTGGGCTGCATGTGTCTGGGGAAAGAAAATAATTGTGATATGTTGGAGAAATCCTTGACCCACATGTTTCCTTAGGACATACCTACTAGGGGGCACACTGTGAGTCAGCACCTAATACTTACTTACTTGTTTGCATTAACAGATATTGTGTTGGTCTTATGCCATGGACTTGCTGCATATGGCAGACAGGATATATGGTCAACTTAAGCAGGGTACAGACGGCTCGATGTTTGAGCCATCCGAGGTTCCCTGCAGCAGCGTGATGACAGCTCTGCCCTCTCCCAAGCTCAATCCGATGCTTTGCCTGGAGACCTCTAGGTGGTCTCTAGGCAAAGCAACGGACATCAGCCGTATTTAATGGTCATGTCCGTATGGCTGTTTTCGAGCGGGAATTTTTGGTCCTGCTCGAAAACAGCGATGGGCGCATATTACATGGACCAGATAGATGGCCGTGAGCGCGCACGGCACTAGAAACGGCCATCGATCTGGCCCATATCTTGACGTCTGTATCCTGCTTTACAGATTCAACATACATACATATATACAAACAAACATACATAGCTTGTGATGGCCAAACTGTCGGCATGGATGTTCGCACTCCTTCTCACCGGCGAGCAGTACAGGTGTTGGACCGGCCCCATTCATCGGTGAGAAGGAGCTCACTATTCTTCCACCGGCAAGATCAGGAGCATTTAGATCCCGCTGGAGGAAGAATCTTTTTACAAAAAATCCTGGGTAGAGAACCCGGTCTTCCAGTGAAAACCAGAAGTGACGTCACATCCAGCAATCAGAACCAGGAACTATGCGTTCCAGGCACCAGATGTGATGTAACTGATGTCACTTTTGGGGAATGACGTCCAGGATTTGGGTAATTGTAAGCTGATCGTGAACAGGTGGACGTCGTACTATTTCAAAAGTCCGATCCGCCTGTTCGCGAACGGACCTGGCTGAAGTTCGGCCATCACTATACATAACATACAGGACATACAAATACATGCTCTTGAGGTCAGGTACTCTTTCTAGGTGCTTTTGATGTACAAATTATTGGACAATATCTTCTAAAATCTCATTTCTCATCTCATCAAAGGGTGAGGAAACCATGAGGAACAGTGAGGTTATGCCTTATTTTTCTGAATGTGCTCAATTAAATAGAGTGAAAATGCACTTCGGTAAACTGAGGCCAATCTATATGAGAAATTAAAAATTTTGTTATATAAGCTGGTTGGAGTTCCTTTTTTGTAGGTCAGCCTACAGAGTGGACATACATTTTGCCACTGCTGCCACATTCATTTATATTTTTAAGTCATGTGACAATGTACAACAGCCTGATGGACAGGGGTGCACATAAGTGGTACTCTGGTACTCAAAGGGGACCAAAACCTAGCTCTGCGTACCCGCATTATTGTTACACAGCTCATATGCGTACTAACAACTTGGAGGCGCTCCGTGTCTGGGCGGCCGCAGCTAAATGTTACATGTATACAATTTATGTCACTTGGATAACCGCAGGGAAACATGAATAACTATGAAAGGTTGCAGTAAAGGGTGTGACATTGGGAATGTAAATGGATGATCCCCCAAAAAAAGATCGGACGTCTAAGGGTGTTGGAGATCTGGGGGATGAAAGTCAGAGTAGGCATATGTAAAAGTAAAATCTGACAAGACAAAAGTACTGTGTGACAGCTGGAATATGACTATGAAAACCAGAAAATGTCAGGGTTGTACTGAGGATCTGGGGGTTCAAACAGTGTTGTACTGTGAGAGTTACATTTGACCCAAAGCCAGCTGGTGACCTGTGGATGGAGGCAGCTAATCGGAGGCTCAATCAGGAACAGGGAGGTCCATCTGCAGCAGAACCTACCATGCAGGAGGTTGATGCAGAGGACAGTGAGGGAGACAGTGAGGAAGTCCAATACATATGGGGTGAGTACCAAACACCATCTCCTGGTACTCATCTGAGGAGCTCACTAAAAAACTTATGTGCACTCCTCCTAATGGACACATGAAAAAGTCCAAATTAATATTTTAGTTTTGCTAAGGCTTCTTTTTTTTGGAGTAAGAAATGAAGAATCGAGGAATGCAAAATACAATTTTAGCGGATTTAACTTGTACTTGTTTGCAATATCTATTAGGTTGGTATTGAGTCCAACCACAGGAACCAATATTCCTAAAAACTAAGTACTCGATTTCAGTAGCATGAGTAGAGACTCGCCTTCACAAGCAACTTTTGTTTATTACTTTCATACAGTTTTTAAATTCATAAATGTCTGTTGCATTAGGGCAGTGTTTTTCAACTAGTGTGCCGCGGGATGTTGCCGGGTGTGCCGTGGGTTTTTGACCCCAACCTCGGCCCTCCTATCTAGCTGCCTCTTATAGTATTATACTATAAGAGCATCTAAGATAGGAGGGCTACGCAACCGCCTCCTCACAGAGCCGGTCCTTGTATAACACAGTCGGCTTATAAGTCTTATACTATAAGAGGCAGCTTAGATAGTAGGGGCTAAGCAACCGCATCCTCACATAGCCCGGTCTGTTGTATACACAGATCGGCTGTAATAAGTCGTATACTATTAAGAGGCAGCTAGATAGGAGGGCTAAGCATCCGCTCCTCACAGAGCCGGTCCTTTTATAACACGGATCGGACGTATAAGTCTTATACTATAAGAGACAGCTATATAGGAGGGCTACGCAACGACATCCTCACAGAGCCGGTCCGTTTATAACATGGATCGCTGTATAAGTAGTCTTAACTATAAGAGGGCAGCTAGATAGGAAGGGGCTAAGCAACCGCATCCTCACAGAGCCGGTCCGTGGATAACACAGATCGGCTGTATAAGTCTATACTATAAGAGGCAGCTATATAGAGTGGGCTAAGCAAACCGCATCCTCACAGAAGCGGTCCGTTGTATAACACAGATCGGCTGTATAGTCTTATACTTAAGAGGCAGCTAGATAGAAGGGCTAAGCAACCGCATCCATCCTCACGAGCCGGTCCGTGTATAACACATATCCGGCTGTATAATCTTATACTACATAAAAGAGGCAGCTAGATGGCGGGCTAAGCAACCCGCATCCCCTCAACAGAGCCGGTCCTGTATAACACAGATGGCTGTAAGTCTTATACGATATACTCGTGTATAAAACACGGACCGGCTCTGTGAGGATTGGGTTGCTTAGCAACACGCATCCCCACAGATCAGGGGCGGTGTTTTTGCTCTGCTGGTACGCATCTGCGTTCCAGCGGGGCACTTGCTGATGACGTACTTCCGGCGGGGACCGGAAGTGCGCCGCGATTGTGCGTATCGTCGGTGCCCTCCGATTTTATTCATGAAACAAGTGTGCCTTTGCCCAAAAATGGTTGAAAAACACTGTATTAGGGGACAGTTTTTTTCTTTAGGATAATACTCATTTACAAGTATTTAATACATACCTATAACATCAGATTGGTTTGAGTCCAGCTTGTTCCAGCAGTTGCATACATGAGAGGCCTGTAACATAAATATATATAGTTAGATTTTAAGATGGATAGACCCATTGCAAAACCATAAATAAAAGTTTAATTGTTAGGCTACAGTTGTGTTCAAAATTATTCAACCCCCACTGAAATTGAGTGTGTTGGCCATTTTGACATTGATTTTGATCACTTCAGTCATCTTGTTTACAATGAAATCGGCGAGGCGCTTGTAAGTCAGACAAATGTAACATAACATTAATAATGAAATAACCACAAATGTCTTTTCTGTGCTCACATCATTATCAGTTTTATTCACCCCCAAGTGACATTCATTCTTAGTACCTAGTACAACATCCTTTTCCAGTTATAACAGCTTTTACACGTGAAGCATAGCGTGACACAAGTGTCTTGCAGCGATCTACGGGTATCTTAGCCCATTCTTCATGAGCAAAAGCCTCCAGTTCAGTCACATTCTTAGGCTTGCACGCTGCAACTCCTTTCTTCAAGTCCTACCAGAGGTTCTCAATCGGGTTTAAGTCTGGTGACTGCGATGGCCGCTCCAAAATGTTCCAGCCTTTACTCTGCAACCATGCTCTAGTGGACTTGGAGGTATGCTTGGGATCATTGTCCTGGTGAAAGGTCCAACGTCTCCCAAGCCTCAGGTTTGTGACAGACTGCATCACATTTCCTTCCAATATCTCCTGCTACTGAAGAGAATTCATGGTACATTGCACACCCTGAAGCTTCCCTGTACCTGCAGAAGCAAAACAGCCCCAAAGCATGATTGACCCCCCGCCATGCTTCACAGTAGGTAAGGTGTTCTTTACTTCATGTGCCTTGTTCCTTCTCCTCCAAACATAGCGTTGATCCATGGGCCAAAACTGTTCTAATTTTGTTTCATCAGTCTACAGAACACTATCCCAAAACCTTTGTGGTTTGTCCACATGACTTTAGTCCACATGGCATAATGTAGTTGACTCTTTTTACTCATTGGAGACAGCTATGTTTGGAGGAGGACGTACTGCACTACGTTAACCCCTGCATCAGTGGATCGGCTCTGCTCCATGAGAACAGAGCATCCGCCGGACAGGTAAAGTGTATGTGATCCGTCGGGACCCCCTGCCAAGCACTGTGCTTAACGTAGGGGTCCCGACTGATCACAAATGTAGTGGAAACATGCCCTTATTCTGATCTTGGTGAAACAAGGCAATGCTAACTTACCAGAAAGACAAAGAGCAGAATCTTGAAAATGGGATGAATTGATTTAAATATCCATTGTGATCCCATCCTGAAATAAAGGAAAAATAGAAAGAAGTATGAGTTTGTCTCAAACAATTAATACATTAAAAAAATGAATCTCATTGAGAAATTCAAATAATAATAATTGACAATTCAACAAACACTTGCCTAATGCCTGGCATACACATGCCAATAAGCGACATGACCGACGGGCGTCAGCGGAAAAATCGGCCGCTTATCGGCATGTGCCCACATGGGGCGACAGATCCCTGTCGCCCCACAGCACGGCCGGCCAGAGAACGGACATGTCCGATAATCTCTGGCCGATGGAAGCCAATGGCATTAGCTTCAATGAAGACCGGCGTCTTCATTGAACCTAATGGTCGGCACACAAAGGGTGCCGGCCGACTAGTGCAGCCCCATAATGCATCAGGATGCAAACGTGATGACGTCATCACGTTTGCATTCCGGAGCTCATCTGAGCTGGTCTGTCTGCACCCGTTGGGGTGTGTATGGCAGGCATTAGCTAACTAGTAAAATATTCTTTTACAAGATAAGAAATAACTGAAAAATTCAACTGATATGGATAGTTTTGTGAAGGCTTAACAAATAAACACTGCCCTTCATACATTGTGGGGGTTCAAACGTCGCTCCCAAAACAGCAATTGACAAGAGTGTTTATTTGAACACAAATCAGTCCAAAACAAAGGGTTACCCTCGCAGGGGTTAAGATCAATCCAAATAAA
>CM070040.1:8010942-8023999 GCA_036250615.1 Ptychadena robeensis | reverse complement strand
GTAGTGCCGGGTCCTTCCTGATAGAATACATAGTGATTGGAAGGTATATATCACTGCTAAAATTTCTTCCACTGGCCGGATATTTCTGCTCCTGATCCGACCAGCGGAAGAATAGTCACCTTCTTCCTGCCAGTAAATGCTGCAGGTCGACCACTCGTACTGTTCGCCGGGGGAAGAGCATGTAATGTTCGCCTTGTGGACAGTTCGCCCCCTACTACCCATTTACATTAAATTGTATTATATTTTATGAAGTGACATCTATCTCTGCTTTTTGCCCTGTTATCAGTTTAGGTAGCCATACACCTGCAGGATTTTTCAGCCAATTGACCGCCGCACGCATGCCGGCCAATTGGCCGGCGGTCGCTTGGCCGACAATCTAGTGCACCCACCTGGAGAGACAGACCAAGAATCTCCCTCATGTCTGATAACACACTAATGGTATTAGACAGAAATCTACCAAAATGTCGGATCACTGTGTGATCGACATGTTGGTAGATGCCTGTCCAATCCCATTACTTTGGATGGGGATGGCAGTAATGTCAGGCACCTGATCCTCTGAGGGGTCAGCTGGCTGAGGGGTATGGCTAGCTTTTGGCACTATGGTCACTTACCTCCCCTGTGTGTGCACACTTGTCCAGCCACTTGGAGGGGCATTAAGATAATGCCCCCATGAACCCTCTATCAAGCAAAGCCCAAAAACTACCCAGCAAGCGCCTCACGGTGATTGTAAATTAGCCCTTACATTGAGGAAGAGGACAACATTATCCTAGTTTGTGTTTCCTTGCAAAATATATGATGAAAAAAACATATCAGAGACAAAAAGGATTAAATAACAAATACATAAAGACTATATTAAAAAAACGACTGTATCCTAAATATACAGGATTACAGTATACCTACCCCCTACTTTTTGTTCCTGTACTTACAGTTATGCAATAATAAACAAAGAACAAATATATCAAATAGACAAAAAATAAATCACAAATACAAACAGACTTCTCTAAATAAAACAATGTATCCTGAAAGCATCTTCTACTGTCTAAAAAAAAATAATGCGTAAGCAGCTGAAGGACGAAGAAAAAATATCTCCAAATGTTACATCTCAGGAACCAAAACTAAAATGAAGCAATCTGAGATCATTCCCAGCATGGCTATTTCTGGCAAAGTCAGTGCTTCTACCCTACGTATGAATACTCAGTTCAGCTATGGGGCCACCAGGCAACTGTCTATTGTTGGATGAGAGTAACTTCCCAGGACATCCTGGAATTAAGACAATTAACACCTCCAAGAACCTTGATTAGTTGTAATAAATCTCTTGTAGAAGAATGCTATTCAGAGACAGCTGCCTCAAAGGCTTTTGTCATTTCTGAGGGGTCAAAGTCATGAGTGAGATCAGCAGTTTCACTGCTCTGCGATGAAAAGGTTTTTGTTTTTAGTTTTTTTTTATGGGGAAAATCCCCTCTAAATCTGGTTTCAGTAGGTACATTTGTAAACAGAAAGCATTTGTATGTTCAATGAAGTAAAGGAACAATCTTTTATGAGAATATCTATTGGAATTTTAGGAAAGTTTAGCACAACCTCAGTATCCTCAGATATGCTTGCCTGTGGAAACGTCTGTGAAGATAAATGCTTTTATTGGGTAGCTGTTGTTGTATGGCCTGTGGAAAGAGGTGGGGCAAATAAGCAGTAAATACCTCCAGCGGTGTCCTTTTCAGGGTGAAGTATGGAGAGTAAACATGATTTTCACATTGCTTTTTTTTCCAAACTCGCTTCAGCCCATGGTGTTGTTAGGTGTTCATTTATGGTATACACTGCTCAAAAAACGAAAGGGAACGCAAAAATAAGACATCAAAGATCTGAATGAATGAAATACTCTTATTAACCTTCTGAGCGTTGCGCACGTGGCATGTTTTTTTTATAACCAGGTGATGCCGGATTCATGTTTAGAACCTCCGTCTGGGCAGGCAATCATGGCGAAGCATGTCGCGCGCCGCCGCGATTGCCTGCCCAGACGGAGGTTCTAAACATGAATCCGGCGTCACTGGAGACGCCGGACTTATGGGGAAAAAAGGCGACGCTCCTCCATTTACATGGAGATCTATGGCGCCGCCTACCCCCGCCCCCCATCGGGGACAGACCCGGAAGCATCGGCATACATGCGTCACTCTAGTTAACTGGGGCTGAGTTTCATGACTCGGGCCAAACGCTCAGAAGGTTAAATATGTTGTTCTTTACGTAGTTGAATGTGTTGACACCAAAATCACACAAAAAGGATCAATGGAAATCAAATGTATCACCCCATGGAGGTCTGGATTTGGAGTCACACTCAAAATTAAAAGTGGAAAAAAACACTCCTGATCCAACTTTGATGTAATGTCCTTAAAACAAGTCAAAATGAGGCTCAGTAGTGTGTGTGTGGTCTGCATGTGCCTGTATGACCTCTCTACATGCCGGGGCATGCTCCTAAAAGGTGGAGCATCCAGCTGTGACAACCATTCGTGACACGAAGGGTTAAGGCTATGTTTCCACTATACGTCGGGACACCCTCCACTAAGCGTATTGCTTGGCGGGGATCCCAACAGAGCACATAGACCTTACCTGCATGCAGAGGCTCGACTGTATTCAGCCTTGCATACATCGAGCAGGTAAGTGAATGTGCTCGATCGGTCCCGATGATAGCGGAAACATAGCCTTACTTTCCAGGCCTTGGAGCTCCCCCTGCTGGATGCTTATAGTTCTTGTTAACCTATCAGCTGCTCCTCCCTCCTGCCCTTTATAAGGAAGTCTCAGGTGACAGGAAGTCGCCTGAACTTCAGGTCTTACATGTGTTTGCTACCCCTCTTGTTGACTCCTTGACTTCGTGGTTCCTGACACTCAAGAGATTCACCCTACTTCTTGATCCTCTCCACTTCATCCCGGTATCTCGCCTGACTTCCCAGCTCCAGACTCTCGTCTTGTTCTTCAGGTTCTCCTTACTCCATATGCTTGGCACAACATCTCGGTTTCACATCCGCTGCCAATCAGCAATGTGTTAAAATGTATAAAACATTTAACATATCATATTTGCAAGCCATTCGATACTATGTAGAAATATATGTACTCTTTTTTTTTTATTCAACATGTTTCTTTCACTTTATGAACTTCATCAGGGACACACCATTAACACTAGAAAGATTCTGGCAAGTATATCAGTGTTTCATCATATTGCATTGCACATACATGCATTGTCATAGATAGTTGATATCATGAATTGCTATTCATAAAAAGCGTAGTTACATATTGTCATAAAAAGAGCTTCTATCATCCATAAATGTTATATAGACCTTGCATCATAGATCTCACATCATTATATTGCCTATATGTTGAGTAAATTCCATACATCAGAGGATTACTTACAATTTGATAAAGTTTGAAGCATGTCAGGGTCATAACTTGGGAAGAGTAGCAATGACTGCTGGACGATGCTGTCACCCTGCCCTGTCATGTGTTGCCTTTCAAACCTGTCCTGGAAACCCCCAACATGGCAGGTGCTTAACCCAGGACATTATAGGGGATCAGTATTGGAAGCACCGCTATGGGGCAAATATAAGGAGGTATATAAATGTTAAATGGGGTCATTTGTCTTGTGGAATCCCTATTCGAAAGTAAAATTTGGTGCTCCAATACAGGAACTGCTGTGTGGCGTAACCCAGAAGGAAGGGTCAAGGGAGGTGAAATGTGGTCTCAGCAGTAGGTCTTTGACTTCCTAAAAGAACGTGTGACCACGGCCCCGTCCTGGCTTTCGCAGACTTTGTGTTACCCTTCCGGCTGTGGAACAATGCCAGAAATCAGGGCCTGCGAGCCATCCTGTCCCAATTGCAGAATG
This sequence comes from Ptychadena robeensis, assembly GCA_036250615.1. Lineage (NCBI taxonomy): Eukaryota > Metazoa > Chordata > Amphibia > Anura > Ptychadenidae > Ptychadena > Ptychadena robeensis. Next base: position 8,020,134 of record CM070040.1, on the reverse strand, counting down.
GGGAGGATCGAGTCATAGCCTATGCCAGTCAGAGCCCACACAAAAGTGAGAAGAACTCCGCGAACTACAGCACGTTCAAACTGGAGCTGCCGGCGCTGGTATGGGCTGTCACCAACAAGTTTGCAGAGTACCTGACTGGGGCTAAGTTCAAGGTGTGGACTGACAGCAATCCCCTGGTACACTTGGTCAGGGACAGGTACAATTCTAACCAATCCAAGGTAGGAAATTTTGACCAAAAACACATTTAAATTCTTTAACCCACATATATATTAAAGAATGTGGGTGTGGGTTAAAGAATCAAAATGTGTTTTTGGTCAAAATTTGGTGGAGCCCCGGTCCAAAGAGGGGTAGAATCTGGGCCACTGTCAAAGCCGGGTCCTCTGCGGCCGTTTGATGGATGAGGTTCCCTTTTGCCACTGTTTTCTTGAGCTCCACCCAGCCCAGAGAGAGCAACACCCTCTCCCTGCTAGATCAGCCGAGAAGTCCGCACCGCGCAGGAAGTAACGTCAGTGTTGTCACTTCAGGGATCTGGAACTCAGATAAACCAAGATTCATATACTGGAAGTGACGTTACTGACGTCACTTCCTGTTTGTCCCCCATTTGTTTTGTTTCCAAACTTGACAGCTATGGCCATCACCCATGAGGCAGGGATGGGGTACAAGGCTTAGGAGCTAAGTTACAAACAGTCTATTAAACCAGTTGCTGGAAGATGCTAATGTTTTAACTCGGGAGAGGTGCAGATAGGCAGAGTAGTGAGGGAGTACATACAGTCTATAAGTGCAACCCAGCTATGCTAAAGGGGAGAGCCTCCTTCTCCCTTTAGCCCTTTCAGAGCAGAACACTCACATTGGGTTGACTGCTGGGTCCTGTAATTCTCCAGATCTTAAGCAGTCCTGCTCCTAGAGAACAGACAGTGACTTCAAGGAATGGATGCCATTCCTCACTACATACAAGGCAAAGCAGCAAAGTGCAGGGCAGGACCCAGATCCTTACAAAGGATTCAAATTTATAACCTTTGCCCAGTGGGTTGGCTGAACAGTTCTGCCTATTAATTTCGACCAAGTTCTAAAACAAACTAAATTTCAGACTAAAGCAGGGTACAAACGGCTCGATATTGGAGCCATCTGATGTTCCCTGCAGCAGTGTGATGACATCATCACGCTGCTGTCAGATATGGGAGGAGCTAGAGAGAGACAGACCAACGGTTTCCATGCAAAGCAACCGACATCGGCCGCGATTAACGGTCATGTCCGATATCCCTGTTTTCGAGCGGGATTGATTGGTCTGGGATGGCCACATATGATATGGGCTAGATAGATGGCCGTGAGCGCACAAGGCACTCGAAGCGGCCATAGATCTGGCCCATATCTACATGTGTGTACTCTGCATAAGAGGGGACTACAATTAGTAATAATAGTAGAAGCAATAGGGTAACTACTAGTGAATGATGAACTGTCTGCAAGGCGGACAGTTGGGCCGGGAACATGGATGTTCGCACTCCTTCTAGCTGGCGAGCAGTACAGGTGTTCAACCCGCCTGTTCGCCGGCGAGAAGGAGCTTACTATTCTTACTCCGGCAGGATTAGAAGCAGTGAGATCCCGTCGGAGAAAGAACCTTTTCACTAGAAGACCGATAGAGAAACTGGTCTTCTAAGTAAAAGCCGGCTCCGAAAACAGAAAGTGACGTCACATCTAGCAATCGGAACCAGGAACTCTGCGTTCCAGGTACCGAATGTGACATGAAGATTCCGCCCATGAACAGGCAGACGGCGGGCTTGTTTAAAAGTCCGATCTGCCTGTTCGCAGACGAATCTGGCCGAAGTTCAGCCATCACTAGTAACTACTGTGCTGATAGATTCACATAATATGGCATTACAAAGTGGATCACAAGCTTTATAGTGACACAGAACATAGATTAATTAATACCAACAGAAGAATATGGCACACTTGCCTGAAAATCCCCCAATCTGTTTATACAGCCCACTTAGTCCTCCAGTATGGAGTCTATACTGCTGTGTGGCAGCGGGTTTTATTTATACATCAACTTTGTGATAACAGCTTATTAAAATTTACATATGCTTATTAGTAAAACAGAACCTCAAGAGCGCCATCTTGTGTCACTTGCCCATATTGTTCCAGATCAATGATGTTGCTTTAGCAAGATGGCAACCAGCAAGTAGAACCCTGTTATAAACATGGGGCTACATTCTCCCCTTGGTGAAATCTTTGACTTGTCAAAGATAATAGAGAACACATAAATACATAAAACAACAATGTACAATGTTGTCCTCTCTCCATTACAATGGCCGGCTGTGGAAAGATAGCAAATGAGTAGCAATACATGCCAGGTGATGCAAAAGCAGGCAACATATTGACCATATTGGAAACTGCTCCTACCCATGCATTGTATAGGTGAGGCTGGGAAACATATGGTATCTGGGGTAGCCCAAATTATCACAGGGAGACCTGCACAGGGATACCTGCACAGCCTGGCACAGACACGCTGAAGAAGGATTCTCCAGGATCCGTCTGCATGTGGTGTGCGCTCCCAGCCACCCCACTGGAAACTTGGCAAGGGTAGGGACCAGGCCGCTGTTAATCCTGGTAACAGTGTATGGGTCTCTGGTGGGGTGTCTTACGTTCTCCATTCGACCATCCGACTGGCCTCCTCTTCTTCTGCATGTGGCCTAGGCCATGGTTGAGGCCAACCATTCAAAAACTTATTCTATCCATCTCTTTTATTATTAAATCCCTTGGGTCTGGGTTTCCCCCTTAACATAACTTAGCAAATGTTCTTGGGTGCTCAAACATAGAACTTGCTGTCCTAATGTACCTGCACCCTGCTCCAAAGTGTCCTGCAAACCATGCTGGCTCGCAGCCTTCAAGCATAGGTAGATGAGAGTGCCCAGTATAAGCTTGGGTGCTGCATGGCTTCTCCTCCTGTGATTTAGTTACTGCTGGCTGTGAACTATTTACTGGTTATTGGATGTCGGACCTGTGTTTTGTTCTTGACCTCTCTGTCTGCCGCTTGGCCTCTTTTGTTTGTAGGCTACTGGTATTTTGTCCCCAGATAACATCCTTTGTGGGGGGCTGGGGGCAACCAAGTGCTGGAATGGCACAGTTAGCCTCCAGAAGCAGGAGAGAAGGGGACTGACATCTGGACCGCATGGACACAGGGCCAGGGACTGACATTTTTGGAAACAAAAAGTGTACACTGGTAAAATGGTTGGGTATATTTCCTACCTTTATTATGACGTATGACCTGTAAAATTCATAATGAAATAAATCTTTCCCCTTGGGATTTTTTTGTAACTTAGTAAAAGTTATATAATTTAACTTGAAAATCAAAGATCCCTATAAACAAGGGTGCACATAAGCAGTACGCTGGTATGCAAATTGGTCTAAAAACTTGCTCTGCGCACCTTTGTTGTCCTCCCTAAGTGCCTCTGCGGACTACAAAGACAGGGGACAAATTCACGGAGCTTCCTCCCCCTCCTTCCTGCTGTGTAAGCTGCAGTGCTTGTGTTGTGCTCTGACTGCAAGTGCTCTCTAGTGACATCTGGTGGCTGAAGCTCATATTGCAGCTTGACTTGAGATTACAGCTCCACACATTACTATCGTTTAACCTCCTGGGCATTTGCCCGAACTCAGTTCGGGCGCAGTTTGAGCGCTGATCAAACTGCGTCCGTGCTGCCATCGGGCACAAACGGCTCCTCTCCGTGTGCCTGCGACTCTATAGAAGAGCCGCAGACACACGGAGCCTTTCCGGCCCCGTGTCTTCGGCATCATCTGTGGGGCAGCCCCATAGACCTCCATGTTAATGGAGGGGGTGCTGCTCTCCTCTCCACACACCGCCGGCGTCTATTTGACACTGGTGGTGTGTAGAGGGCTGGGAAGAGCGCCGGCAATCACGGCGGAGTACAATGATTGCGGGGAAAGCGGCTTTTCGTGCCGTAAAAAAATGGCGCGAAAAGCCCGTAACGCCCAGAGGGTTAAACACTACTGTAAAAGTTTTTTTATTGCCAAAATTCTTTGGCAATTTTAATTGTTTATATTTAAACAGATACTATTTATGTCACTTGTAAAACCTCAGGGAAGCTTTAATAACTATAAAAGGTTGCAGTTGGGGGTGTCAAATTGGGAAATATTGGAGTGTTGGAGATCTGGGGGATGAAAGTCAGAGGAGGCATATGTAAGGTAAAATCTGACACGAGAAAAGTTACACTACTGAGATATATAATGAGATCTGGGGGTTCAAATGGTGTTGTACTGTGAGAGTTACATGTGACCCAAAGCCAGCTGGTGACCTGTGGATGGAGACAGCTAATCGGAGTATCAATCAGCAACAGAGAGGCCCATCTGTAGCAGAATCTACCATGCAGGGACCTGGGGCAGAGGACAGTGAGGGAGACAGTGAGGTAGACCACCCTTCATATGGGGTGAGTACCAAACACCATCTCCTGGTTCTCATCTGAGGAGCTCACTAAAAAAGTTATGTGCACTCCTGGATATAAATCATGGGTTTTTGGCTTGTGCTATTTATTTAGTTAGATAATATCTACATCATTTCTATTATTAATCTAAAATGCACGGTGTACAAGTTTTACAAATGCTAACTGACTCAATGATATTTTTTTAAGCATCTAACATGTTAATCTTGTAGCCTCAGGGACCTGTCACACAAGTGTTTTTGTTCCAGCAATAAAAGTTTTAAAGGGTTTACTCTCTTAATTCCCTCCAGCAGTGAGTGATGACCAGTAGCGTGCATTAGGGGGCGCTGCTTTAAGGATGCCCAAGGCTACATTCTTAGTAACTCCATTCGGAGCTGTCATTCATCATGAAAAAAAGTGCAAGGTTCAGCACAAGAGCATATGATTCTGGAATGATAATAAATAGGATTTAAATGCATTAATTTTGATCATTGCAAATAGAAGCAAATATGGTCACCGAGGTAAGTGTATCACTGTCAGCGCACTAAATAACTCTTAAGCTAGCCATACACGTGTCGGATTCCATGGCCAGTCGATCACCCATCCGTTCGATTCCGGCGATTCTGCCGGGAATCGCAGGTGTGATCAATCGGCCAATTAAGAGTATCCATCGCTGCATACCACCTTGTCCAACGGATTCCGGGACGGATCCGTGTCCGATTGTCCACCTCACAAATGGCAACTCCCCCTGATCTGGGCAGAATCGGATCAGAAAGACCAACATGTTGGTTCTCTGTCGGATCCGATTCTGGGCCCCTGAACGATCGGACCTGATCGATTGGACAAGGTGGGCTGCATGCGATTCCGGCACGATCGTTTCGCGTGCACGCGCCCGGAATCGATCGTGCCGGAATCCGGTGGGAATCCGACACGTGTATGGGGGCCTTTAATCTCCCTAGGGCTCTTGCAAGGTCCAGATTTCTGTACCAAAAGCGCACCATAGACTCTAATGGAATTTTTGTAGGCCTCCCAAAATCTGTACAAGGGTCTAGTAGACATCCTGAATATAATATGTTAAAATGTTTGAAACACACAATTATGTAAAAAAAAATGACATTAATAATCTGAATGATACAATCTATAAAATACTTATTTTGTATGAAAGATTTCAAAACAGTATGTATTCATATTTATGTTTTGTTTACAATAAAAATTTAATATCAATTGGAAATGTGTTTTGTGTTTTTTTTTTGCTTTGATTTGTATTGAATACTGTTATCACTGTATCCAGTACAATTCCCTTTGGCAACCTCTCTCTCCTCTGGTGTGATGGACCTGGTGACATCACACCAGGGGAGAGAGGGTTAACTTCAAAGGGAATCACACTGAACAGTCTTTTGCATAGAAAAAGTTTCTCGTGTTATTTACAAGTCAGCTCAGAAGGGACAAGCCAGCTCAGAAGATCGGAGCCACCGGGACAGCGCAGAAGGGTAAGTATGCGCTGCTGGGGCTCTGATCTTGGCCGGACGGCTCCATCTCATCCAGTGCAGTACTGCGAGGACAGCGCTGGACGAGATGGTGCCGTCAGAAGCGCTAGGGGGGTTACCTAGTAAAATTAAATGTTTTTGTGTTATGTTGCTGTGCTTTCCGAAGGTGCATTTGAGTTGACACTAAGGTAAAAACTCATAAACTCATAAAAAACACAATGGCTAGATGGGCCCCCTTATTTCTCGAATCCCCGAAATGTCATCAACTGTAGGCTCGTTATACGCATGACTCAATACCCTAAGCGCTTTTGTACTATTTCCCTTTTTTTTACGAGATGGTGGTCGGGACGGCTCCTCCGGCTCCTAGGTCCCTCATGTGTCCTATTCTTTGTGACCCTTACCCCCCCCCCTTCCTTATGTGTCTCGTCGTTGTTCAATTACTTATTGCCATTTGCCCATGTTTTTTTCCTAATTTCTTCTTTACATCTCATTTGTTGGATCCATTTGGATCGCATGTCATCTGTTTGGATCTCTAATACTCACACGTGTAGAGAATAGTATTTTATTGTTGTTTTTTTACCCCATTTTACATGTAGAAGGTACTGGTGGTCTGATAGTGTCATGGTGGGTGACACCGGAGCAGCGGTGACACCGGTGGATCTCGGGTGTGGACCCACTGGACCAACTTGCACGATTGCCAGGGGTGCAATCTGGGGTGCGGAGTCTAAGGGACTACCCGGTATTCACCAGAGCTCCCCGCGAAGGGAGTTGGATTTGGCTGCGGGTAATCCCCAGGTCGCAGTCCCCCAGAAGCACCCGTGCAAGCTGGCTAGCTGAATAGGTACGAGGTATCAATACGGAAGTCTATATACACTTGCCAAGGTCGGTAGCCGGGAGGTCAGACGGGATGCGGGTATGCAGTACCAAGGGTTGAGGCGAAAGCGTAATCCACAAAGCAAGCAAGGGGTCAGGAGCCGGGAGGTCAGACAAGATGCAGGTATGCAGTACCGAAGGTTGAAGCGAAAGCGTTGTCCAAGAAGCGAGCAAGGGGTCAGGGTAGTCGGGAAGTCAAACAGGAATCACAATGAATACACATAGGAGCACAAAGTCCAGGCGTCTTCCTGTCAGCTGATCCAGCTAGATAAACATCCGGAGGGAGGAGTGACCGAGGAGGAGTGCAGGACCAGAATGTCCAGCAGAGGGAGCTCCAGAGAGGCTGGAAGGTTAACCCAAGGTGTCCCGCATTTCAGAGCTGGAAGCAGACACAGATCCACCAGTCCTGTTAGGATCTGTGACAGATAGCAATGGCAATGGTGATTACTATTAAGGTATCTACCTTGGCCAGCAGAGACTCCAACATTTTACGTGTAATATCGTTGTATAGGAGTGGTGAAGGGCTGACTGCTTGGCTCCTGTCTGGGCGGGGACCCTAGGGAATACGTCACCAGGTGCTGCAGTGTCTCTTACACTTTGGGCGGGGACCCCAGGGACCTAGGTCACCAGGTGCTGCAATGTCTCTTACACTTTGGGCGGGGACCCTAGGGACCTAGGTCACCAGGTGCTGCAATGTCTCTTACACTTTGGCGAGCATTTCTCCTCTTCTTCTTCAATGGGAAGACATCTTAAGCCTGCATTGGGAAGGAACACTGGCGAGGCTTACTGTGAGGGGACAGGCACCCTGGTCCAGACAGGTAGTCAGTGGGCTCTGCTTCACACAGTTCCGTTTGTGAAAAGTACGGTATATTCACGACACAGTTCTTTCATGCAGTAATAAAGAATGTCCACACACTGGTTGCTGATTAACTGGGGGCTACTTTACTGAAGGGCAGGTGAAAATATACAAGTGTTCACCACCTCTGGTCCCAGAGGTGGGGCTGCATCGTAGGGAAAGTATTCAGTTGCAAACAGGTATCTACTGAGGCCTGTGTCTGGGAAGGTGTCTCTGTGCCCATGATCAGGGGTGCACATAACTTTTTTAGTGAGCTCTTCAGATGAGTACCAGGAGATGGTGTTTGGTACTCACCCCATATGTAGGGTGGTCTTCCTCACTGTCAGCGTCAGCCTTCTGCATGGTAGATTCTGCTGCAGATGGACCTCCCTGTTCCTGATTGAGCCTCCTATTAGTGGCCTCCATCCACAGGTTTCCAGCTGGCTTTGGGTCAAATATAATGCTCACAGTACAACACCATTTGAACCCCCAGATCTCATTATATTTCTCTGACTTTCCCCCAGATCTCCAACACAAGTCCAATAATTTTTTGAATTAGTAATTTACATTCCCAATTTCACACCCCTAACTGCAACCTTTTATAGTTAATAAAGCTTCAGGTGACATAAATTGTATATGTTTAACAATGAAAATTGCCAAAGAATTTTGGCAATAAAAACCTCCATTTGCAGTAGTGTTTCAAAGGTAGTAAAGTTGTGTGGCGCTGTAATCTCAACTCAGCTGCAATATCAGCTTCAGCCACGGGGTGTCACTACAGAGCGCTTGTTGTCAGAGTACACAGCAACACAGGCTTCCTCCAGGAAGGAGGGGGAGGAGGGTATGGAAACTGTGAATCTGTCCTCTGTCTGTGTAGTCCGCAGATGCATTCAGGAAGGACAAAGCAGGTACGCAGAGCGGGTTTTTAGACCCATATGCGTACCAGCGGACCTGTTATGTGCATCCCTGCCCATGATGTTTAGGGAGCTGGATCAGTGGGGCACTACCCTACCCTGAGGGGGAAATCAGCTACTTGCTTCATCCAGATGAGGAGCTCCTGTTGCCCCAGGCCGAAGGCCTTCCCAATGGGGGCCTCTAGAAGAAGGAGGACTATTCAGACAGGTCGGGACAGATCAGCATCCAGGAGAGAGGAGGAGCAACTTAAAGCGGTTTTAAACTCAAAATAAAAAAAGACACATACATGACATAGATATAATAGTCATCTGTCAGCAGTTTACATTTGCGAAAACTGTTACACAGAAAAATAAAATCATAATTGCCTTCCACACTTTTTCATTCCGGACGGCCCCATGTTTAGTACTGGCGAAGTGAAGCCATTTCCGCCAATACTTCCTGGTAACAATGGCGCTGTAATTTTACAAAATCGGCACCAGATGGAGCCGCTTTGATTAAACTCACCTGCTGCTTTAAACACACTACAAAAGCAGAACAATGTATAGCACATAATAGTAAAAGAATAAATGCTATAGGCAAACATAACCCTAATGCGTTCCATTGTCCAACCAATATACTTCCCTGGGAGACAAGAAGAATGCTATTTCTATGTGGA
>CM070040.1:7995142-8008915 GCA_036250615.1 Ptychadena robeensis | reverse complement strand
CCCCCCCCCCGTTGCTACAAAACCAAGGAGCATCCCACTCCATCAGGGACAACTATTTTCAGATCTGGCCCCAATCACTATCATTAAACGGCGCGACCTTCCCCCTTACCTACTGGTCCTTCAAGCTAATGGTATCTGCTACTGTTGGGGTTACTCATTCAAGCTCATCCTCACCTACAAATCTCAAACCTACCAACTGAGAGTGTGTTTCAAATCTACTGCCTCATCTTGACCTTGGCCTCTGGATCCTGCCACCTCCCCTTACCCGCTGCCTGGTTCTCCAAAGGTTTGTGATCCTTCCTTGGAAAGCCTGGGGTCTCAAGTATTCCACTCTTCTGGAAAAGGCTGACAGTGATTGACGGTTTCCTTTTTTTGTTTTAATATTTTGCCCTCCCCCTTCTTTCTACATTCCCTATGAGCCAATGGCTTCTTTTTTTCTACCCTGTTTGCTCAATGCTAATTACCTGTTTTATTGTTTCATGACATTTTCTCAGCATTTGACTGCCCTCTGCCGGGCAACAGTGTTTGCTGCTTTTGATACTTTGCTTTCACATTCCTGGCTCATTGCCCCCGGATAGAGATTGACCGGGACTGGTGTTTCTAATTTGCCATTTTGATGGGGGCTGCGTTATGGTGCCTCTTACTCTTAGTTTTTTTTGGCTTGTGCACTAAGTTTATGCAGTTTGTTATTGTCATATGCCTTTATTTCTTCATTGGATTGCCCACTACTATGTTGACTTAATCTTTTACTGTATTTCTTGTGTTTTTGTGCCATTTTGCTCCCTCCTTTCCTTCCCTATTAACCCTTGCCCCCCCCTCGTCTTTTACACCATCCCTCTTCCCCCATCTCTTCCCATCCTTCTTGTACTCCCACCAATTTACGCACTGCTCTCTATGCTCAGTGAACTGTCACCGGTGTATTTTTCTCCCAGATGACGATTCATGTTTCCCCCCTCATGCTAATGCTCCTCTAGTTCTTCCCTAGGCAACCTGGTGGAGTCTACTGGCTTTTTAACACAGATTTTACTGTACTGTTCCCTTGATTATTTGATTGTTTTCTCATTTTGATTTCTGTATATATTGCTAATTTCCTCTGGTTCTGCTTTCTTTTTTATTTTCTCTGCTTTCTCTGATCTCCTTTTTGTGGTCTCCATCTTTATCAACCATTTTCTGGTTGGTGCTTGTACTTGAGCTCCATTGCTCCCCTACCCTTTAGGGGTCTTAACTTTCCGATAAAGCGTACCTGTGTTTAAAAAGCTACATTCCCAAATGTTTGACACTGCCTGCCTTCAGGCTATCACCATTCATTCATTTTATGCCCCCAAAACATCTCAGTTCACGTTTATGACTGAAATCTGTGAGTAGCTGGCATTTCACAAATCTGAAAGTTTTGTGGCAATTCTAATTCAGGATTATGCTCCTCTATAGACAGGTTCTTTGCCTTGCCTTCCCAAGATTGCCCACCTTCGCTTGGAGGACTTTTACCACCATCTTTTGTCCTCTCCGCTTTTTCTTCCTTTCTTTCCCTGTCTCTTCTCTTGGTTTCCATTATTATTGTACCCAGAGTCTGGATAGTTTTGGATAAGCTGTTTCTGTGTGCTTTTGTTGATCTGCGCATGACCTTTGTTTACTTTTCTTGTATTTTTAACTTTGAAAACTTAACTGAGAGTACCCTCAATTGTGGACTCTAATGCCTGGCATACACATGCCGATAAGCGGCCAATTTTTCACCTGACCAACAGGCGTGCGCAGCTCGGCCGGCCAGAGAACAGACATGTCCGATAATCTCTGGCCGATGGAAGCCGATGCCTTTAACTTCAATGAAGACCGGCGTCTTCATTGAAGCTAATGGCCGGCACACAAAGGGTGCTGGCCGACTAGTTCAGCCCCATAATGCATCAGGATGCAAACATGATGACGTCATCACGTTTGCATTCCGGAGCTCATCTGAGCTGGTCGGTCTGCACCCGTCGGGGTGTGTATGGCAGGCATTAGTTGGCAGACCCAACCCACAGTGAATAAAAAAAATGAGCAAATAAGAACATAGGAACATATTTTCATTAAGAAAGTATATAGTACTTAAAGTGCCCAATGCAGATGAGCATTTTTAGTCCCCCCAGTTATTTACCTCTTGTTCAGGTATGGTGGACACACCATTCACTCTACCCACGCAGCCAGATCAGTGGAGTAACTTGATCTTACACAGCGTTTTGGAGCAACAGAAGACTGTGTATTCTATGCATGTTTGATCATAAAGAGGTGTGAGGGATCAACAGCCTTGAGATACATGGTTACATTGCCTGAGGAAGGGGCGAAACTACTGGGTGGAAACATGTTGACAAGATAACCTGCAATACCAATCATCCTCTTCACAGTAAATAACTGGGGGGCTAAAAATCCTCATCTGCATTACACACTTTAAATACTGTATACTTTCTTATTGAATAAATGTGCCTATGTGCCTATGATGGACATTGAACCGACATGTTGGTTTTTTTTGGTTGATCGTTTGGCAATCAAAGTACGTTGGTGGACACATAGCTCCCTATGCAGCAGCCTTTCGGATCGATGGATTTTGTGGAATCGGCCATTGTGGAGATTGGCTCATGTCCAAATCGACCACAAATCACATTCCCAAGGTGGTGTTCCATTGATTACCCATCCAATTCCACGATCGCCTGGAATGATCAGAACGGGAATCGATCGGTGACAAATCAATCCATGTATGGCTACCTTAAGAGTCCCCAATTGAGGGTACTCTCAGTTCAGTGTATGACGTTTAAGGGGATGGGCCATTAGTTGTCCACGGTCCACCTTTGTTTATAACTTTGAAAATTTTATAAAAATTCTTGTAATATCAAATAAAATTGCATATATTCTTACAACATCATTTTAATGAGATATTATTTGTTGATATTTACTGAAAAAAAGTTATTTTTCATATATACCAAAGGTGAAAAAATTAGTCGCAGAACAGAAATTTTCCTCATTTCTTCTGCATTTTGGTTCAAGGGAGACAACCAAGGAACTTGTGTTTTGAGAACGATCTCAGGACAGGATGTACTTTAATTTTTCTCACACTAGGTTCACTGTATGTAAAACCACAACTTTTATATATTTTACACAGTGATGGGGTACACACTCGACTTTTCAAAGTTTTTGTTGCTTCGAGTCTAAAGATAAAATCAACATACTCATTGGGCATGAGGTTTGGTGTCGACCGGTGCTGGAAACCCATGGTGTCACCCCATAGTGGTTTTTATGATGTGCTGTGAGTAATATGGTATTGGGTGTCAAATTGTGTGGCAATGTTGTACATATATATATATATATATATATATACACTGCAAAAAGGAATGAAGAAGACGCACAATACATTTAGCCAGAGATCCAGGGGAAGTGCTGCAGGAATGGGCAAAAGCCTCAGGATTCAGGAGTGTATCAATTTTAAGGGGCAGGGGGCAAGCCCTGTGCTGCAGCTGTCACATTGACATTGCAGCTGTGGTTCTTGTGGAAGATTGGTGCCCTCTTGATATTTTGCAAGTCTTTTAGCTTTTGTATACAAAAAAGAAAACCCTATATTCTGGATTGACACATGTATACTGGAATTCTATTAATTCCTGTTGCTGTTGCCCTCCTAGATAACATTAAGGGAACATGATTGCTGTCTGTCACTAGGATTACTCTCTCGTGACCAGTACAGGAAGTAATAAGAACTATTTTGCACTAATGCTGGCCATATACCTTCTCTCTGTCAGATATCCTTTAGATCTACCAACAACTATGTAGCGCCGGGTCCTCTGTGATTGAACACAGGTAGACTTGATGGTTTAGGAAAAGGAAATCTGACAGAGAAATCTAAAGGTGTATGGGGGCCTTTACATGAACAGGAAATGAGAACAAATCTATAATGATACCCTGTTTCCCCTGAAAATAAGGCACCCTTACATTTTTGCCTCACGCTGAAATATAAGGCACCCCCCCAAAAAAAAAAAATATATGGCACCAGGGAAGATACTCTGGACATGGGGGGTCAGAGGGGGCAATCAAAATGACACAGGAGGATCAGAAGGGGTTACTAAAATGGTAATCCCCCCTCTGAGACTCCTGTGCCATTTTGATTCCCCCTCTAATCCCCCCTGTGTCATCTTAAGTGATCCCCCCACCCTGATACCCCAGTGCTGTATTCTTCTTCATGGAAAAATAAGACATCCCCCGAAATAAAACATAGGGCATCTTTGGGAGCAAAGCTTTACATAAGACACTGTCTTATTTTCAGGGAAACACTGTACATGTGACAACTATATGAGAAAGGAATATCCACCTCCTTTAGAGAAATCTAAATGTTTGCTGTTGTGTCTCCTGGACAGGAAATTAAGAAAAGATCACTTGTAAAGCTGGGCATACATGTACCAATTCCTGCACGATCCGATCCCCGATCTGATGCCGTGCGCGCTCCCGCATCCCTTAGGGATCGGGTCGTGCAGGAATTGGAGGCTGCAACTGATGAGGATTGGGCTAAAATCACCCAGTCATCGCACAGTTATCCGACAGGATGGTAAATTTTAGTCCGATCCCATTAGTTCAGCTCAGGACGGCTGCCCCCAGCCAAAGTAATGAGCTGCAGATGAAGAGTGCCGGGCGTCATCACGCTGCCTGCTACTGCATAGAATCAGATAAGGAATTGACGGTATATCGTACCATCTATTCCCAGCTTTACACATAAGGAAACATTTTAATTTGATTTTTACCATGGTGATCTTCATTTTATTATCTGTTTCCATAAAAAAGGAAGCAAGGTTAAATCATATTTAAAATATGTAAACAGGAAGAATCCAATACTTGAAATCTGTTTAAAGCGACCCACATCTGTTCCCTAATATCTTGTGTAATTGACAGTTGAGGCCGTGCACAGGAGAATAGCAGTGGAACCTGTGATCAGGAGACTCTCTCCTACACACAGCCCCAGGGTATATAAATGACACTGCTAAGCCTGTGTTCAGGGACCTGAGACTAAAGTCTGAGGCTGGATTTAGGAGAACAGCTTCCTTTAGGATCTGCCATATAGAATGGCTTTTATGCACACAGCTTACATCTGACTAAACATGGTTGTTGTAAGGTCCCTACACACGCAACGAGTGGTGGCCGATTTTGCCCCTGACCGATGTGCGCCAGATCCCTGTTGCCCCAAAGCTCAGTCGGTGAGAGAACGGACATAAATCTCTGGCCAATACCATTAGTTTCAATGGGGACCAGCGTCCCCATTAAAACTAACAGCTGGCACACAAAGGGTGCCCGCCGATGCTGTGAGTGATGGAAAGCAGCGTGATGATGTCATCATACTGCACTCCACCGCTCATCTTTCAGCCCTCACTCGGTACATGTGTGGGGGCCTATGATTGCAATGTTCCTGAACAAGGTGTCACCCCTAAAATAGTTAGAGATGTAGAGAAAGGCTGTGGGAACATTCTTTTGAAAAATAAAATATTGCTCTAGCGAAGTGATGGTGAACCTTTTAGAGACGGAATGCCCAAACTGAAACCAAAAACCCACTTTTTTATCTTAAAGTGCCAGTGCCGCAATGTAACCGGAATCACACATATACAGATTATATACAGTTACAAGAAAAAGTATGTGAACCCTTCATCTAAGTCACACCAATAGAAGAACAGAGTCTGCTTAAATAATACTACACAAACATTCTATGTTTTCTTTACAAACAATATATGTTTTATACATTAAAACATATAGTCAGGGATGCACATTACTTTTTTAGTGAGCTCCTCAGATGAGTACCAGGAGATGGTGTTTGGTACTCACCCCATATGTAGGGTGGTCTCCCACACTGTCCTCTGCGTCAGCCTCCTGCATGGTAGATTCTGCTGCAGATGGACCTCCCTGTTCCTGATTGAGCCTCCGATTAGCTGTCTCCATCCACAGGTCACCAGCTGGCTTTGGGTAAAACTCTTACAGTACAACACCGTATGAACCCCCAGATCTCATACCTCAGTAGTGTGACCCTGACATTTTATGGGTTAGTAACTAAACCCTGAGACTACATGCAGTCCAAATGTCAACCTTTCATAGTCATATTTAGTGATGGCCGAACTGCCCGCAAAGCGGACAGTTTGGCCGCGAACAAGCATGTTCGCCCTCCTTCTCGCTGGTGACAGTACTGGTGTTCAACCCGCCGTGTTCGCCAGCGAGAAGGATCCCTCTATTCTTCCTCCGGTGGCATCATTAGCAGGGAGATCCCGCCGCAGGAACAATATTTCACTGAAGACCGGGTAGAGAACCCGGTCTATCAGTGAAAATCCGTCTCGTAAACCCAGATGTGACGTCAGTGACGTCACATCCGGTTAGAACAACCAGGAACTATGCGTTCCAGGTGCCGGATGTGACGTCACTGGCGTCACATCCGGGTTTTCCGATTCAAATTCCCCGCCTTGAGGCGGGGAATTTGAATCTGTCCGCGAACGGGCGGACAGCGGACTTTTTTAAAAGTCACGCCGAATGTTCGGCCATCACTAGTCATATTCTAGCTGTCAAACAGCGCTTTTCTCTTGTCAGATTTTACCCTTACATATGCCCAGATCTCCCCCAGGTTATTAATGTTTCCCTGCAGTTATCCAAGTGCCAGAGTACCAGAGTATATATATATTTAAATATATATATATATATATATAAATATAATTTATTTTATATTTTAATTTGGTACTGAGACTGCACCCACATATACGATATGCCTATTGAATGTTTTATGAAACAACATCAGTAAAAAATGATGTTATGAAGAGTTCCATTGCAGTTAATAAAATATACAGAAGATGGTGCTGCAGATCCTGCTGCAGATCCAGGATGACACAAACATACCTGCACATCTGTGAAAGAAGCAATCACAAACCTGTGAGGATAAGAGCAGGAAAATTACTAGAAGGTAAAATCATTCTAGGACATCTGCTTAGGTGTTGTGGACCAAGAGGGAAATAACGTAGTTGTCCCCTCAAGCAAAAACCTGCTGTTTTCTGTCCCTTGGCTCCAAGGCACCAACTGCTTCACTGTTTAGATGCCAATCCAATATAATGCTTGCAATTCACCCCGGGACCTGTTTATTTTAAACTTTATCAAGTAGAGAGAAACAACTGTGTTAGGGGGGGGGAAAGGAGCATCTGTTGAAAGAAAATTGTATGTATCCTGTGGAGTGAGCTGGAGGAGCAGGGATAATACTCTGGGATTGAGTGTAGAGCCTCTGCAGTGCAGCGCACTTCACCTTTCAATTATAAAACTGTATTAGGAGACATCTTCTGCACACAAGGAAGCATATTTTCTTTGTTTCTTTGAATTGAAATGTTTCCTTTTTCATAATGCACATTGAAAGAATCAGTTTAGGTACATGGGGATTGCCATCACGCGCTTGCATTAAAGACACATGCTCTAGGGTTGTTTGACTATGGAGTTACTGACCCAGAATAGCCAGATTTATTTTATTGGTCATTTCATATGCATATGGTTGTTCTGGGCCAGTTAACCTTCTGAGCGTTTGGCCCGAATTAACTCGGGCTGAGTTTCATGCATCACGAAACTCAGCCCCAGTTAACTGGAGCCGCGCCCGAGATCTCGCCATCTTCTGACGGCGGTCGGGAGCACCGGCATGTATGCCGATGCTTCCGGGTCCGCCCCCGATCGCGTCACCGGTGACGCGAAGGGGGCGGGGGTAGGCGGCGCCATAGACCTCCGTCAAACTGGAGGGGCGTCGCTTTTCATCAGCATAAGTCCGGCGTCTCCAGTGACGCCGGGCTTATGTTAATGACCCTCAGCTGAGCAGGAAATCACACATATCGCACAATATGCTCCGCCGCGATTGCCTGTGGCACGGTTATGAAAAAACCGTGCCACGTGGCAAACGCTCAGAGGGTAAAGGCCCCCATACGCATTTCCATTTTCCCATTCGATCGATCTAAACCAACCGATTTTAAAGTCGATCGACCAAGAATTGATTCTTGTCCACATGGTTCGCTCAACCTTGTTTGAACGAAATTTACAAAAAAAAACGAAAATTGATCGGACATGTCGGAAAATTTTGATCGATCGAGTATACATTGAATGTTATTTTGCTGTGCCCGACAGATTTTGGTTAGATTTAAATAATCAGCATACTTAAGCTAGGAACACACGGCTCGATTTAAGCGTACAATCGATGTAAATCAATGAAAACTTACATTGATTGTACCAAAATCGTAGCGCGGACACATGGTACAATCGACGATTTTAGTTCGATGAAGAGCTTTACATCGATTGGAAAGTGATCGGATTAGTTGGAAAATTATCGTCGAATTGTACCATCATCGAACTACTTTTTCATTTTCATCGTACAATTGTATTAGATGAAGTGATAGTTTACTGTTTGTAGGGCATCAATGGCATCGATGACTTTAGTCAATAATCGATGCTTTCTACATCGATATTGTACTACGATTGTATGACACTATATGGCACACGGTACAATCGATAAAATACCAAAATCGAGGTTCTTCATCTAATCTTCCATCGATTGTACGCTTAAATCGAGCCGTGTGTTCCTAGCTTTAGGCCCCCATACATGTTTCGATTTTCCAGTTCGACCGACCTAAACCCGATGTTAAAGTTGATCGATCAAAAATCGTTGCCTGTCCACATGGTTCGATCGACCAAGTTCGATTAAAATTGGACAAAAGTTCAATCGAAAAATGATCAGAAAATTTTGATTGATTGAATGTACATCGAATGTTATTTTGTTGTGCCTGACTGATTTTGGTTTGATTTAAATAATAAGCATACCATACATTGGCAGACATTTTGGTGTGTTTACGATCAACTTCAATTATTCTTTTGATCGATCGAATCAACATCTATCAAATATTGGTTTCTCCATGTGGGAGGTAGTTTGATCGTACTTTGTTCGATCGAACCAACGGCGATCATTAATGATGATCGAATCTGACATTGATTGTAGGGAAATTGAAACGTATATGGGGGCCTTTATACATCTGGTGGCAGACATTTCCGTGTGTTTACGATCGACTTCCTTCGATTATGCTTTTGATCGATCGAACCAACATCGATCAAATATCAGTTTCTCCAGGTGGGAGGTAGTTCCATCGTACTTCGATTGATCGAACCAACATCCATCAAAAATTGCGATCGAATCTGACATCGATCGTAGGGAAATTGAAACGTGTATGGGGTACTTGCTACTCAGTAGTGTTGAGCTCGAATATTCGATTTTCGAATATTTAGCTTGAATATCGCTATTTCGCCATTTTGCGAATATTCGTGAATATATCATCGGATATCCGACGCGATCACGATTTTTCGCGATTTATTGCGCTTTTATAATCGCGATCCATTGCAATGAATGGGATCGCGATTATATAATCGCAATGCGTTTTTTTTAAAACGGAAATGACGGATATTCTCCCAGTCGAATATCCGAGCTCCATTGACTTGCATGCATTGCGCATATTGGATCGCAATTGCGCTTTCTCGGATAATCGGAATTTTGGATTCCGCCATTCTCTATTGACTTCAATGTATTGCGCATATTCGATCGCATTGCGCTTTCTCGGATAATCGCGATTTCGGATTCCGCCATTCTCCATTGACTTGCATGTATTGCGCTTATGTGGTCGCATTGCGATTTCTCGGATAATCGCGATTTCGGATTCCGCCATTCTCTATTGACTTGCATGCATTGCGCATATTGGATCGCAATTGCGATGTTAAGATCGCAATTCATGTCGTAAGTGCGGATATTCGAGATTACGAATATGGAAACTAATATTATGGCGGATATTCGCGAAATTACGCGAATTCGAATATTGCCTAGTCGCTCATCACTACTACTCAGTAATTTAAGCTGGCCATACACGGTTCGATTTTAGTATTCAATCAACCTAAAATGATCAAAGTTTACATCGATCGAACCTAAATCGTATGCTGCACATATGGATCAAAACATTGATCGAAAAGTAATCGGACATGTTGGAAATTTTTTGTCGATTGAAAAACGATTGAACTAAAATTTTTGTTGGTCGGGGCGATTGTATTCGATGACACATTTATATATGACTCTTTCCTGTGTTTTGTGATCAAAACTAAAATCATAGGTTTTGGTCGCATAACGGTCGTATCACGATCAAACCTTTCATCTGGTACTTCTTTGGATTCGATTACAATCAGTGTCCGATGAAAAGATTACGGTCTCAAATCGAATCAAAGATCAGAATCCACACGTGTATGCCTAGCTCAAGAGTATTAGGATTACCGCCATAACATATGCATGGTTCCTCTTACACGGTTCAATTTTAGCGTTCAATCGACCTAAAACGATCAAAGTTTACATCGAACAAACTTAAATCCTATACTGCACACATGGTTCCATCGACGATTTGTTGGATACAAAACATCAAAACATCGATTGTAAAGTGATTGGGCGTGTCGGAAATCTTTTGTCGATTATACTACGATTGAACAAAAATCATAGCATTGTGTGTGTTGGTCGGGGCGATTGTATTCAATGACACATTTATATATGACTCTTTCCTATGGTTTGTGATCAAAACTAAAATTTGCAGATTTTGGTCGCATTACGATCGGACCTTCCATGTGGTACTACCTTGGATTTGATCGGTGTCCGAATAAATATCACTAACTAAAAGCAAATCGAAAATCGATCTTGCTAAAATCTAACCGTGTATGCCTTATGGTTTTTTTTCCGCAAGGTTTGCTTATAAGACAGTGACATGGCTAACAAGCACTTCAAATGGAGCGTACAATTCCAAAATTTGGATTAATCAACATGCTATTCATCCCTGAATCCAGTGAGTCCATGTGTGTGTGTAATGTGTTATGACTGGGGGAGCGTTGACTTGTTCCAGTTGCTCAAATTATATACCTGACATTAAAATTACTGAAAACTTAAATAAAGACACAACACAATATTTCGAGAAAGAAGTGGATATATATTTTTGGCCACGGCTTACACAATTAGAATATGAAACACCAGATCCCTGACAGTGCCCCCTTCTCAAAATGTCATAATACCACATAACACCAACCAACCACCTGTACCAGCCACCAGCCTCACCTACACCGGCTCAGTGGGTACTCTGCCAATGGTGGTAGGCAGTTCACCTTTGGTAGGAAGAAGTTGATTCAGTCTGTCCCAACCCAGAGATATTGCAGGTAGGCATTGCTTAAAACATTGTGCAGGTGCCGGCTCTGACATTTCCGGAGCAATCCAAGGTCTTGGACTGTGATGTCCCCTCAGAATCCCTAGGGCGTTGACAACAGAGCAACGGTGACACCGGTGGACCCACTGGACCAACTTGCATAGTTGGCAGGGGTACAATCCAGGGTGCAGAGTGCACCTAAGGGACCACCTGGTATGGATGGATTATGCTGTAGGTAATCCCCAGGTTGTGGTTATCGGAAAGCACCAACCCTGACAACCTGTGCAAGATGGCTGCTGAAGTGACAACCAATACGTAATGCCAAGCGTTAGGAGTAAGAGAAGTCCGATGAACAAGCAGAGAGTCGGAACCTGGGGAATAAGGAGAGGTACCAGGATGCAAAGTGCACAGGATCAAGGAGTAAGAGTAGTGAGAGGAATAAGCAGAGAGTCAGGAATTGGGAAGTCAGGCAGGTAACAAGGTAGGGGTAGCAAACACATATAAGACCCAAAGTTGAGATGACTTCCTGTCACCTGAGACTTCCTTATAAAGGGCAGGAGGGAGGAGAAGCTGAAGCAGAACCATAAGCATCCAGCAGAGGGAGGTCCAAAGTGGGAACTTAACCCTTGATGTCAAGGGTGGTTTTCCAAGCTAGATTCCGCTACAGTAGACACAGATCCGCTAGCCCTGCTGGGATCTCTGACACGCATTGCAAACTTTACCCATCGTGTTGCTTATGGTTTTGGATTAGAGCAAATGATGGGACTCGGCTACTCCAAACGCGTGACCTTAAGCAATCATGTTACTTGCGGCTGAACACCGGCTGTTGAACCAGTAGCCAGATAATGTAACATTATCCAGAAAGACAGCAGTATTCAGCAGAAAGAGATGGAAGCGGAGCTCACGGATCATGCTGCCATCTCTATCAGCGTCATGCCCAGCCCCCCCCCCCCCTTTTCACAAAGGAGTTGTGGGATAAAAAAAAATTGTCATACCACAAAACACTGAGATTCTAATAAGATTAAGGTGAAGGTTTTAACCCTTATAAAATAATTACACTGAAACCCTGCATGTTTGATGATTTTTTTTTTTCATATTACCTGACACCCCCACCCTCTAAAAATTTTGCTAGAAACTAGCCTTCAGCGATTGAAATGACCATGACGTGGAGAATGGGAGCGTTAAACATATGTTTGATTGCCTACATTTGACCTTGATTAAAGAAATAATACATGCTTTTTTGAATTACCACTTGCTATATGTTCCCATGAATGCCCCTGACACTCTTTGCCATGCCTAACATATTAGCTAGAATACAATTTCAAAGGCATTCCAATTACCTTGAACATTCAGCAGCCATGTAATATATACAAGTCAATTAAGTCATTTCAGAAAACGTTCCTTTATTATTGAAATAGCTATTTTTACCTTTACCACCTAGCTATACCTATGGTGAAATTTGATGTTCCCTAACTCAAATTATGGGTCATCGCATGCAACGCAGGTCAAAAGTAGTACTCTACATGATTATATCCAGGAGTGCACATAACATTTCTAGTGAGCTCCTCAGATGAGTACCAGGAGATAGTGTTTGGTACTCACCTCAATGTAGGGTGGTCTTCCTCACTGTCCTCTGTGTCAGCCTCCTGCATGGTAGATACTGCTGCAGATGGACCTCCCTGTTCCTGATTGATCCTCTGATTAGCCGTCTCCATCCACAGGTCACCAGCTGGCTTTGGGTCACATGTAACTCTCACAGTACAACACCGTTTGAACCCCCAGATCTCACACCTCAGTAGAGACACCCTGACATTTTCTGGGTTAGTAGCTAACCCCTGAGACTAACTGCAGTTCAAATGTCAACCTTTCACAGTCATATTTCAGCTGTTACACAGTGCTTTTCTCTTGTCAGATATTACCCTTACATATTCCTACTCTGGCTTTCATCCCCCAAATCTCCACCCTTAGAAGTCCAATCTTTTTTATTTGGATTATTGATTTACATTCCCAATGTCACCCCCCTAACTGATACCTTTCATAGTTATTTATGTTTCCCTGCGGTTATCCAAGTGACATAAATTTAGCTGCAGCCACTCAGACAGAAGTTGTTAGTACTCATATGAGCTGTGTAACAATAATGCCGGTACGCAGAGCTATTTTGGCCCCTTTTGAGTACCAGACTACCACTTATGTGCACCCCTGATTATATAATTTTTGTCCCAACAGGGAAACTAAACATTTCTAGGAGAACTGAAATCACATGGACTCATCCAGAAGAATTGTGGATATAGGCTACATTCACATTTTTATGTGTGTGCTGTAAATCTTTTTTTTTTCATATAATTTTTATTGAATTTTCAACACATAACAAAGGAACAATGGCACAATAAAGGTGCAACACAGCAATGGTCATCACAGTAAACATGACATGGCTAAACTGGAATATGACACAGAGGTAAAATCGGAAGCCAAAAGGAGAAGGGATACTTGTCATTGTATACTGTACATATCCATTATAGGTACAGGTGTTAGTGGTACCCTCGGGCAGCCAATCCATATCTCA
>CM070040.1:7962075-7976600 GCA_036250615.1 Ptychadena robeensis | reverse complement strand
GTTGGTTGTACAGAAGTTGCATGGAGGAGTCTGCCTGTCTATGGGGGGCTTTAGTGGAAAGTGTCATGTAGAGCTGGTATTCACTGCGTTGAAATCTCCGCATTGGCCAATAATACCATGCCTGTATTTTATAGATGCAATGCTCCAATAACAGCAGGGGGGCTGCTCTGTCTTTGCTAGGATGCTGGGATTAACGATAATGAGCCTTTTTGTGTCCATTGGCTAGCATGTTGGCTGTGATGCTTTTTGGTCCATTCGTATTAATAGTGTACATATCGCCACGTTATTAATAACGCACCTTCCATTGGGTATCGAGGAGTCATATTTTTTACTTTATTATCTAGGAGAGTGAAGGCCTTGTTACTAGTGTTGAGCTCGAATATTCGATTGTCGAATATTTGGCTCGAATACCGTCATTTCGCCATTTCGTGAATATTCGCGAATAAAGAATCGGATATTCGATGCGATCGCGATTTTGCGCGATTTTATTTCGATT
Source organism: Ptychadena robeensis (assembly GCA_036250615.1). Lineage (NCBI taxonomy): Eukaryota > Metazoa > Chordata > Amphibia > Anura > Ptychadenidae > Ptychadena > Ptychadena robeensis. The sequence goes on along the minus strand of CM070040.1, from coordinate 7,976,104 downwards.
TTTCGCGATTCCATTCATTGCAATGGATCGCGATTATGTAATCGCGATGCGATTTATTTAAACCGGAAATGACGGATATTCTCCCAGTCGGATATCCGAGCTCCATTGACTTGCATGCATTGCGCATATTTGATCGCAATTGCAATTTTTAGATCGCAATTTATGTCCACAAGTGCGGATATTCGATATTACGAATATGGAATCGAATATTATGGCGGATATTCACGAAATTACGCAAATTCGAATATTGCCTAGTCGCTCATCACTGCTTGTTACCCTTCATAGTTAAGTTGATATAAGTGCTGTAATGTTCCCTCAACTTTCCCCCAGGGGCCTTTAGTTAGGAATGAATGTGAATGTGGCATTTCAGTTTTCTTAGGAAAGAAGATGAATGTAGCTGAGATTCCAATAGCTTGAGCTTTCCCTCCAAATCTTGCGGCTAAAGAAGTTTTTTTAGGTTCCTCAAGAAAGCATAATATCTATCCCCAAAAAGCTGACCATGTGACCTCATGTGAACAATCTCATTTAAAAGGAAAGCATGTACAAATGGACTATCTCTCTATCTCTTTCTATGGGCGCTATCAGGCAGGGAGAGGCAAGATGTCCTGCCCCCCCTTCCTGGCTGCAATCACTCAACTGCGATTCTAGTCCCGGGAGGCAGCAGGCCTCTGCGTCTCGATTAGAATCGCCAAGTGGGAACATATCTTTAGGAAACTGAAAAGCAGGGAGAGAGGTTTGTCATTCTGTAACAGGGAATCTTTTTTAACAAAAAGTCTAAATGGCCCCGTTGAAATATGACAATGCGCAATTTCAGCGAAATAATTGAAATTGCACTTTAAAAATTCTCATTGTGAATTCTTCGACCATCCCTACCGACGAGGACTTCTGTACAGACAGAAATCTAGCAGTTATAATGAAATTGGATTAAGGTTAGGTTTGCAAGGATTCCATAAAATATAAAGTTTCAGCTGATTATAAAGTGTATTCCAATGATCTGTTGTCTGTCCACTTAAGACATAAGGTCCCCACACACGTAACGAGCGGGGACTGACAGATGAGATGTGGAGAGCAACGTGATGACGCCAATATGCTGCTCTCCATCGCTCAGAGTATCGGCGGGCACCCTTTGTGTACAGGGCATTAGTTTGGACTCTGGTCCCCATTGAAACTAATGACATCGGCCAGAGATGTACAGACATGTCCCCATGTGGGCACCCGCGAGCACACAAGCACATCGGCGGCACAATCGCCCGCGGCTCGTTACGTGTGTGGGGACCCATAGACTACACCATTCCACTATAAAGAGAAAATGAGACAATGGATTTGCTGTTTCTAGAAAAGCTTTCCCTAACGTGTATGATCTTAGGGAATAGAAAAATGACCGATGCAGATATAGTGCATTTTTGCATAGCATGTAGCTTCACATATACATAAACCAACAAAGCATTTTGCGTATCTTCTCCTTAATACTTGAGATTCAAAAATGTCCTCTGTGTGGTTGATAGGCAGTTGGGTTAAGTGGGTGCATGGCTTTGTACAGCAACTAAAGCAACTGTCATCAAAGGCTTTCATGTGTTCATTCACACTGTGCTTGTTCCTCTGATTTTGAAGGGGAAAAAAAACGTATTTTTTGCTTCTATGCCCTGAACTCGACAAGACAGAAGGAAAGGAGGGGCTGTGATAGAGGGATTGATGCAGTACTCTATAGTACAATTATCACACCTCAGTTACTGTGATCTCACCCATTATCAGATGAAGTTACAGTGACAAAATGGAACATCTGAAGAAGGCTTCAGTGCTTGTCAAGTGAATGCAAAAGTAGAACCTGGTCAGTAGAAGTCATAAAGCACTTTTACATAGACCCTGTTATAGCAGGATCTTTTGTCTCCATCTAAAAGCACAGCCTGCGCGTATAAAGAAAAAAAAAAGCATTTCCGAAATTTAATTCAGAAAATGTATTTAAAAAACGGTGTCAGCTGCTTACCTGGGCTGATGATAAGGAAAATATATAGGTTTTCCCTTCAATTTATATATACCGTATTTTTCTGACCATAAGACACACTTTTTCACCCCCAAAATCAGGGGGAGGGGGGAATAGTGCCTGCATCTTACGGTCCGAAGACTTTCCCAAGCTCCCACCAGCTCTCCTGAGTCAGATGAGGGATGTGGCCACAATCAGATCCCTCATGTGCACTGTACTGTTTCTAGCACCAGAGCGCTGCTGGTAGAAGCAGTACAGCAGAGATACATACATGGAAGCTTCCAGCCAGCAGCTTCCATGTGTGTCTGCCTCTAACTGCGATCACCAAGCAGCTCACACGCTGGCAAAAAGGGAAAGAAGAGTGCAGAATCGCTCGCTCCCCCCTTCTGCCTGAAGTGTGCTCTCTAGTGACACCCTTTTTGTGGCTGAAATTGGGTACTGCAGGGGATTTATTTTTCAACTGAGAACATTTCAAAGTTTTTTCAGTTTTTCCTGCTCTAGAAACAGGGTGCGTCTTATGATCCGGTGTGTCTCATTGTCCGAAAAATACAGTATGTATCAAAAGTCAATAATTAGCTACCAGTGTTATCAGAATGCAGCTATTTTTATTTCAATCTTTAAAGAAAGTGTGTCTGGGTATGTTCATTTGTGAAAGGAAGAGGAATCTTAAGCTTAAAACTTAACGTGGCCATACCCAGGTCGATTTTTTTTTCAAGTTTGGGAATTGAATGCGGCCACCCCTTCCATTGATCCCGCTGGAAGAAAGCTCGATCCAACAGAAAACCAACATGTTGGTAAATCTCTATTCGATTGCCAATACTTTTGATGGGGACCAGGTTGTTCAATCGTCAATATTGATGTCATAATGCTGCGTTCGAGCATTCATCGATTGGGCGGGTATCGACCTGTGTATGGGCACACTTAAAACAGTTGAAAGATGAACATAGAGGTTTTTTTTCTTTAAATACTTTACATGTATACTCATGGACGAAATTGTTGGCACCCCAGAAATTTTTCCAGAAAAGTACTGCAGTAGTACAGGTTTTACTATACACACATTTGTGTGTATTGAAACAAAACCAAAAGATTAAGAAAAAAAAGCAAATTGGACATAATGTCACACAAGATTCTAAATATCTGATGGACAAAATTGTTGGCACCCTTTCAAAATTTTGGATAAATAAGATTGTTTCAAGCATGTGATGCGCCTTTAGGGGTATTATGAAGAATGGTTGGGTTCACTTAGACAACGCCCTTAGAGGAGATAGGACTAGTGGCACAGTGGGTCCGCACCTGCTGCTCCATGACAGTCCACAGTGCACAACATTATCAAGAAGTTTGCAACCCATGGCACTGTAGCTAATCTCCCTGGCCGTGAATGCCCTCACATGCAGCACCTCCAGCGATCTGTACACAGGACAGCAGGGGACACTTTCGGCAATCTGTAATGCCTGCCATACACCCACAGACGGGTGCAGACAGACCAGCTTAGATGAGCTCTGGAATGCAAACGTGATGAAGTCATCACGTTGCATTCTGGTGCATTCTGGGGCTGCTTTAGTTGGCCGGGCACCCTTTGTGTGCCGGCCATTAGCTTCAATGAAGACGCCGGTCTTCATTGAAGTTAATAGCATCGGCTTGCATCGGCCAGAGAACATCTGACATGTCCGTTCTCTGGCCGGCCGAGCAGTAGGGCGACAGGGATCTGTCCCATGACCGACAGCGCGAGCATGCACGCCCGTCGGTTAGCGGAAAAATCGTCCGCTTATCGGCGTGAGTATGCCAGGCATAACCCGGATCACAGCTACACAGCCTCCGATAGGAATGCTCTCTGTCCCCCTTCCAAACAATTGCGATGTCCGAAAACCCTGCACAATGGCTGGGTCTAGCACTTCTCTCCACGCTGTTCTCTGCTGCTCCCCCTTACGTCTCCCTTTTCTTTTCCCCTTCACAGTCCCCCTTCTGCCAGGAAGAAAACTAAAGTTCCGAGTCTCTTTGGTTCGGACTAAAAGTGTTTGTTTGCTGCCACCTACTGTGCACTTAAACATAGTAAACTCCATTATAGAAAATAGGCACTGTTTTCTAGCAATGGCTGCACTCTTCCCCCACTGAGAAAACTTTGGTCCCCAAAGCAACAACAAAAAAACAAATATTGTCAAAATATATGTACATAAATAGTAACTAGTCAGCAAGGCATTAAGCTAACTATAGCATAGTCCAATAAACTGAGGGGCAGTGGGAATTTCTACCAAGGTGTGTCAGACCGGGAACCAGAGGAATGGGCCTATTCCTTAACATTCATACTTCTCTATAGCTTCTATCTGGTGGTATACAGTAGTCAGTGGCTATTTCCAGGTGAATCATATGTCAACTTTTTTGGAGGCCGAACGGGGCACTTTTCCCTTGGTTCTGCAGTCTCTGATGAGTTGTGGTAAGTTCAGTAGATGCTTCCAAGGGTGCCATTAAAGGACTTATCCCAGTCGATAGAGGCTCAGCTGAATGTTCTTCAGGTTACCCTGAGGTCATAGCGTCATAGCCTGAGGTGCATAGGCCACTTTGAGATCTTTATTCAGCCGTTTGACGTAACTTTGATGAGTGGTGGCAGACTTCCCATCTAAAGAGATGACGAAAGCCAAGTCAACGGGCAGTCTAGCTTCTCGTCCAAACATCAGACATTGTCCAAAAAAGTGCTGTTGAACCTTTCAGGCTGAGGGTCTCCGTGAGGGTGACATGGGGTAGTCCTGGATTTTGTCACTCCGAGCATCCCCATTAACTCTGGACCACCGCAGCCATAACTCTGGCCACATGAGCCCCAGCTGAGCCCTTTGTCCACCAATCGACTCCCTGGTACATGGTAAGGACCTCCTCTGAGCCTAGGGTGAGTCCAAGACCTTCAAGTCCCCACACACTTGCCAACCAAGAACCAATTCCAAATTCTCTTAGGTTTCCTTCAAGTGTACGGAATGACCTACAAGTAAGGAAGCGTAAAAACCACCTATTAAAAGCTGCTATTGCTCTGAATCATATTGGATTTTAAATTGACCTATCAGACCTTTGACATTGATGCAATAAACTAACTTGTCTTTCTGAGCAAAGTAAGGAACAAACTCCTTTTTATGATGTCTAAAGCATGAAGATGAAGGATTTATTTAACCTAACTCAGACAACCCCTTTAACCTCCCTAGCGCACTGCTGAGGTCCAGATTTTTGTACCAAAAGTGCACCATAGACTTCAATGGTACATTTTTCTTTATGTTGTAGGCCTGTAACTTCCCAAAATCTGTCAGTACAAGGGTCTAGAAGACATCCTGACTATAATAATGTTTGAAACACACAATTATGTAAAATAAAAAAATAAAAATTTTAATAAATTTAATGAGAAAACACAAAAATCAGGGCACAAAGCTTTGCTGCTATGTACTAAATCTCACCCAAATAAAGTCTCTGGTGCCCCAGATGTGCCCATTTGCAGTTAACCCTCTCTAACCTGGTGTAATGGATGTGATAAAATCACACCCGGGAAGAGAGGGTTACTGCATATGGACACATCTGGGGCACCAGTGACTTTTTATTTGGGTGAGATTTAGTACATAGATGCACTTTGAAATCAGTGTTCTACATAGACAACTGATTTCATGTACTGTACTTTCAAATCTCCCGCCGCCTCCCCGATGTGACGTCATCACGTCACTCGGAGGGGGCGGGGGTGAGACAGAGGATACACATCACATCGAGGACACCGGGACAGCGCAGAACTGTGAGTATGTGCTCCCGGAGCCCCGATGTGTACTGGACGGCAGCATCTCCTTCAGTGCTATAGTAGCAGTAGCAGCGCTGGACGAGATGCTGCCGTCCTGACCGCTAGGGCGTTTCATGTTTTTTTTTGCATTTTATATCTTAAATGCACTAATGTGGATTTTTTAATAGTAATTTGGACATTAAATTTGGTTTCAAATCGATAATATAAAAAAATACCAAAATTTTTAAAAAAGATATAAATTAGAAGACATATTGGCATTAAGTGGCAAATCCTGTTGTCTAGGATTTTTTCAATATTTTATTTTGTTTTCAGCACACCACAATACATGGAAATAATGAAAATAATCAAACAGCTTTTTAGTTGCAGACCTGTATAATCAAAAAATTATGGTGGCTAAGAAACAGTACAAAGTATGGAATGGGGCCTATGACCTATGGCGTGAAAATATAACAGAAACAGAAAAGAAGTTGTGAGGGTGGTGGGGAGGGGTTCTCCAGTTAAGATGATGGAGGAGAGGAATTTTGAAAATAAGTGTAAATCAAGTATGTGTATGTATTTGTGAGGATGTCACAGCGGGTGACACCAGAGCAAGGGTGACACAGGATATTCAAGGGTGTGGACCCACTGGACCAACTTGCACAGTTGGCAAAGGTGCAAACCGGGACGCAGAGTCTAAGGGACCATCTGGTGTTCACCAGCGCAGCCCGCAAGGGCTGATGGGTTTTGCTGCAGACGAACCCCAGGTTGCGGTTTCTGGATGCACTCGTGCAAGTTGGCAGCTGATGATATACCAAAATGTAGTGCCAGGAGTGTAGAGATAAGTGGAGTCCATGGAACGAGCCAAGGGTCTGGAGCCGGGAAGACAGAGAAGGTACTGGAACGAAGTGCAGAGGATCAACAGGTAGGGAGAATCCGCTGGACGAGCAGAGAGTCTGAAACCAGGAAGTCAACAAGCAATGAGACCTATTGTCCAGGCACCTTCCTGGTGCCTGAGACTCTTTTAAATAGTGCAAAAGGGAGGAGCAGCTTTCAAGGAAAGGAGCTTCACAAGTGTCCAGCAGAGGGAGCTCAGCTGCAGGAGAGTTAACCCTCTGAGGCTAAGAAGGTATTAGGAGCTAGTTGCAGGCAATGCAGACACAGATCCCCTTGCCCTGTGGAGATCTGTGACAGCATGGATATTTTTTGATTAATATAAGTGATTTTTTTAAAAATTAAAAATGAATAAAGATATTTAAAAAAAAAGGTGATGTGTCTGCAATGCTCAAAATGTATTGTTGTGCTGCGACAACACATTGTATTTGTGTAGACTAAATAGTGTCAGCCCTACGCAGCTGTTTATTGCTAAACGTCTGAATTCCTTCTACGGTCCCCAGTTCCAGAGGGTTTAATTGTTCCATAGTACAAATTAAGAAGAGGGAGAGATAATTAGGCTCCTTGGGATAACACATAGGACACAGGACAACAATGAATTTATAACATCATCAACAGATGTCTTTTGCAAGTATAAAAATATTACACAATGCTGTAATATCATAATTAACAGCCCAAAAGGAAGCATTGCATAGCGTCCATTTTAACTAAAACCTCTGCTATGTTTTCTATGAGGTTCCCTTTTCTTTTTCCCTTTTATACAAAAAATTTTATAAAGATATTATACTATATCAGTCAATACATTTGACATACCTTCTTATTCTAAAAATTATTCTTAATATTATTTTTTAACCGCCCTAGCGATTGAGATGAACCCAGTTCGTTCTGGACATGCACTAAAGGAATTGGGTTCGTCCACCGCTGGAAGGAACCCTTACGCAAGCAAGCCGGGAATTTGAATTTTCACACAAACAGGCGGACATCTGTTTGCGGACGGACCTGGCCGAAGTTCAGCCATCACTTCATATAACCAGTATGTAAATATATAAGTATATTTTAATTTTTTTAATTATCAGGTTTGACATGAAAGGGTTAATGTTTGGGAATTTTCCTTGTGTTGTATGGTATATGTCCTAGTTGCCCAACCTGTGGCCCGGGGGCCGCATGTGGCCCTTTGGGTGATGTTCGGCAGCCCTCCTTGGTCCTCCACATGCAGCCCCCAAAAGCGAACTGTTAATGCATAGGGCATAGCAACTCACCTGTGAGGTGGGCACACGCTGAGCCAGCTTTCCTAATCAACTTTGCTGGTCCTACATCAGTACAATTGTCAATGTTGATCAGGGAAACCAGGTCTACATATGACCGCTGCACCCAGGGGTGGGAGGGGGGGTGAGTGCAGTCGGGTTTTGACTGCCTGTCGGAATCCGGTCCACCGCCTGCTGAGATATGTCGACAGGGGGAGGGGGGTCTGGATCGATGTTATGTGCGGCCCTTTAGTGATGCCGAGGGCTGCACTTGTGGCCCTACATATCAACTCAGTTGCCCACCACTGGTATATGTCATACTGTATTTAATTATGACATATAACATTTATTTGTTGAAATTAATGTAGATTTGTGTGTTTTCTTGCCATGAATTAACGGTTATTGTAAGATAGGTGTTCATGTATTGGGAATGAGTAAATGGTCATTCCAGGTTGTCGGGAAGAATTTTAGTTGACTATTTATTGGGTTATAAATTAACGTATTTATTTATCTAAAATATTTATTTAATGTTGTGAGTTTTATGGTTTTACTGTTGTGCTGGTGTTTGGAGTTGGTAAGGGTCATCCTTTAATAGCTGTTGGTGGTCTTATGTGATGTTTGTACTTTTTTGATTTGGTGGAAATGTAGAATTGTTGTGTTTGCAGTTTTATATCTAAGAATTGATGGAATTGTCAAATGTAAAACTTTCTAGCTGTTCAGTGTGTAGGTGATTATTTAATGTCGGTTTGGCTGTTATCTGTGATAATAAATGTGATAATTAATGTAATTATTACAGATATCAGGTTTTTACTGTATTTTACAACTGTGTGTTTCTGGCTTTAGCACTTATGGCCGCGCTGGGTTTAATGGTTTTGGAAGGAGTAAGGTGTTAATATGGCCTATTACTCCTTCCATGTTATTATCTGTAATCATTTATTTTTATGAATACTTACATATTCGGTATGGGAGATGGTGGCAGGAAAGTGAGCTAGTATATGGAAATATTAGCAGGTTAAAAGGCAGGATAATTAATGTAATTATTACAGATATCAGGTTTTTACTAATACAGTAAAAACCTGTGTGTTCATGGCTTTAGCACTCATGGCTGTGCTGGGGTTAATGGTTTTGGAAGGAGTAAGTGTTAATATGACCTATTACTCCTTCCATATTATTATCTGTATTCAATTATTTTAATGATTATAGATAAATATATATTCGGTATGGGAGATGGTTGCAGAAAAGTGAGGTAGTATAGGGACATATTGGCAGGTTAAAAAGGCAGGAATCGAGCCACTGCAACTTGTTTTTTTTTTTTTTACTGCACAAGGTCAACCCCCAAAAAAACATTGTTTTTGGATCACAGTTTATTCCTTTTTGCAGGAAAGTGAGCTTGTATAGGGAAATATTGGCAGGTTGAAAAGGCAGGAATCGAGCCACTGCACCTTGTTTGTTTTTGTTTTTTTAACTGCGCAAGGTCAATCCAAAAAAAACAACATGTTGGATCACAGTTTGTTCCTTTTTTGGGTAATTTTTTTGGGGGTCTTTCAAGGTGGGCAACATTTGATTTTTTGAACTTTGGAAATCGAATGCAAAATCGATACACGTATAGCTACCTTTAGATGCAAAAACTGAAAGCTCATCCAAAAGCATTTATTACCAACTGCTACAGATGAACTACTTACAACAAGAATTGCCATGTTATTCACAGCCTTGACACATTACTTGTAGCTGTCATTCACAAAGGGTGAATACATTACAGAATCTGAATAAATTACTTATACTCACAGCCCTTTAGCCTGCAAATAACCCTGGTACATACATGTCTTAAAGTAATACAATAAATACAGTGTATTTCTATCAACACACTTTTAAGAACTCTTGGAATGTAGGTCAATGCCACCATTGCTGTGTTGCAATTCAAATTCCAAACTGTTTAAATCATAAGTTATACAACAATAGACCATGATATATAAAACTTATGGACATATTAATGGCTTGTTCTTATATAAAATACATCATAGAAGAAGCCGTGCTCCTATTTTAACTTCTCTTCTCTTTGCTCCTGTCCGTTTGTCACTTTTAATAAATTTCTCGGGGAGAGGATTGATTGTTTGTGTTGTCAGACAACATGTGGGATGCGTATGTTGTGCTGAAGGCAGTGTTCTAGGTGCTGTGAGGGTAATCGCCTAGGGAAGGTCCTCAGTTGTTTAGGTCCAATGAAGAAAGCCTCTCTTGTCTAATTATAGTCCAACATGCTCCTTGCCACATCCCAGCTCAGGGCAATTCCTTTACAAACCTCTCTATGGCCACACACCAGACATGTCTATCTTACTGCGCTAACACCACCGTTACTTGTTGGGCTATACAGCTACAAATCCTTGAGAGATCCTGGCAAACGACTCTCTGGGATGCTGAGTAGAACATATATGATCCCCTTAACCTTGCTCTATTCCCATAGGACCAGGAGTAATGTAATGCAGAATACTGCTATATAATTGCCCCCAGGCAAGAAAGGCTTGTAAAGCAAATTCCTCTCATGCCATACAAAATTAAATATTAGCGAGGTTAGTTTCCAAGCTGACTTCATATTTCATACTTGGCTATAGAACATCTATACAATCATTCCCCTTCTGTTTACTATTTGCATCAAAACTGGTAAAATCTTACCATTGTAGCTTCAGTATAATTTGTGAGCCTTGCAAAGTTGTATATAGACTCTAGATCAGTGGTGGGCAACTGAGTTGATATGGAGGGCCACAAGTGTGGCCCTCTTTATCACTTAAGGGCCGCACATAACATTTTCAATCTATACTGACTTGTAGAAGCATTTTTTAATGGGAAAATGACAGCAGGCAGAGCGAGAAGACATTATTTTTAAATAACAAAACTTGTTTTAAATGATACTTCAAGCATTAGGGAACACTGTAGTATTGTGTAGCACATTTTGTGTGATATATATCATCAAAGATTATGTGCTTCAAAGATCTCATCAAAGCCTTTGATGATATCTATGGTACATATCTATGGTGGGTCGGTTCCTTTGCCCTATGCATTTACCCCCCTGCGCTGACTTGTCAGTATAGCAATGGATGAGATGGAGCCATCAGGTCAGAAGATCAGAGCCCTGGCAGTGCAGATTTACTTGTACTATTCTGTGCTGCTATGGGGCTCAGATCTGAAGGAGAAGCTGGAGAAGGAGAACGGACCCCTCTCCCCCTCCCGAGTGACGTGATGACGTTAAACCGGGCGGGGGGGGGGGGGTCGCGGGATATTCAAATGGAAATCACACCAGAGCAGTATACTATGCACAAGACTGTTCCCAGTGTGATTCCCAAATTTGTTCTTTGACCCTTTGTGATTAGAGATGGTCGAATTTTTCGACTTGCAAACTTTGTGAGCTTATTGTAAAGCCCCTGAAAATGGTATCATCATCACTTGCTGGAGGTGTAGAGAAGGGTTGGAGGAACATTTGAAAAAAATAAGTTCAAAGTTAAAGTCGAAATTCAGATTTTCGAATTTTTAACTTGACTTTGAACTTAATTTGTGAAAAAACTATTTGTGTTAGAGATTTACTTTCTTTTTTGCAGTATACCCCCAACCCTTCTCTACATCTCCAGCAAGTTTGGTGATGATACTATGCTCAGGGGCTTTGCAATTAAGTCGAAACCGGCGAAATGGTCGAATTTTTGAAAAAAAATTCGACCATCTCTATTTGTGATGAACACCACCAGGGGACAGAGAGTGCCAAAGACCATTGTATTGGATACAGTGATAACTGTATTCAATACAATTCAAAGTAAAAGAAAAACACATAACACATTTTCAATTGAATAAAAATGTTATTATGAATATATAAAAAAACATAAATATGAATACATACTGTTTTGAAATCTAAGTCTATGGTGCGCTTTTAGTACAGAAATCCGGACCTCAGCAGAGCGCTAGGGAGGTTAACAGTTAGGCTTAAGGGGACGCAAGTGGAGGACTGAGGGGGCCACTGAATAACACCCAAAGGGCCACTAGATGGCATAAGCTAGCAAACCATAATAACTAGTGTACAAAAATGATCATTCACTTTTAGGACTGGTAACGTGATTTGTGTTTTTTCCTGTTTCTAAAAAATGGAGATTTACTTTATCTACTGTAACTTACCAATTATCTGTCTCCATGTGGTAAAAATACTGTGTAGGGATTCTGATTTGGACTTACAAAAAAACAACTGTGGGTTGCGTCTCCTCTTGGAAGGTCTGTCCCTCAGAAAGTAACTGATAGGCTACTTTTTTCTGTTTTAATCAAGTTTATTGAATACTTTTTTTCAAAATATTAAAAGCATAGAGGGGAAAGAAAAAAAAAGTGGGGGGGGGGGTGAAATTGTACATCAGTAACATGACAAAACTTAGTCAACTTTTACATCAACAAAAAATGATAGGCTACTTTTACAAAAAAATGCAGTTTAAAGGACACTAGAATCAAGCTGAATGTAAATCAATATTAATCAAAGGTCCATTAATGGTTTTGCAGGAGGCAGCCCACGTATTGTAACTACAATCAATGCAATAATAGTGAAATTAGTAACTGGTAACCTCAAAGAATGAGTTGTTGTTGATCTCAATCGTTTTAGATTCTTCCAGTTATTGCTATTTGTGTTTAATCTGTTATATACAGGAGTGCACATAACTTTTTTAGTGAGCTCCTCAGATGAGTACCAGGAGATGGTGTTTGGTACTCACCCCATATGTAGGGTGGTCTTCCTCACTGTCCTCTGCGTCAGCCTCCTGCATGGTAGATTCTGCTGCAGATGAACCTCCCTGTTCCTGATTGAGCCTCTGATTAGCTTTCTCCATCCACAGGTCACCAGCTGGCTTTGGATGAAATGCAACTACCACAGTACAACCCCCAGATCTCATACCTCAGTAGTACAACCCTGACATTTTGTGGTTTAGTAACTAACCCCTGAGACTACCTGCAGTCCAAATGTCACCCTTTCACAGTCATATTCCACCTGTCACACAGTGCTTTTCTCTTTTAGATTTTACCCTTACATATGTCTAACTCTGACTTTCATCCCCCAGATCTCCAACACCCTTAGAAGCCTAGTTCTTTTTTATTATAAGTAATTTACATTCCCAACTTCACACTACTAACTGCAACCTTTCATATTTATTCATGTTTCCCTGCAGTTATCCAAGTGACATAAATTGTATACATGTAACATTTAGTTGCGGCCGCCCAGACACGGAGCGCCTCCAGGTTGTTAGTACGCATATGAGCTGTGTAACAATAATGCAGGTACGCAGAGCTAGGTTTTGGCCCCTTTTGAGTACCAAAGTAACACTTTTGTGCACCTCTGACTAAAGAAACCTTTTAGAATATCGTTTAATTCCTTTAATCTACCAAATGTATCATATAATAGGGTTGCAAAAGGAACCTTTTTCTGTCCTAGAACCCATCTTATTATAACGACAAATAATAGACCAAAGTCTTCTGTGTTCCTTAGTCCATGTCCTGTCATTTATTCATTCATTTAAGAAACATGACATGAGGTACATAAAAGTATCCATGCAATGGTAAGATTCTTGAAATGCAATTTGCAGTCTCTACAGAGTGATCAATGTGAGGTTTCAGTGATATGTCATTGAAAATAGACAAGATACAATCAGGTTTCCTATTCATATCCCCCAGGTTATGTGTAATGCAAAGGTGATAATGCAATGTGGATAACTTGTTACAGACGGGAGCAGTGCTATAGAATTATAAGGGGGAATGTGATGTGTTAATGACTTGATGCCTGAACAAGGACATTACAATCCTCCTTTATATACAATAGAAATTTGGAGGTAACAAACTATAAACTGTTATCTCTCTGAAGAAGGCATGTTTTAAAAGAAATACAATGAAAAGTTGGGCTACAGGCGCTAATAAAATAATTTTAAACTTCAGGCAAATTTATAATTAACCCTTCGAAGGAGTACCTGGTAACCCGGGAACGGTAAAGATGCTTTATTACTTGATCCCTTACTTTAAAAAAAAAATCCTCCATCCTGCTTAAAATTCTGAATGGTCATTCCTTTCAAAATGCAGGGCCATTAATTCTTCATTGTGGAAGACAACATCACTGCTTTAAAGCGGACCTACCACCAGGAATCTATGTTTTCATGAATGGCACTAGAAGTG
>CM070040.1:7917015-7927167 GCA_036250615.1 Ptychadena robeensis | reverse complement strand
TTTTTTTTTACTTTTAAGTTCACGTAAGTGGGGATGTGTTAAATGTGAAATTTAATGGTTGTTGTGGTAAGCATAATCTTCAACATCTTGTGTCATAACTCCGAGCCTTGTTTAAACAGATAATTAGGGTGTTTGGGTATTGTAGATTTGCTGTGTAAGGTATTGAGATGATGGAAGGATGTGGCACTCTATAAACCGCTGATGCCAGCAAGGTGTCTCATCATTAATGAGTTAGGAATCCTAATTAGTCTTCTGGACGCTTTTTTATCCCCTCACCTTGGCATTTCTCTGATTCTTCACTCTAGCTTTTTGATCAATGATGAAGTCTGAAAAGAGTTATGCTCCACAGTTAAAGTATCTGTTCTCTACATTGTTACTGGTGGATGTCAACAAACCCGAACAAATGGGTCACTTGCTTATTGACATATGTAGTCTTTTATAGGAAAACATGGTAACGGAACTGTCACCGAGCTCACCGGGGATCGTTCTAAAGAGGAATAAGGCCCCCATACACGTGTCGGATTCGCACCGGATTCCGGCACGATCGATTCCGGGCGCGTGCACGACAAACGATCGTGCCGGAATCGCATGCAGCCCACCTGGTCCGATCGTTCGCGTCCGATTGATCAGGGGCTCAGAATCGGATCCGACAGAGAACCAACATGTTGGTCTTTCTCATGCGATTCTGCCCAGATCAGGGGGAGTTGCCATTTGTGAGGTGGACAATCGGACACGGATCCGTCCCGGAATCCGTTGGACAAGGTGGTATGCTGCGATGGATACTCTTAATTGGCCGATTGTTCACACCTACGATTCCCGGCAGAATCGCCGGAATCGATCGGATGATGAATCGATTGGACATGGAATCCGACACGTGTATGGCTAGCTATAGACACATTAATATGTATTTTAGAAGCCAGTAAGGACCATCTATTAATGTGCTTCTGTTAACCCTCTGGGCGTTACGAGCTTTTTGCGCCATTTTTAATGGCACGAAAAGCCGTTTCCTCCATGATTGCCGGCTCTCTGCCCAGCCCTCTACACACCGCCGGTGTCAAATAGATGCCGGCGATGTGTGGAGAGGAGAGCGGCGCCCCCCTCCATTAACATGGAGGTCTATGGCCGCGTCACAGATGATGCTGAAGACACGGGGCCAGAAGGGAGAGCCGCAGGCACACAGAGAGGCTCAGCTTGTGCCCGATCCCGGCACGGGCGCAGTTTGATCGCTGAACTGAGTTCGGGCAAACCGCCCAGGAGGTTAAAGGAGTCAAAGTTGAAGTAAGCTAACGTAAAGTGACAGTCTCTATAAGTTTGACAAATAATTAGAAATAGTTTTGGAAATTTTATACTGTTTCTACATTAACGCAAGGTACACACTGGCCCCACATTTGCGCTTCCATTTCTGCGGACACGGCCCAAGCGTTCCCCATACAATTGGATCAGGGACAATGCGGTAACACAGGTTTTCTCCCTGAACGGACGTGGTAGCTTTAAGGTGGGTTTACACCTAAAGATTTTTCTGTCCAATCAATGAAGAATGAACAATTTTTTGGTTGTTTGAACAAAAATCTAGAATGGCCAATTTGTTCGATGGATAAATGTTGTTCGATCTCGAACAAAAAATCATTCAAAAGGAACATGGAACACATGGGTAAAGTTCTATCGGTCGTAGTAATTCTGAATGTATTTTCATTCGATATCGGGTTGAACGACCAAAAAATCTAATGTTACATTCTATAAATGGATGAACAATGTTGGACAAAAAAATCTACACGTGTAAACCCACCTATACTGACCTCAGCATGACTAGTGTGAAATGACCCTCAATCCGTCCATGTTTATAAATGTTTACAGGTTTTTCAAAATGGGAATGGAACAAAAAAAAAATTCTACGAGTAAAGCCCCCCCATACATGGTTTGCAGAGGATTTCGCCAACGATTTGCTGTGAAATCAAGGGCAAATCAAATGCTCAAACTTGAAATCCGTCCATAAATCGCCCTCTAAAAATCGATCAAGTACATGTCTGTAATGTTAAGATCGATCTGCTTACTTTGGATGGGACCAGTGTCCCCATCCAAGGTAAGTGCTGGCACACAAAAGGTGCGCGGCCGATTCTCTCGCTCGTGGTTGATTTGACGCGAAATCCATAGGAAGAAATTCTAAACATGTATGGGGGAGCTTAAGCTGTCCTGTGTGCGCACCTAGACCTACGATGTAATATGACGATTATATGAAGTTTTATGCCTACCTTACTCTAAAACAAAACTGACTGGATGCTTAAACTGATTCAAGGCAAAAACATAATGCAGTTAAAGAATCATTTCTTGTGTGTTCATCTGATTTGCGTCTCTTGTGTTCTTGGCAATGAAACATTCCTATTCCCGGTAAGTTAGCTGTTGATGGGGAGTTGGATGCTGCTGCGTTAAGCTATGTTCCCACTTAGGTGATTAATCGGCTGCAAATCGCCTGCACTACTTTCAATGGACTTGTCCCCATTGATAGGATCGCTTGGGATTGGGGCCGCAATCAAATTGTGGTTCCTCTAATCGCGCCCATAGATATGAATGGAGGCAATTTGCGATCGCGCATGCAAGCAATCAAAAATCGCATCCATTTATTCTCTATGGAGCAGACTTTTTTAAACAGAATCGCCTGGTCAATCGCCTACTGGCGATTCTGATGGCGATTTATTGCCAGTTCAGGTGATTGATCGCCAAAGTGGCAACATAACCTATGGGCTTGTTTCCACTACTGCAGATGGATGTGGTTCTATCCGTGCGGCTACGGCTTCTACCGACCGCAACCAATGCATTGGCCAGTCTCCACTTGTGTGGATGCGTCCGTCCCCATCTGCGTGCTGAAATCCGCGTCCATTGACATAAATGGACGTGGGAAAAATCCATTTCCAAAATCCGTATCTGCTCGCGCGGACGACCACGTGTGTCCACATGCTAAACCGCATGGGTTGCGGTTGATAGCGACTGCAGCCGTGTGGATAGAACCGCTTCCATCTGCATACAACCGCAATCGTGGAAATGAGCCCTCAACCCTCACAGCGGATTTGAAATTTGTCCGTGCAACATCCTTTTATTTATCGATTGGGATTTGCGCACTATTCCTAATTATGGACGGCAGCGTTAGGGCTTTTTTTCACTTGTGCGGAAGCCCGCGGTTGACTACAGGGCGGACAAAACTGCCCCCATGTAGTTGAACGGGCTAGTACGACCGAGTTTTTAGGCGGCGGTCCACGCTATCCCGGCCCAGCACTGACCGCGGCCATAGAGGTGAATGGCCCCAGCTAACAACCACATAAGATGCGGTTCTTAGCGGGGGCGAATCTAAGCGGCTGCAATCGCGTGGCCGGCAGCCGCACAAGTGGAAACAAGCCCTCAAGATTTATGGGATCCTTTGTCTGCAGAGCATGGCAAACGGGCTCAATTCAGTCTGTCCTTCTGCCTTTTTTTTTTTATAATAGAGGATTCTGAATTTAACCTTTTCACTGCCAGGTCCATGGAAACCCTTCTAGCATCCGACTGTCTTTAATATTCATAGTCAGTGTTCCTACTAGTATGGATTTGTTTCAATCTCAAACCACTCTTCTAAGTCCTTTTACATACGCCGTAAATAATTGATGTATTCTCCTGCCATTTATCAAAAGGATATCCCGCTCTCCAGAATCGCCCAGAAAACGAATGGTGAGCGAGCAGTTTTTGCGAAAAACAGTTTTGTATGCTATTATGAAATAATAACTGACACAGAGTCCATTTGCTGATGGAAAGCTTTCTTATGCCTCACAAGGGGTTTAAGAGATACCCCGTGCTTACTCAGGAGTGAAAGCATCAAATTAAACTGTTTGTGCTGACAAAGGGGAAATTTGGATTTTCCGCAAACGATGCAAGATCGGGTGATTGCTCTGTCTGTCTCCAAAGCCGGCTGCCCAGGCCTTCTAATGAAATGCACGCATACAATTAAAGCCACTTAAAGTTTGCAGCTCTAAGATGTGTTCCATCATTCTCCAGTGACCGCAGCCACTCCCCAGACGCCGGCTCCGTTTCATATTCATAAATCAGCCCTTCACGCATTGGCAGCGTAGGTCCCATGGAGTAGGCTGGCGCACCGGGAGACCGGGCCTCGTAGCCGGCAACAGAAGTGAAAAATGATTCCACTTGGTGGGGGCTCCGGGAAGAAGCTGCAAATTGAATAGCAATGAGTGTGTGTGAATAAGCACCCTGTCATGAGATCTGACACTGACAGATAAGGTTCACACATTGTGGCTTCATCCCGCACCATGGCTAAGAGGTCCAACCTGCCTGTAAAGGATGACCTGTAGGTACAAGACTCTACATCTTCCTTGATCTCTTGGCATACTATAGTTCTCATTGTGGTTAGAAATAAACTTCTCCTCTCTTGAGATCAGCGTGGAATCTATTTGTAGCGATATACTTTCATCACATTGATGATTTGAGGCAGTTTTATGTGTTTGGAAATGTTAGGTTGTAGTTCTGTCGTCATATAAAAGGGTTTAGATTTGCACGTGTCTTCTGCCAGGGTGGATTTGATTTAAATCAAACTGATTTAAATCATGATGTTAAGCCCCCCATACACCTTAAGATCGATCCATACAATCTCCATTCGATCTACCAACATAGTAAGTGGCCTCCTGAAGAATGCCTAGTGATTGGAAGTATATATCACTGCATATTAGTGCCGGGTTCCCCTGATAGAAATATAATGATTGAAGGTATATACACTGCTATGTATTCGGGTCTCCCTATAGAAGCATAGTGATTGAAGGATAATATATCACTGCTATGTAGTGCAGTCCTCCCTGATAAATCAATAGTATTGGAGTATATATCAACTAGCTATTAGTGCCGGGTCCTCCCTTAAAGAATGCATAGTGATTGGGATATATCACTGTAGTAGTGCGGGGGTCATCCATAGAATATATAAATATTGGAAGTAAATAATCACTGCATGTAGTGCCGGTCCTCCCTGAATAAATACATATGATTGGAGGTATATATCACTGCTATGTAGCGGGGTCCTCCCTGATAGAAAATGCATAGTGATTGGGAGGTATAATCAACTCTATGTATGCGGGTCCTCCCTGATAGAATATATACTGATTAGGAAGGTATAATATCAATGCTATTATCCGGTCCTCCCTGATAGAAACATATGATTGGGAGGTATATATCACTGCTATAGGGCCAGTCCTCCCGATATAACAAGGATTGGAAGGTAATATATCACGCTATGTAGTGCCGGTCCTCCCGATAGAACATATGATTGAAGTAAATATCACGCATGTTGCTGGTCCTCCCTGATAGAAACATAGTGATTGGAAGGTATACAGGGAATGCAGAATAATAGAGCAGTGGTATTTTTGAGGAATAATTGTATATTGAACACAAACCATGTTCTCAGAACCCAAAAAAAACCATTAATATCGAACTGAATATTTTTGAATAGTTTTTAGTTTGTTTTTTAAGTTAAGACTATTTTAGAGGGGATATCGTGGTGCAGGTGACATTATGTGAATAATTATTAGGCGACTAACAAAAAACAAATTTATACCATTTCAATTATAATTTTTAACCATGAAACAATATAACACTCACATCACAAATATACATTTCTGACATTCAAAAACAAAACAAAAACAAATCAGATGACCAATAACCACCTTTCTTTGCAAGGACAAACTCAAAAGAAACCTGCCATCCATGGATTCTGTCAGTGTTTTGATCTGTTCACCATCAACAATTGCGTGCAGCAGCAACCACACGCCTCCCAACACTGTTCAAGAGTGTACTGTTTCTCTGCTGTAAATCACACATTTGAATGATGGACCACAGTTTCTCATGGGGGTTCAGAGTCAAGGTTAACAGGATGGGGCCATGTCATTAGTTTTTCTTTCTCTTCTTTTATACCCTTTCTTGCCAGCCACGCTGTGGAGTACTTGACTGCGATGTCCTGCTTAAACATCATGTTTTCCTTGAAGGTGCGCATACTTCTTCTGTAACCACGTTGAAGAAGGTGTCTTCCAGAAACTGGCAGAGTACTGGGCGTTGAGTCTTGACGGTCCATCCTCAACGCCGAAAATGCCCCACAAGCTCATCTTTGGGATGATACCAGCGCCAACCAGTACTCCACCTGCTGGCGTCTGAGTCTGACTGGAGCCCTCTTGCCCTTTACCAATCCAGCCACTGCCCCACCCTCTGGCCCATCAGACTCCCCTCATTTTCATCAGTCCATAAAACCTTAGAAAAATCAGTCTTGAGAATGGGGGGGTGGGGGGGGGCTTGCTTGGCCTCAGTCTTGACGTTTGTGTGTTTGTTCAGTGGTGGTGGCGTCTTTCATGCTTTCGTGCTCCTGTCCTTGGTATTGCACCCTTGGTTCGTTTTTGGCACTCCAGTGCATGTTGCAGCTCTGAAATATGGCCAACTGGGGTCACGTGGCCTCTTTGCATCTGCACGCTTGAAAAAAAACTTTTCCTCAGTTCAGTGGGCAGTTAATTTTGCGCGCTTTGTTTGGTTCCACACTCTTTTCTTGTGACCCTTGGTGGTGGGGGTTTGACTATTTTGAATGAAACCTTGATTGTGCGATCATCACCTTCAGAAGCTTTGCAATTTTCAGAGTGCTGCATCCCTCTGCAAGATATCTCACTATTGTTTGACTTTTCTAAGCCTGTCATTCCTTCTTGTGACCCATTTGGTGGGGTTTGCCAAAGGAAAGAAGTTGCCTAATAATTATAGTTAGTTGCAAGGGCTTCAACAAGGAACAAGGTCCTCATATTCATGGTTTGTGTGAAAATTTTTTGCTGTGAAGAAGAGGCCCGTGATCTCTGCTAGGGGTCAAATGGAGTTTTTGAGAACGTGCAAAATAAACCAAGCATCTGTGATAATATCTTGTAGGCAGAGAAACTGCCCAAAATAATCGTTACAGAAACCTCTGGAAGAGCATGACCATTGTGAAATGGATTCATGTAATGTATTTGTGGCCCAAAAATTACCTATACAGGCCTGATTCTACATATTAAAAAGCTTTCATCTTTATTTCAATAGCCCTTTTGGATGGTAAAATCAAAATGCAATAAAAATCAGATTTTTTTTTCTTCCACTCTGTCTTCTGTGTTTAACAGATAGCTACAACAGCATTATTTCTCGCTGCCATGGAGTAATCCATTCGTTATAGCATAACACTTGCTCTTAATGTAAAAGAACTCTTTTGGGACCAGATAGAAATTATGTTCACAGGCCAATTACATTACAGCTGTCTACAACGATCAAGAGCCATGAACTTTAAGGGAACGTCTAGGATAGAAATGGGGGAGCGGTTTTCTTCTGAATTCCAGGAAGATATAAGACACTATTAAATGCTGCTCGATATTGATATACCAAAATAATTAAAGCAAGCAGCATATATATGTGAGTGTGACTTAGGCTATGTCTCATGGCGTGATCTGCAAAGATCCACAGACCTGCTGTAAGCTCACATGACACTCTGAGATAAAAATGAGGGATCCATTAAAACAGACCAATGTATCCGCTGATGGCTGATCGGTTTGGGATGCGTAAATATTCGGCAAAAAAGCTAACCACATTAAAAAAATCAATTTAGGAATCTATTTTTTTTTTTTTTAGGGGCGGGTGTCGTCTGGGGGAGTTGTCATCAAAATTCATCGCCGTTTATATCGGCCATTGTTATGTTTTTTTTTTTTAAAGGGGAAGCCTCTGCAGTTAATTGGTCGGTAAACACTATGAAGACCTAGGTGAATTTCCGCGATTTGCAGACCATTAAAATTTTTGAACATGTCCCATAATTTACGATCGTAAAAAAACGCAATTAGATCGTAATATTTGGTTGTAACCATTGAACATGTGCGGATTCAGGCCGATAAAATGCTTTCATTGGTCGGTTTTAATGGATCCTAATTTTTATCTCTGACTGTATGGCCTGCTTAACCACTGGCTGTTCCCATGGCATTCTGCCCATCCATCGCCCAGAAGCTCAACATAGTCAACATGTCAACCTTTGGCCGGCAGAACGGGTCCGTCGGCATACCCGGCAAAGAATAGCGCCTCGGAGACCTGATAGGGGAGAACGGATATGATGATGGCAGCAGATATTACGAATAAAAAAAAAAACAGACCATGTCTCCACTGTTAATTGGTGCATTTTATGTAAACACACCAAATGTGTACACAGTTTGCCATGTTTTTTGTTGAACTGTGCATTTACAGACATTTGTGGGAAAAATAGATTCCCTCTAAAGCCCAGGTGCCCAACCTGCAGCCCGGGGGCAGCATGCGGCTCTTCGGGTGTTCTTTGGCGGCCGCCCTTGGTCTTTCCCCAAAACCTAGCTGTTATTGCATAGGCCATAGGAACTCATCTGTCCACCGATCCCCCGCTGACAGGTCCTCGCCCGGGAGTGGGAAGAGGAGGAGAGGCATTAAACTTACGTGATAGGCATACGTAAAAGCCAATCAACCACCCAGATGGGGCCTGAGCAAGTCCCTCTCCTCTAGTGTTGGTGGGGTATCAGCAGACAGGTGAGTGCCTATGCTCCCTCTATTTCACAAATAAACAGGGGGGGGGGGGGGTGATTGTATAATATATTGTGGCACATAACCTGAGAATGGGGGCATATAACCTTTATAAGCAGTATAGGTTAAAAATGTTATGCGCGGCCCTTTAGTGATGCTGAGGGCCGCACTTGTGGCCCTCCATATTCTCTTAGTTGGCCACTAAGAGAAAAGAGCCCAGTGAATTCAGATGTGGTGGTGTTCATTTAACAAGAATTTTATGAAATGTATCTTCTAGATGCTCTGCCGTCATTAGAAACTGTTGCGATGTTCTCTCCGTTACTGCAAAGCCCTACACTACCTTTGGGTTTAAATTAAAAGGGGGGAAAACTGCGTTTTCAAGATCTCTCCTCCTGGGCCTTACGACCGAAGTCAGTAGTTTGATCGTGGATCGAAGTGCGCCAATGCCGGGATCAGCACAATCGCCGGTTCTCTTTGAGCTGCATTTGTTCCGCCCCCCGAGTCGAAGGGGGCAGATGGCGGCGCCATAGACCTCCATGTTAATGGAGGAGGCGTTGCTTTTTCCCCCTACCCGCGCTGCCGGCATCTAGTTGACACTAGTGGTCTGTACAGAGCTAGGAAGAAAGCGGGGAATCATGGCGGAGTACAGTGGTAACGCGTTTTGCGGTAATCTGATTCCTCAGGGGCCTTTTGTGCATAGTGTAATATCTGTATACATTTTTTTTAATAAATAGGCAACAATCAATACATTAATGGTCATGATGTAAGCAAGAATCTTGCATCTACTTAGAATTAATTGTAATATATTGAAAATTGCATTTTTCTAAGTGGTGTTGCCGACATCCCAAATATAAATATATATAGGAACTACAAATGGTGTAATAAACATTCAAAAGCAAAAAATTCAGGGGCAAGGGGACTTTAATGGCCACCAATCTTCATCAGAGTAAATAGGAGTGAGGTATGTATTAAAATAAAACATTAGGATGTTTATTGCATAGTAATAGTAAAAACATACAGCATGGCATAGCTGGGTTGGCTAACATCAATACATCGCATAAGTAAAATAAATAGTCCATACAGTATACAAATAAAAATAAGTTCGTGGGTCATGGTTGTAGACAATGCCAAGATAAGGAACCCTATCAAACAAGGTCCGTTTCACCCCAAAGGGTCCCTTATCCTGGCATTGTCTACAACCATGACCTACGAACTTATCTTTTTTATAAAGACTGCGCCAAGCCACTCTGCTGATGTGAAGCTGAACGTAGTCGAGTACATTTAGCCTCTGCACAGGCGGATGTGTAAACAGATCATGTGCTGGCAGGCAATGTCTGTGTGATACGTCGGGACCCCCGGCTAAGCAGATACACTTAGCAGAGAGGACCCGACTTATAATGGAAACAAGCCCTTTAATATAATATTAAAGAAGATAAACAGCTTTTCGTTTGATCAATTTGCCAATTGAATGGCAATCGATTCCTGCCCAGCTGGTGCGATCTACCAAAAGTAATCAGCATCGTACATAAAATAGAAAAGTGTTCCCCTCCCTTATGTATCTACCATGCCCTCTTTTTTTCTTTTTTTTCTTCTTCTTTT
>CM070040.1:7770448-7782964 GCA_036250615.1 Ptychadena robeensis | reverse complement strand
AAGTTGGTTGTACAGAAATTGCATGGTAATTGTATGTGGTGTATGGGGGGCTTTAAAGCAGCAACAAAAGACAACAGTGAAAATTCATTCTATTGATTCACCAATTTCCAGTCTAAAGGCCCCCATACACCTTTAGATTCCTCCATACAATTTCCATGAGACCTACCAACAACTATGTAGTATAGTGACCTCCCTGATAGAATACATAGTGATTGGAAGGTATATATCACTGCTATGTAGTGCCGGGTCCTCCCTGATAGAATACATAGTGATTGGAAGGTGTAGAAAGGTCCTCATATTACATGGTTTTGGTAGAAGAAAAGTTGGTTGTACAGAAATTGCATGGTAATTGTATGTGCTGTATGGGGGGCTTTAAATTCCACCATCCAAGGGATTACCAACACGTTATATCAAGATAGATATGTACTTGGTACTTATAAAATACTTTTTAACCTCCCTGGCTGTTTGGATCCGTTAAGCAATCCTGAGTGCGGCTTAGGACCCTTTCACACTATATGTGTTTTTTCAAGGCATGTGTTTCTGCATATATAAAAAGAAATATGCGTTTTCCACATTACATCTGCGTTTGGCATTTGTCTTTTTGAACAAATCAATGAAAAATGCATCAAAAATGCATACAGCAGGGCGTTTTAAAAAACACATGTGGAAACCCTGCATTTTTAAAAATGCAACACATGCAGTGTGAACATTGGTTGTCTATGTAAAAACGTGCGCAGTAAAAAAAAAAAAGTGCATATAGAAACAGCTGATCAGCAGAGGAGAGGGAGAAGCTGTTGGTCCCCCTTCCTCCTGCAGTTCAGTGTGAAGTATGACGCTGGGCTGAGTGTACTGCTGCTAGTGACACCTACTGGCTGAATTGGATATTGCATTCATTGAATTCATTGCATTAACCCAATTGATGTGAAAAATTATTAAATCTTTTTTTTTCTGGTTTTCCTGCCCTAAAAACTTTGTCCCTGAGTTTTCAGAGGAAATTTTTGATCTGGGTCTGTGGGCTAAGGCTCACTCTTCTAGTGATATATTTTTTGTATTTAATTTTGGGATGTTGGCTCCACCATTGTAATAAAAGAATAGTATTATTTATGTTGTTACTTGATGTAACAGCTACTACGCATCTGTAACAAATTTCTTCTTTATGCTTTTTTCTTTGTCTAAAATGGTTTTAAACAAATGGTCCCATATGACGCACATATAAAGACCTTTTAAATGTATTTGATGGCCGGCTTGATACTTATGTAGTGTAATGGAAAACCCACTAAAAGGTTAATAAAAGATTTTTGTGTTGTTCTGCTGAACCTGCCTGGGGGGTGTGTCTCTGGCCTGGGGAACTGATAAATTGTAGCATCCTCAGTCGCTCCCCCTCTCTCCTGGCTCTGGAAGCTGAGCTGACAGGACCCTTCTGCAGTGTCCTCCACCTTCCAGAGGCCCTCATGGGAAAGGCCTTCGGCCTGGGGCAACGGGAGCTCCTCACCTGGATGAAGTAGGTGATTGATTTCTCCCCTCAGGGTAGGGTAGTGCCCCATTGGGCCCCCTTAGCAGCTTTTAGCCCTGACTCCATTCTCAAAGAATCCTCAGGCACAGAGACACCTTCCCAAGGACAGGCAGTATTTGTTTACCCAGTTGGAACTGTATTTCTCTAAGATGCAACCCCACCTCTGGGACCAGAGGTGGTGAAAGTCTGTACAATTACTTTTGCCGTTCAGTAAAGTAGACCCCAGTTAACTTGCAACCAGTGTGTGAACATTCCTTTATTACTTATAACAAAGAACTGTGTCGTAGATTTACTTTCTGCAAACGGAACTGTATGAGGTAAACCCCAGCTGACCACCTGTCTGGGCCAGGGTGTCTGTCTCCCCACGGTAAGCCACACCCGCATTCCTTCCCAGAGCCTGCCAAGATGGCCGCCCACTAGGAAGAAGAGGAGAATTGAGCGCCAAAAGGTAAGAGACCCCACTGCACCTGGTGACCTAGGTCACGTATACCCTAGGGTCCCCACCCAGACAGGCGCCAACAGTCAGCCCCTTCACCACAACTCTACACTTATATGCCATTTAACCCTGGTACGGAGCATTATCAAGGTTTATCCTTTGAGTAGTTGTATTATTTGTAAAATATGGACAACAAAGGTTTAATATACATTTCATGTATTACATATGCCTCAAAGGTACCCACCTTTACATCTAGTCCTTGCTTTGCTGCAATCATAATGTGTGATTTCCTGAAATATCCCGTGACATAACATTGGTTCTACTTACACAGCCATTTCCTTTTCCTAACATTTGGCCATAAAAAGTCACTTTGACATCTAATAACTCCATCTGTATAGTGACATAGCTGTATTGAATTTTCATAAATACTCCAAATTCAAGAATAAATAAAAAAACACACAACAACAAAAAAAAAACATTTAAATGAAAAAAAAATGAAAAATAGGAAATCCCTATTAAATAATTGTAAAAAAAAAAACATTTGAGTTTGCAACTTTTCTGTGCCTGTGTCAGTCCTGTTTTAGATGAAGTTGTTTTTCTTGTTTCATCATAAAAAGCTGACCTAACAGCAGATTAATGCATTTTTTTCACTGCACCAGAAAAAAAGCTTTTCTGTCACTATTTTCCTTGTTCTTCTGAAGAAAAAAATAGCTGTGGCTGAGGTTTGGTTTTGTGTCATGTATGAATGCCCCCGAGCGCATGCATGCACAGTGAGTCAGCAGACACGCTTTCCTCTCTTTAGCAATTTAAGATGTGTGGCATTTCAGATTGGCGAGCCTGTGTAGGCACTCAGGAAGCACACTTAGATTCAGCTATTCAAAAATGTTTCGGACTGCAAAAAAACATCCTGAGCGTAGAGGACAAAGTCTGGCAAACAGTTTACGTGTCAGAATAAGTTACTGAACTCTCACCCACAGAGGAAAAAACACATATACCATTGCCAATCCAATTAATTATGTGTTTGGGCAAGTCAGATGCACCAATAATGGAAAATTGAAAAAAACATCAAGTAAAGTACTGTATTGTTCGGACCATAAGACGCACTTTTGCACACCCAAAATCAAAAAAAGAGGGAAATAGTGCATGCGTCTTATGGCCCGAATGCACAACACTCACAGCCGAGCCTTGGCTTCCTCCAAGCTCTCCCGAGCTGTCAGATTAAAGATGCGGCTACAACTAGATCCCTCATCTGTACTGTTCAGTTAATACCAGCAAAGCCCTTCTGATAAAAGCAGTACAGCAGAGACACATATATGGAAGTGGCCAGCCAGCAGCTTTCATGTATGTCTGCCTATTAGATACGAACACCATGCAGCTTACCTGGCAAGAAGGGAAATAAAGGCCCCCATACACGTCTAGATTTTTCATCCAATCAACTTAATTCAATCAATTTTTTGGGTTGATTGATTGAAAATCTATGGCAGCCCACATGGTTAGATCAATCTAAAACAATTAAAATTGGGGAAACAAGTGATTGAAAAAGGATTGGACATGCTGGTAAATTTTAATTGGTTGTATTGAAATTCATTACACTTTCAGTCAATCCCAAAAAAGCTCCCCCTCCCCCTCTGCCTGAAGTGTGCTCTCTAGTGACACCATTGTTGTGGCTGAAATTGGGTACTGCAGGAATTTTTTTTCCAACTGAGAACATTTTAAAAAAAAAATCTTTCCTGCTCTAAAACAGGGTGCATCTTATAGTCTGAAAAAAACAGAACATTCTGCCTACTGTTAACAAATATGAATGTGACGTTCTCAGAAATTACAGAAAGAAACAGAATATTGTTGTTATGCATCAATAGTGCCCACAATTGTTAATTTAAAATTATAAAAAAAAAAAACATAAACAATAAACTTTTATTTATAAATCACCATATTTTATCCTGATGAAGTAACCAGGGAGTCATGAAACACCTGTACTTTTGCTTTGTTTTTTTACCTTCCGAAAAGTGATCTCCAAAAAAGATTTTCCTATTCTTTGACACAGGCGCCTCCACCTGAGTGTTTTTTATGTGGGTACTCACTATTGTCTCTTATTCACCACCGGAAGTACGGTTTCAGCTACCAGTGACTCCCGGTTTCCCATAGGCCCACTGGGTGCGACCAAGTTTCCATCCAACCACCACTGCATGGAGACAGTAAAGAATAATCATCTCCACAAGTCTTCATAGGTTGTTGGCTCTGTCACATTGTATTCTGTAGCATGGTCTATGAATTAGTAGCATGTTACCCTGAGATCTGTACTCAATATACTGTTGATGTGTTGAGCATTCCTACAAAACATTGTTTTTCTACGAACGAAAACTTCTAACAGGCCTTCTCAGTGTGCTCTTACCTTCCATTGTTGCTGGATGCTACATTTTAGGCCCAACCACAATAATGTGGCATACAACACAATATCCAACAACTCAAAGTGTAACTTTTTCCTTTTTCTAGTGGGTAGCACAATCTAACCTTCTAAAAACAGAAGGTATTTGCATGGCCTAATCTGTCACAAATCCCAAAAGTTTAGATAAAAACTGTTGTTTCAGGACAGTGGATAAAGCCAACAAATGCACACCCAGAGCGGCTGGTGTACAGCATTATGGCACAGAACCATTTATTTCAAACTGCATACAGCTGTTTCAGGCTCATTGAGGCTTTTGGATTTCTTTAATCCCTTCTCACCATAAGCTTTATGGTTGTTTCTCTTTTTCTAGAGGGTAATCAAAGAAGACAATGACGTCCTTTGCTCTTACATACTCATCCTATACAAGACTGGATCTTCTGCAGTCACCTCTCTAAAGTAGCTCAGTGCAGCATTATAGACACAATGTAATCTTCTTTGAGTACCACCCAAAGGAGCTCTCTTCTAAGATATTAGAGTGAGGTGTCCTCACTTATGTAGTTATAAAAATTATACTTAAACAGGGGGTAAGTACCTAAGAGCAAATAATTCAGAAATGCATTTGCCACTTGAAAATAAAGTTTTATTGAACACTGACTAAAACAGCCACCTCAGAAATGATTTAGGGCTTGTTTCCCTTATACGTCGGGACCCCTACGCTAAGTGTATACGCTTAGCAGGGGTCCCGACGTATCCCACAGACTTTGCCTGCCGGCGGATGGTCTGTTTACACATCCGCCGGTGTAAAGGCTGAACGTACTCGACTACATTCAGCCTTACACCGGCGGATCGGCTCAACGCAATGAAGACAGACCCTCCGCCGAGCAGGTAAGTCTATCTGTTACGTTGGGACATCCCGCTAAGCGTGTACGCTTCGCGGAGGGGTCCCAACGCAATGGAAACAAAGCCTTAATTGAAATATATAAGTTTTAAACAGAATATATAGAGGGTATTTCGAATGCTCTGGAATGGAAATGAAAATGTTATTGTTTTTTGATATTATTATCACACCTGGTACACATGAATTATCCAAAACCAATGAAAGTTTACCGTTATCTTTGTGGACTAACTTTTGAATAAACTTGTAAACAAGTAGTACTGATGACTTCAAATACAGATAGCTCTTCCACGATATCTTTCCATAATAGGGGAAGAGAAATTAAGGGGCATTTATCATTTTTTTTTACAGTCCAGACAGCTAGGACAGCTGCAGACATACATAATCATAACACACGGCTTAACTACTTACTAGATTACAACCTCTTCCGGTAGCACAGTTATATAACATATGTCATTAGGTAAATACGTAATAAATCACATCCTGACTGGGAGGCTTACAGGCTCCCCTAAGAGAAATAGCCTGGTATAGTTGCTTGAAAAATGTCCCCCTACCAATGTTCCTAAACTTTTCCTTTCAACTTCCATAAAATACCCAGTTCCTATAAAACATTAATGGCAATAATTCTCAACCATGTTTGGCAATGTTTATCTGCAATGGCTATGTTTATCTGGGATTTCGCAACCGTGTAAGACACTGGACCCCAAACTGGGGGGCATGAAGGTATTCCAGGGGGGGGGGGGGCACTGGCCCTCATTCTTAACCTGTGTTTGAATAGGGAGAGGGGCTCGATATTATTCCTAAATAGAAAAGGGGGGCCTTGCAACGAAAGTTTGGGAACCACTGGTGTAAGAAAAGGCTTCAATCATAGGACGTCAATATTGTGGCAACAATACTCAAACCAGCCTTTTACACAAATATATATCTTCCCTGATATCTTTTCATATGTTTAAGCACGGTACAGATGCTAAGATATGGGCCAAATCGATGGCGCTTCGAGTGCTGTGCGCGCTCACGGCCATCTATCTGGCCCATATAATATGCACCCACCGCTGTACCCTGCTTAGTACTGATGACTTGCTGAAGACTTGTACTTTGAAAACCAATAGGTAGCCTAGTGGTAGTGAATTATGCTGAATGGGACTTGGTTAGGAGCATTGAAGACATTTTAGAGCATCTCCAAGCCACTTCTTGTATGCAGTTAACCTCCAGTTAAATAACCATGAACTGGATGAATGACTTTTACAAGCCATTGGGTTTACGGAATTGTCTCAAGGACAATAGACAAACATTTTACCATAGTATACTTATGTGAAACATACAATATAGACAA
Organism: Ptychadena robeensis; assembly: GCA_036250615.1. Taxonomy (NCBI): domain Eukaryota; kingdom Metazoa; phylum Chordata; class Amphibia; order Anura; family Ptychadenidae; genus Ptychadena; species Ptychadena robeensis. The sequence continues at coordinate 7,776,401 of CM070040.1, read as the reverse complement.
TTGACAGGTTCAGATGGCTTCTCACTAGAATCATTTTGGCTAGCTTACTTTGTGAGTTAATTGAAATAAAGCAGCTGAACATGTTATCAACACCAAAATTTGCTGAAGGTGTAGAAAAAGGTTTGCAAAATATATTGAGTTAAATCAAAAAATCTGTCTTGCTAAATTTTCGACAAACACTTCTTCTCATCTGTATACAAGTTGCAATAAGCAACAACGTTCCATTTCTATAAGATGGAAGAGTAGACCTTAGTAGTCATTATTTACATACAAGAAAAATGCAATATATCTTAATTGGACACCATAAAGTACACTTTTTGTATGTGCTATGCAAACATAACATATCAAGCAACAGATAGCACAAATAATTAAATAGATAGGGATTTAATGGACTTTCCATTTAAGTTACTTAAACACTATTTGACATTTACTTTAAGCGGTTTTAAACTCAAATAAAAAAACAGACATACATTAAACAGACACAATACTCACCTGTCAGCAGTTTAGATGCTGGAAAGCTACACAAAAAAACCCCACACTATACTCACTTCACTTGCTTGCAGTTTTCATGCTGGCATCTTAGATCCTGGAGACATGCAGCCACTTCCGCCCTCACTGCTCCACCCCCCTCCTCCCTCCTTCACTCCACCTCCTCCTTGCTCTTCCCTGTCTGAGCTGCAGTAACTAGTAGGGGGTGTGTGTGTGAAGAGGGGGATCAGCTGCTGACGATGCTGAGTGACCTCCCAGGTGGTAGGTCTGCTTTAAGGCTGGGTACATCAGCAATGCTGGCACCTCCGGCTTTCCCCAATTGGAAATTATTTGCCAGTCTACACTGGCGCGTACATCACACCAAACATGACACATCCACAATGCCTGGCAGGGCTCTGTGGGTTTGTCTGCTTCATGCAAACACACAGGATTTACGTAACACGCCCATTGATAAACAATGGCCGCATTATGAGATGTGCACAAAACACACCCAATGTGTTATCATTAAAATGACTAGAATGCTGTATAACAGACATGGTAAATACCGAAACTTTGACTGATGCAAACAGCGCCCGAATAGTGGCAAACTACACTAAACTACCAGCAAAGTCTGATCATTCATTTGTTTTCTGTTTTCAAGCGTTCAAGAACTGTCCCTCTTTGGAATTACCCAGCGTTTCTGTGTATAAACACCAGACATATAACTTTTCTGTAAATGCGTTTGACAATTACCAGAAAAGGTGGCCATACACAGGTCGATTTCCCACACGATTCCTGGCCGATCGATCACCGGGCACGTGCACGCCGATCGATCGACGAGGAATCGAGTGCAGCCCACCTTGACCGATCAACCCCGCCCGATCGACATGGCCCCCAAATCGGATCTGCCTGAGAACCAACCTGTTGGTGTTTTCTGATCGATTTGGCACACATCAAGGGGCGTTGACATTTGTGAATCGATCAACTGGTAACAGAATCGTCCAGGAATCGGTGGCTGGCTAGCTTAAGAATGCAAGTTCACTGTGCACCTTTACAAATGCAGATATTACCATGTGACAGCAGTGCTGAGATGCTAAAGCCCCCCCCCCCCCATACACGGTTCGATATTTATATCGAGAAACATTTGTAGCCCAAAAAGTTGTACATTTCATCGAATAGAAAAGGATCGGACATAATTTTTGGTCAAGTGAAAGTCGAATGTAATCGAACATGCCATTATAAAAGTCGTTTTTGTTTAATTAAATCCATCCTTTCAACATTACTTCTGATTGAATCAAAGAATCAAACAAGACTACAATCGACATATATCACAGGGATTTTTGTTAGTTATCGGTATATTATGGAACACGCAATGATGGCAACATACGACATTCGCTAGAACACCGATTTTACGTTCGGGCACTACAATCGAATCTAAAGTAGTTTGTGTAAAAGTCAAACCAAAGCTTAGAGGCAGGGGTGCACATAACTTTTTTTAGTGAGCTCCTCAGATGAGTACCAGGAGATGGTGTTTGGCACTCACCCCATATGTATGTGGTCTTCCTCACTGTCCTCTGCGTCAGCCTCCTGCATGGTAGATTCTGCTGCAGATGGACCTCCCTGTTCCTGATTGATCCTCCGATTAGCGGTCTCCATCCACAGGTCACCAGCTGGCTTTGGGTCACATGTAACTCTCACATCACAGGACGTTTGACCCCCCAGATCTCATACCTCAGTGGTACAAGCCTGACATTTTCTGGGTTAGTAACTAACCCCTAAGACTACCTGCAGTTCAAATGTCAACTTTTCATATTTATCCAGTCATATTCCAGCTGTCACACAGTGTTTTTCTATTGTCAGATTTTAACCTTACTTATGCCTGCTCTGACTTTCATCCCCCAGATTACATTCCGAATGTCACACCCCTAACTGCAACCTGTTTCCCTGCAGTTACACAAGTGACATAAATTGTATACATGTAACATTTAGCACGGAGCACCTCCAAGTTGTTAGTACGCATATGAGCTGTGTAACAATAATGCAGGGACGCAGAGCTATGTTTTGGCCCCTTTCGAGTACCAGAGTACCACTTATGTGCACTCCTACCTAAAGGCAACCATTCCTTAGCCCACACGCTCTAAGCTGCTAGGAAGGGTTGGATAGAAGACCAGTTTCACAATACAAAAAGAGAGCAACAGTCTTTGGCCTTGATCTTTTTTCAAGTGACCTTCCTGTTATACTCACTTCCTGTTATACTGACATCATCACGCTGCTGCAGGGACCATCGGATGGCTCAAATGTCGAGCCGTCTGTACCCTGCTTAACTCTTGCATTTAGACATTTGTTCATTCATTCAAAGAGCCCAACTTTTTATATATCATTTATTAAACCAAATTTGTGGTAATTTTTCAATTGTTTCCAACTCCTCGTTTCAGTGTACTAACACTGATAAAACGTATGGTTGGTGTTAAAGAATATGCAAACTTCCTACTAAATATTTTTTGCAACCAGAGAAATGCTATAAGTAATACAGCAGTTCACTTCAGCAGGATGTCTGTGGGTTGAACAGTTACATAGAAAGAGGAAACACATGCAATATAAGAAGGAAACTAGTTATATTGGGTCAGATATTTTCCAGTGCCAACTTAAAGAAATTGAGTATTCTGCTCAAGTTATTATTTAAATTTACTTGCGAATCAATCTCCCCTTCACTATATTAAATTCCTACCACACACTTAGATTATAACCACCTTCTTCTACAAAAGTTTCCTAAAACAGAAAGAAGGTAATGGGTAGAATTGATATTTGCAAAATCTACCTTTCTGATGTTTCCAGCTCTATAAAAGGTCAAATTTAATGGTGTGGAAGAGGGAATGTTTAGGCCGAGTTGTCAGTGATATAGTTCATCAAAGTTTCAAGAGTTCAGACAAAACCAAAAAAAAAAACCCTCACCATGCTTTACAATTCATTTACATGGGTGGTTGTTGCATTCGCTGGGCGTTTTTCAGGCTTTTGCTGAAATGTCATGGAGGTGTTATCTAAATGGCCCAAATGTGCCTGCAAAAGTTTGCCAACAGGAGTGTCTGGTCGCGTTTAAGGGCTGCTGACAGTGTTAAGATAGCCTTAATCCCCCCATACACCTTAAGATCGATCCATACAATTTCCATTAGATCTACCAACAACTGTATAGTATAGCGGCCTCCCTGATAGAATACATAGTGATTGGAAGGTATATGTCACTGCTATGTAGTGCCGGGTCCTCACCGATAGAATACATAGTGATTGAAAGGTATATGCCACTGCTATGTAGTGCCGGGTCCTCACTGATAGAATACATAGTGATTGGGAGGTATATGTCACTGCTATGTAGTGCCGGGTCCTCACCGATAGAATACATAGTGATTGGAAGGTATATGCCACTGCTGTGTAGTGCCGGGTCCTCACTGATAGAATACATAGTGATTGGAAGGTATATATCACTGCTATGTAGTGCTGGGTCCTCCCTGATAGAATACATAGTGATTGGAAGGTATACATCAATGTAGTGTCAGGGCCTCCCTGATAAAATACATAGTGATTGGAAGGTTTAGAAAGGCCCTCATATTACAGGGTTTTGGTAGAACAAAAGTTGAGTGTACAGAAATTGTATGGAAAGATTGTTAGGTTATGGGGGGGGGCTTTAGATAGGCCTGGAGCTAAAAGTTTGAAGCTGGGCATACGTGTCTCGATTTCTAAATAGATTAGAGCACAATGGAGAGCTCGATTGTGCTCAAATCTATTAAAAATTTGAGCCATCCTTCGAGGGGGATCACGGTCGAACAGGGTTCCAACATGTTGTAAAACCCTATTTGATTTCCATCACTTTGGATGGGGACCCCATTGGATGGGCTGGCAGCCGCAGAAGTGCTGCGGCTTGATATCGGGCCAGCTCGTCCGCAGCAGCAGTCGGGCTTCTTCTATCTGGAGAAAAGTTGAGCCGTGTGTCCCTGGTTTCAGATAAGAAAAAAAGCTTTACATGACAGGGATGTAAAGCGGAACAGCAGGAAAAAAGTCTAAGTAAAGCTAGCCATACACGTGTCGGATTCCATGGCCAATCGATTCATCATCCGATCGATTCCGGCGATTCTGCCGGGAATCGCAGGTGTGATCAATCAGCCAATTAAGAGTATCCATCGCAGCATACCACCTTGTCCAACGGATTCCGGGACGGATCCGTGTCCGATTGTCCACCTCACAAATGGCAACTCCCCCTGATCCGGGCAGAATCGCATGAGAAAGACCAACATGTTGGTTCTCCGTCGGATCCGATTCTGAGCCCCTGATCAATCGGATGCGAACGATCGGACCAGGTGGGCTGCATGCGATTCCGGCACGATCGTTTCGCGTGCACGCGCCCGGAATCGATCGTGCCGGAATCCAGTGCGAATCCGACACGTGTATGGGGGCCTTAACACACTTTATAAACAATGAAGATGGGATGTCTTTTAGCGGAAGAAACTGGGAGACTTATTAGGATAAAGGGAAAGATGACTGCAACATTGTACAGAGACATCCTGGGTGAAAATCTGCTCTAAGACTAGGGAGATGGTTCATCTTTCAACGGGACCATGACCCTTAGTGCACAGCCAAGATATCAAAGAAGTGGCTTCAGGACAACTCTGTGAATGTCCTTGAGTGGCCCAGCCACAGCCCAGAGTTGAATACAATTGAAAATCTCTGAAGAGATCTTAAAATGTAGGTGCACCAATGCTTCCCATCCAACCTGGTGGAGCTTGAGAGTTGCTGCAAAAAGGAATATGTATAAATAGTACTATAGGGTTAGAGTATGCCAATAATCGTAGTCTGAGGTCAAGTGTACCCTAGCCAAGAATTTCATAATTAAAAAATTAAAAAAGCTTTCCTCTTTCTCGCCTCCTGACCTCAGTCCTCATCCCTTATTGTTCTCATTGATCCTTCATTGTCTTTACCTACCTTACCTGTCCAACACCTGACCCATGTCTCCTTTTCTCCTTTTTTCATCAAGTTTTCTGGCCTGGGTGGATCCACCACTCAGACGTACTCCATCACCTTGCCATCCTGTTTCCAGACGGCCCAACGCTGTGTACATCAGGTCAGGCCCACGACTTTTCCACTCTACTAAGCCACTTAGGCATTTGTTTCTACCTATGTTCCCTGCTGACCCCTGCCCTCCCTATTCCCTAGCTGCCTTCGTGTCCCCCCCGCCACCCGGGCAACACCCCAACCACCATCCGTCCCACTCTTGGGCGTCTGGGGGTCCCTCTTTGCACCCTGGGGGTCCACTGCCTGATTTGCCTGGCGCCTGCGGCTCTCAAGGATCTGGTGGGACACATGCACCCGCGGCAGGAATCATATGGACAGAATTGCCTGACATAGATCTCCTGTTATATGTGAGTAATACAAATCAAATGTATTCCAAAACGAATGTACTCCTAATTCATACAGGTTGCACTGATTTATTCTTAAT
>CM070040.1:7747294-7759628 GCA_036250615.1 Ptychadena robeensis | reverse complement strand
AATAATAAAATTATTCCTCAAAAATACCACTTGCTTAATAATTCTGCACTCCCTGTATAAGTAAACATGTTTTTTTTTCATAAAATGTTTTCTTATTTACACTGGCCATCAGAAATGTCTCTCTCCAACCACCCATGAACCTTGACCACCATGCAGACCGGTCATGTTGCATTCACCAGACAGTGAACCATAGGCACAATGTACATAAAACCTAACTGTTAAATGTTAAAACATTGGTTATGAGGTGGTACCATTCGTTATGGAATTGGGTGCCAAAAGAGGCGTCATTGAAGACTTTGGACATCATTGCCAAACAATGCAGGCATAGGTGCAGGCAGCCTGTCCATGTCCCCAGTGTCATGGCTACCTAGGCCTATGCCTGGTTTTTCCAACAGGTAAAACCAGGCATGAACAGTGCCTGGAAAGAAAAGTTCCCTGCAGTGAACAGGTAAGTTGCCCCCTGTTGCTTAAGCCCCCCATACACCACATACAATTACCATGCAATTTCTGTTCAATCAACTTTTCTTCTACCAAAACCATGTAATATGAGAACCTTTCTACACCTTCCAATCACTATGTATTCTATCAGGGAGGCCCCTGTACTACATAGTTGTTGGTAGATCTGATGGAAGTTGTATGGAGAAATCTTAAGGTGTATGGGGGGCTTTAGGGTTACAGGTTTTTGCAGTGAATATTTAACCCTGAGCCACACTCAGAAACACCACCAACCATTCTATATAACCCATTAATCTCTCCTATAACATGAATGGTATATAGGTAATTCTTGTAATATGGTATTTTATGATATTCCATCCAGACAAATTATTTCCAAACAGTCACTAATGTGTGTTATATACTAATAATTACTTTCATTTTCATTATATCCAATTATATGTTCATGTAATTATCCGCCTTATTAAAAAGAAGCAACAGGACTCCTGCCCACCCCCTTGCACTACTCAGCATACGTGAAAGGGGCTTTCTGACCACAAGAGTAATGCTAGCCATACACATGCCGATAAACGGCCGGATTTTAATCTGACCGACGGGTGTGCGCGCTCTCGCCGTCGGTCAGGTTAAAAATCGGCCGCTAATCGGCATGTGCCCACTTGGGGCGACAGATCCCTGTCACCCCACTTCTCGGCCGGCCAGAGATCCGACATGTCGGAAAATCTCTGGCCGGCGCGAGCTGATGGGAGCCGATGCCATAAGCTACAATGAAGCGGCGGCTTCATTGCAGCTTATGGCCGGCACACAAAGGGTGCCCAGCTGATTGAAGGGCCCCAGAATGCAATGGGAGGCTAAACGTGATGATGTCATCACGTTAGCCTCCCGGAAAGATATCGGCGGCAGATGTCGGGGTAAGTCGCCATGTGTATGGCCAGCATTAGTGAGAATGTGATAGGATGGCTAATTGACTACCTTTGCTAGGCTAGAAGACATGTGATAGGAAGGCTCTATTCCCAACAGTGTTTGGAAACATTTTTATTGGGGGATGGGGTCATAGACCACCAGTGTAAGAAAAAATTAAATTTTAGTAACCCTGCTAATGACATAATTCCTGTCCCTGTGTGGTTACACTCACTGCCACGTGGGACTTAAAACATACCTAAAACTCTACATCTCTATTACAAGGTAGGGATAACTAGTTGACAAATCAAAAGTTAAGATTCTTTTAACTTGCCTAGCAGTTGAGATGAACCCAGTTCTTTCGGTTTTGGATTCATCTATATCGCTACTAGAAAGGGGAACGGAAAAACACAATATACCTCTGGAAAGCTGTGGCGATTCTCTATACTGCCACAGCATTTACCGGGTTCCGGAACCTCCCCTTCCGCATAACCGGGGAAGCCAAAGGGTCAGGGGGGGCATTCCATAAACCTTTACTATAATACTCTGTACTACACTGTTATTGCCCGTATCGTGCAGACAGAGTGGTAGGGACTAAGGCCCCCCATACACATATAGATTTCCCTACAATCGATGTCAGATTTGATCGGTGTTGGTTCGCTCGAACGAAGTACAATCAAACTACCTCCCACATAGAGAAACCGATATTTGATCGATGTTTGTTCGATCGATCAAAAGCCTAATCGAAGGAAGTGGATCGTAAACACACCAAAAAATCTGCCAAAGGATGTATTAGTATGCTTATATTTAAACCGAACCAAAAATTGGTCGAGCACAACAAAATAACATTCGATGTACAGTCGATCAATCAAAATTTTCCAACATGTTCGATCACTTTTCGATCGATTTTTTTATCAACTTCGATCGAACTATGTGGACTTGCCTCGACTTTTGAACAATCGACTTTAAAATCGGTTGGTTTAGGTCGATCAAACGGGAAAATCGAAATGTGTATGGGGGCCTTAACTCTAGATCTTTTTCCAATTGCTTGACTTAAACCAAACAGTCCCACTAAGGGCCCCCATACACCTTTAAGCTAGCCACACACGTTATATTTTGGTTCAATCGATGGAATGGATCGAGGAATTCAATCGTCTAATCGAAAATCGATCTTAATCTCATCAACATACACCCCACATTGAGTTTGCAATTGTGGTGAGATTTCGATTCCAAAAGATTACTAAAATCGTCGATTTTGGTATGGAAACGATTGAAGTTCAGATTGAAGTGGTCTATGTTATATATATCTAATCTAATTGATCCAGGAGAAACAAACAAACATCGACGATTATAAAACGATATTGGCACAATCGACGATGATTTTCCAACATGTCCGATCAAAATTCGATCAATTTTTCTGCCTTCATCGAACAATTATCGTCGATCGTACCATGTGGGCATTTCTCGATCTTCGTTCAATCGATGAAAAAAATTAATCTAATCGAGCATCGATGAAACCAAAATCGAACCGTGTGTGGCTAGCTTTAGATTTCTGTCAGATTTCCTTTAAATCTCCTTTTGTTTTACCAAAACTATGTAATATGAGGGACTTTCTAAACCATAAAACACATCTGACAGAGATATCTGAAGATGTATGGCCAGCTAAAATCCTTGTTTTTCAAACAAATAACCACACCCATCAGACTCTCTCAAGGGCTTTTGCTTTAAACTGTCTTTGGTAGTCTTTCTTCTAGATTGCTGTCCACCCAATGACATTCCTTACCTAAGGCTCCATTTACATATATTTAATCATCAGCTTAAGGTGCCCATACACCTTTAGATCTCTCTGTCAGATATCCTTTAAATCTATCAACAACTATGTAGTATAGGGTCCTCTGTGATTGAACACTGGTAGACTTGATGGTTTAAATGTCCCTCATATTACATGGTTTTGGTAAAACAAAAGGAAAACTTAAGGATATTTGACAGAGAAATCTAAAGGTGTATGGGCACCCTTAGACGGTTTTCAGTTTAACGGTCTTTATTATTAACATGATAAAGATCCTGTTTCCAAAACACAAAAAAAAAAATCAATGGATAAATTCTCTCATATGTCCTAAAAGCTGGATTGGTGTATTTTATGACTCATTCCAAAGTTCTACGCATTTCGCCTTTTCTTGGGCTTCTTCAGGCACAAAATATAGAGCTTACATCCGTCTCTCGTGATAACCGCATGTTCACGAGATCGATTGACGATCAATCGAGTTCTTCCCACCCTGATCGACCAAACAAAAAAAATAGGATTGAACATTGAACTGACATTTTTGGGGTTTTTTGGGTCTGGACACCCTGAACGATTGACCAAAACAAAATCGGAATCGTCTAAAAAATCGGACATTGAACCAATGTTTTCATTTTGATCGATCGTTTGGCAATCGAAATACGTTGGTGGGCCCATAGCTCCCTATACAGCAGCCTTTCCGATCGATGGATTTTGTGGAATCGGCCATTTTGGAGATCGGCTCATGTCCAAATCACCACAAATCGGATTCCCAAGGTTGTGTTCCATCGATTCCCGATCAATCGCGATTGCCAGGAATGATCAGATCAGGAATCAATTAGTGACAAATCGACCCATGTATGGCTATCTAAAGACCTTTTCACCCTAAACCCTCCAATCTGACAATGAATTCATTTCACTAGTGCCTTTAAAAACCCTGTTTGTGGGAACAGGTAGATTCTATTTAGGTCCCCTGAACTCATGAGTGTCTGATTTATTTAGGAACCAAAAATGGACAATGACATCTGGATTCAATAATTTGTTAGGGTGTCGTCAATCTATGAATATGTTATCTATGGCATATTCTCACAGGGCCAAAGCATAACTAACCTTTCCCGGGTAAAGAAAAAAGTATTATTGAGCAATTGGTTAAACCCACAAGGTAGGGCTGGAATTTATATCACGATATATTTCTTAATTTTGGTCGATATGATATAATTTCGATATCGATATGGACAATATTAAAAAGCCTCAAGAAAAAACTGCAGAGGACACACACAATGGATGCCTGCAAACTGAATTGGGTTTCATAATTGGCTGACAGGAGTAGAAGGCAGCAAGCAATAGGCTGTGTGACAGCCGATCTTCTGCCTTCTGATTTATGTCTGATTTTTTCTAGTGCATTGCAGCCTCACCCCCTATTTTTGTGTCAGCTGCCAGCAACCCCCAGCAGCTCAGCTCAGTGCCAACAGCGCTACGGTATAGGCAGCGCTAATGCACCAGGGGGGTCAGTACACCCACCACCCCTCAACTGATATCCCTGTATGTGGGGCCTCTCCATGTTACTGAGAGTTTATTCTATGGACAAGGGACACGTGGGGATCAGCCTCCCCCCTCTGTATCCCCTGTCCATAGCAGAATGAACGTCAGTGACACTGGGAGGCTGATCTCGATGGGTCCCCTGTTCTATGAAGATGTGCCTCCCTGTGCATAGCTGCAGCAAAGCATAGAGGAGGAGTTACTAGATGACTGCACCCACACATCTTCATGGAGAGGCATGGGACGGCAGCGTCATCTCTCTCTGGGAAAGGGGGGCGCTGCAGAGGGAGTGCTCGCCCAGGGAGACGATCTGCCTAGGACCGACCCTGACTGAACGTCATTCAGGGACAAATGATACAATTTTTAAATACATTTCCGATATTTCGATATCCTTTTATGATATTTCGATATAAAATTATATAGCGATATATATTGATATTGAATTATTGTCCAGCCCTACCACAAGGCTATTTTTGATCACTTTTTTTCTATATAAGGGTTTTTCAAAATAACCAAAGCAATTAATATAAAAGATATCACGTTCAGAAGAACATACATACTTACAGCTGAGCATACTGTCAGTAAAATATTAAATCAAGCAACACATTTATACACTCTTGGTAGTGTAGAATAACACTCTTGGTAGTTAGACATTTATTTTCATAGAGATCTATACATCAGGGCAAAAAGATAGAAGAAGGACAGGGAGATTGGATTCCAAAATAGGAACAGTGAAACCAAGAAAGGGCTATTAGCTGGCTAATGGAAATACTGCAAAGTCAAAAAGGTAAAAGATTGCTATAACAAATGTGGCAAGCCCTGGCTCATTGTTAATTATGTAAGCTTTTAGGATATTATCCTTATCCTTTCTTAACAAATAGGTGAATCATTCGCCTTAAAAATATAGCATATGAGAAGTCAGAACAGAAACATAGGGAAGCAAACATAGGAACGCCACCTTTCCAACTTTCACATACACAAGTCAATATTCAGGACTTTTGAAGAAACAATCTTTCAAAACCAAGAAATGTTTCTTGAATCCAAAGATTCAAATACAGTTGCAAGAAAAAGTATGTGAACTGTAAAATGTAAAACGCACATACATAGTACAAGTACATGGAGTAGGTGTTAGCCCTATAATTAATGCCTGCAACTTGTGTTGTTTAACCCAACTGTGGACAAAATAAAATATAGTAATCATACTACGGTTGCAAGAAGAGGTATGTCAACCCTTTGGTATTACATGGAGTTTTGCATGAATTGGTCATAAAATGTGTTCTGATCTTCATTTAAGTAACACCAATAGAAAAGCAGCCTGCCTAAAATATTACTACACAAACATTATATGAAAGCCGTACGGAGTACATGTGACAGACGTGACAGAGTCTGGAGATGCCATGGAGAATGTTCTGCTACCTGCAACATCCTCCAGCAGTCCATGTGCTCGCCAGAGGTAGCCTGACTGCCATTAGGTAACGAGGTGTGATCCTCAGACCTCTTGTGACGCCATATGCTGGTGCGGTTGGCCCTGGGTTTCACCTAATGCAAGACAATGCTAGACCTCATGTGGCTGGAGTGTGTCAGCAGTTACTGCAAGACGAAGGTATTGATGCCATGGACTGGCCACCCGTTCCCCAGACCTGAATCCAACTGAGCACATATGGGACACCATGTCACGCTCCATCCACCATTGCCAAGTTGCACTGCAGACTGTCCAGGAGTTGGGGAATGCTTTAGTCCAGGTGTGGGAGAAGATCCCTCAGGAGAATATCCACCACCTCATCAGGAGCATGCCCAGGCGTTGTAGGGAGGTGATACATGGCATGTGGAGGCCACACACATTACCGAGCCTACTACATTTTTAAGGACATTACATCAGCCTGAAGTGTTTTTTCTTCCACTTTAATTTTGAGTGCGACTCCAAATCCAGACCTCCATGGGTTGATAAATTAGATTTCCATTGATGATGTTTGTGTGATTTTGTTGTCAGCACATTCAGCTATGTAAAGAACAAAGTATTTAATAAGAATATTTCATTCATTCAGATCTAGGAGCAGTGTTTAGTTTATATGTATATTCCTGGGAAAGGACAGCTAGGCTTCCATTAAAAGATAAAATAACCCATAAAGTCCAGATATCATGATATGAAAGTATACTAGTAATGGGAATTCAGTCTGAAGATCTTCTTAAAGGTGGTGCACATCCAGCTGAGTAATAAAACCCTTCCTTCACAGAAAGAAATGAGAAACTTAAACAGATTTCAAAGCAAGCCTGCTAGAATGCCCTTGGGGATTTCTTACAATGGAGTTGCTGAGTATCCTTCAGAAACTCTGACAGTATTTTGAATAGATAAGCTAATTCTGGTGCGATTAGAACAACATTCAATAACCTGGTAATCTCGCAGAGCAGGAATAAGCACAAGTCAGCTTTTTAAGCGAGAGATAATTTGTCTTCCAAGGAAAGCCTTGTCTACGCGCTACAATACAATCAGACACTCACGCCTCTGAATTATTACATTGCATTTCCAAGTCCCCAAATGCCACAGGTTTTTCTAACAAATTGAAGATGCGCAATGTAATCTATTACTTCACAATTTTGGTGCCTGCCGGGCTACACAGGCAGCTATTCTTGTTGTTTGAATATCCATAATAAAATACTAAAAATGAGACTTTAAAAGAAGAGTATTTAGATCACGTTTACACAAAACAAAGAGCAAGAAGAGGTCTATCTTTCCTACAGCTCAATAAAAATCAGCACAACTTTTATGGAATTATTTTTAAACTATATTTTTTTTCAAGTGAAGAATTTCTAGTATTAGAATAAAATGAAACCTTGAACGATTTTAGGGATTAATGTCAATAATACAATAATACCAGAATACTATATGGTTAGAGGAAAAAAACAGCAGAACGGGTTGCACCTTCCAACCCAAAAGGGAACTTCTCAGGCAATATTTATGAAGAGTTAGGCTATGTTTCCATTACGTATACGCATAGTGGGAGGTCCCAATGTACCAGATAGACTCGGCGGAGGATCTGTCTTCACGAGTCGAGTACGTTCAGTTTCTGCAACCAGCGGATGTGTAAACAGACCATCCACCGAGCAGGCAATGTCTGTGTGATATGTTGGGACCCCTGCTAAGCGTATACGCCCTTACAGTTTTATTGTGATTACAAACATAAAGAAAATTTTTAGATTTTCAAACAATTGTTCTTGCGATTACTCAACGCGCTTCACAGCATCTACGTGGCTTACTCAAGAGTTTGTGCAAGATAAGTTTCTGTATATAAAAATGTAAACATAGCTAGTCCAAATGGAAATGCTAAAGTACTAAAAAGTCCATACAAACATATGTAAAGGTATCATAAATACCTGTTACTGTTCAGATTTTGCATGTGCCGTGGTGTGACCTGGGTGATGCGAGAGTGCAGCAAAAAGGCCAGCTAAAGGTGTTTGGTAAAGCTGGGCATACATGGGCTCGATATTGTAAAAGGTTTGAGCACAATCGAGTACAGTGCGTGTTCACAGCGCCCGATTTTGCTAAAAACTATTACAAAGTTTGAGCCATCCAGGATTGATCCCGCTCGAAGAAGTTCGGCCAAACAGATTTCCAACATGTTTGAAAACCTTGTTCGATTTCCATTACTTGGAATGAGGACCACGGGTGGTCGATGAAACAGCAGTGCTGCAACTTGATATAAATGAAGCTCGATACTTCTCAAATTGAACACGGGTATCGACCCATGTATGCCAGCCTAAGTCCCTCACAAGATTTTAATTTGTAAGCCATGCTTGTCTGAACAGGCAGACTTGGTCTCTTTTTCTTATTGATAACCAAAATGAGGCTTGTATTCCCATTTTGTTCCCTCCTTTTTATACACTTTGCATAGTGAAAAGGGCCAGAAAGTAAAATAAACTTCTAAAAGAAGCTCTTGGGCTTTTTATATACCATGTTTTGTTTGGAGGATTTAATTCAAAAATAGGGAGGCTCAAAAACGATGCCCTGTTGTCTTTTCTGAGCTTTCTATTGGTCCATTAAGCTTGCCTTAGGGAAAAAATGCGATACTTTACGTTAAAGCAGCCAACATCTCTGGATCTAATTATATTTTTGACAGGTGGTGATACCTGACGATAACCCCTGTTTATGACTTTGTTAATCATCTAGGTTTGTGGCACATTTGATTTAATGAGAAATAACAACACATAACAAACAAAACTAACAACAATAAAGTAAAGCAACCATAAAAAGGTAAACCAATACCGTTGAGGTTGTCGGTGTCATACTTCCTCACATTACACAGCCAGGTAGGTAATTATGTTAATAACTAATAAAAGTGAAGATAAGATGCCTGCAGTCATGATGGCTTGTCATAATTAGAGAGGAGGGTAAAAAGGTACCCATCACATTCGGTAATAAACAATGTATTGCCCTTTCTCTAAATGCTCTGAGCAAATGCTCTCTTTTTCTAGCGGCTCCCATGAGATGTGAAAATGCAGGGATTTCACATAGCCAGGAAACTCTTGCCTCTTCTGGGCTCGCTGCCTGAATTCCTCCACTATTTACGAGCCAAAATTTCTCATGCAGCCACTATATAGAATATAGAAATGTTTTTTTTTTTGCTATTGCTCAAGTGCCAATTTAGTCAGTATAAATGAAAACATGAAGCTGCAACACAACATTTACAGTGTATTATATTGCTGAATTCCCAGCATGTAATAGTAACCCTTGCATGGGCTCATTTTTCTCAAAAGGTGTCCAGACATGGGTCGATCATTGTGGCTGTGTTAGGTATGTAGACCTAAATCTACCATGAAATTGCCTTGTACAATAGGAAGAATTATCTCAGATATCAAATGGCATGCATGAAGGCTGCGCTGGTAATTATAAATATAATATAAATTATAAATTCATCTTCATTGCTCATTTTCCTCAGAAGCGGGCTTTGTTTACCAAGATTCCACATCCATCCCAAATGTTGGTAAGCATATTTACCAAAGTATACTTTTTTCCTTCAAAAATTTACAAAAAAAAACAACTGGATCTAAAGCTTGCCGTAGACATCTCGATCCAGGGCCAGCTTGTAGGCGACCCATTAGAGCCTAGGTGTCCAACCTGCGGCCAAGGGGCCGCATGCGGCCCTTTTGGGCGTTCTTTGGCAGCCCTCTCAGTCATCCACTTGCGGCCTCTGAAACCTGATTGTTAATGCATAGTGCATAGGAACTCATCTGTCTGCAGAATTGCAGGTTATGTGCCCCATCGATATTATATATAATGGCTTTGATTATATCTATGAGGCACATAACCTTTGATGATTTACATAACACAAAATGTGTATTACAATACTACAGTGTTTCCTAATAATTGAAGTATAATATTAAATAAATTTTGTTATTCAAAAAAATGAAAAATAATTTATTCTAGCTATGCATGTAATTTTTGCTTATACAAGTCAGTAGAGCTTGAAAATGTTATGTGCGGCCCTTTAGTGATGCGAAGGGACTCACTTGTGGCCCTCCATATCAACTCAGTTGGCCACCACTGCATTAGAGCGTGGTGATGTCACAGTCTTCTGATGAGTTGGCTACAGAACTGACAGGAATCCTGTGTGCTCCACTAAAGCTGGTCATACACCTTTAGATTGCTCTGTCAGATATCCTTTAGATCTACCATCAACTATGTAGTGCCGGGTCCTCTGCGATTGAACACAGGTAGACTTGATTGTTTAGAAAGTCCCTCATATTACATGGTTTTGGTAAAACAAAAGGAGATCTAAAGGAAATCTGACAGAAAAATCTAAAGGTGTATGGTGACCCTAACACAGGGATTCCCGTCAGATTGTAGCCAATGAACTTGGAGGGGGAGAAGACTCCCCATCCACAGTACTGACTACAACAGTATCGGCCATAAAAATTACCAGCAGAACAGATCGCCCTGTTATCCAATCTGCCAGCTTTTTGGGTCGAAACCTCAAGATGGGAACCCCTGTAGTTGTGGGCGATTGATCACCATGCGGTCAATCGCCCGCAACTATGGCCGGAAATCATCAAGTCTATGGCCGGCTTAAAGGAATATTTTTTTAATTCACTTAATTTTTGGGAGGCAATCCTTTAAAATAAACTCTTTCATTTTAAAGCTAAAGCCGACCATAGACACCTCGATCTTGTAGCAGACGTCACCACGGAGTCGTCTACAGACCTGATGGGAATCTTGTGTGCGCCACTAACACAGGGATTCCCATCAGATTGTAGCCAATTAACTTGGAGGGGGAGGAGACTCCCATCCACAGTAACTGGCTACAACAGGATCGGCCACAAAAAGTACCAGCAGGACGGATCGCCTTAAACCTAAAGGTTGCAGACGACCGACCACCATGAGTGGTCGATCGCCTGCAACTATGGCCGGGAGTTGGCAAGTCTATGGCTGGCTTTAGTAGAGTGTTGTACAGTGTCAGCCATCAAAGAATTACAGCAAGTTTGGAGCTCAAGTGATACCGTTTATTGGCTAACTGAAGTCATTAGAGAAGCAAGCTTTCGGGATATCGCAGATCCCTTCTTCAGGCTAATACAATTCTGGTTTTTGAAACTCACATTTATACACAAAATAACATGGTCATACATGTTTTAACAAAAGCAACAGTTAAAGCTTAAAAATTCTCTATTGTACTTTACAAGTCCTTAGATATTGGCATTTGTTTCTTTTTTTCCCCATTTATTTTCACTTTGTGATTTAGCCAATAAAATGCATAGGGTGGCTACATTGGCTTGACTGCATCTATGGAGGAGCAATAACCAACATTAGACAGCAGCACTGTCAGCCTGTGGAAAGGGTAGGGTTAAGGTACCCATACTTAGTGGTCGAATAATTTCGACTAGCTGAATTTGTGAGTTGCTTGTACAGTTCAATTGAAGTCAAAATATTAACTTGAAAAAATTCAGCTTGACTTTGAACTTAAGTTATGCAAAAATTATTGGTGTAAGAGCAATGCTTTATTTTTTTGTAGTATACCCTGGACATGGTTTGATACCATACTCAAGGAGCCTTGCAATAACTCACAAAGTGGTGCACATCGAACAGCAAACACTCGAGCACAGCATAGTGATGTCATTGTGATGTCCCCATGCTGTGCTCGAGGATTCATCGGTTGAATGGGTATTGACCCGTGTATGGGTACCCTTAAGCAGGGAACACACGGCTCGATATTGGAGCCATTTCGACACAGCAATGTGTCTCCAGCTCAGCCGATGTTTTGCATGACCTCACGGTTTCCATGCAAAGCAACGGACATTGACCATGGTTTGCTTAAAGATAGACGGTGCTTAAAGCGGCCATCGATCTGGCCCATATCTACACGTGTGTACCCTGCTTTACTTTGTATTATTAATATCAGAGATTGTATTATCAGAAGTGTTTTCTTATCCCTCTCCTAGAGACACCATCATGAGATGTATATTGGTTTCGAGCCTAATTCTCTACCAGCTGCTTCGTCTTGAAAATAGATCTGCATTAAATCTTTGATGGCCTTTAAGCAGGGTACAGAGGTGCAGATATAGGCCAGATCGAGGGCCGCTTCGAGTGCCATGCGCGCACACGGCCATCTATCTGGCTCATATAATACAGGGAGTGCAGAATTATTAGGCAAGTGGTATTTTTGAGGAATAATTTTA
>CM070040.1:7728606-7741542 GCA_036250615.1 Ptychadena robeensis | reverse complement strand
GTTTAATAGGGAGGTCTTGTATACCTGGTAGGTGACACCACTTACCCAAGTGGCCACAGGAATGCCTCCATTTGAAAATATGGAAAATAAAATACCCCCCGTTCTCTAATAGGAGGTCTTGTCTTCCACTACTTATCCAAGTAACCACCCTTATGTCCCCATATAGAAATATTTTTATATTGTGTATACAAACACTTCAAATAAAAAAGAGTTTCACGAGTAAACCAAAAAATGTATTCACACGTTTAATAGGACGGTCTTGTATACCTGGTATGTGACACCCCTTACCCAAGTGGTCACACGGATGTTTTCATTTGGAAATAAGGAATATAAAATACCCCCTTTTCTCTACTTATCCAAGTGACCACTCTCATGACCCCATATAGAAATATTTTTATATTGTGTATACAAACACTTCAAATAAAAATGAGTTTCATGCACAAACCTAAAATGTATTCACATGTTTAATAGGGAGGTCTTGTTTACCTGGTAGGTGACACCACTTGGTTAAGTAACCACACTTATGTCCCCATATAGAAATATTTGTATATTGTGTATACAAACACTTCAAATAAAAAAAAGAGTTTCATGAACAAAACTAAAGATTTATTCACATTAAATAGGGAGGTCTGGTATACCTGGTAGGTGACACCACTTTGTTAAGTAACCATGTCCCCCTATAGAAATAATATTTAATATTTTTTTTAAACAAACACTTTAAATAAGATTAGGTTTGATGCACAAAACTACACTTGTGTCTAACAGGAGGTCTTATCTACATGGTGAGCACATGTGACCACACTGACATGCCCATATAGCAATATTGTGTGTGCACACACAATTCAAAAAAGGAGTTCAATGCACACAGCTTAAAACTTACTTGGGTTTAGTTAGGAGGTCTTATCTGCCTGGTAGGTGACAGCACTTATCCAAGTGAACACACTGATGTCCCCAAATGTTTCTTCAGCTCTCTGAGTAAAGCAGAGTTCCAGATTTCAGTCCTTTCCACCAAGAATCTGTGCACATACAGCAGCACAATCCAGCAGTGTAAAGTTATCAAGTATTGTGTCTAGTTCTGGCTCAAAGGCATTTCTTGTCTGATAAAGATTGCAAGCTCCTTACTCCTCTACCTTGCTGCCTTCTAGTACTTGGTTGAAGAGATGTCCTGTGCTAGATCCAGGCAATCCATTGAAGAACATATGTTTGCTGATATGTTTTCTTTGCTTCTTTTGCTTGGGTAGTAACTTGAGTCGGACAGCTCTGGTGGGGAAGGGGATATGACGTCTGAGTTCTTGAAATGTGACTCTGTCTCTTTGGCTAATACAGCCGGTTAACCCATCAATCAGTGAGGCTGGGGCTGAATTCCAAGGGATACCATAAAAAAGAACACTTTCAGTGTCAAACTCATTACAGGGAAGCTGTGTCAACAGGAAACAATGACAAGTCACTTTTTAACATGTCATGAATGTATGTTGGTGACAAGAGGAGTTTCATCAGGGTTCCCTCTAAATGGAATTGATTGTGGAGATGTCATGGAAAGGGGTCTTAAAGGGCACCATTCAAGAACTGACATAATTACCCATTACAAGACAGTGCCCTTTTACACACAGTTTAGGTCAAGAGGGAAATACATGAGCAAGGGGATTGTATGAGGCGGATGACATCATTTTGTGTTAGAAGGACACATTTCATAAGTTACATTTCGGATCATCAGGTTTATATATACATTGAGAACACCAGGCTTGCTAATGCCGTGTCACAGATAATTCCCCTGGTTTCATTTTTTATTAAAAACATTTATATATTGTTTTCATTAAAGCTGTACAGTCATTACAATTCTCATTTAAGGTCTATCTAAGCCTGAAAGTAGCCTGCTTGGCAACTGCCTTGAAGACTCAACTGCTCCTATGTTTGAAGCATTTGCACATGTTCTGCGGGTGGTCGATAATCCACTATGTACCCTCATGTTAAGGCTATGGGCCAACAGTGGTGGTTCACAGTAAGCTATGTGTATTAAGTTTAAATATATTATATATATATATACACTCACTGGCCACTTTATCAGGCACACCTTGCTAGTACCGGGTTGGACCCCCTTTTGCCCTCAGATCTGCCTTCATCCTTCGTGGCATAGATTCAACAAGGTCCTGGAAACATTCCTGAGCATTACGCAGTTGCTGCAGATTTGTCGGCTGCACATCCATGATGCTATTCTCCCGTTCCACCACATCCCAAAGGATTGGATTGAGATCTGGTGACTGTGGAGGCCATGTGAGTACAGTAAACTCATTGTCATGTTCAAGAAACCAGTGTGAGATGATTAGAGCTTTATGACATGGTGCATTATCCTGCTGAAAGTCTCCATCAGAAGATGGGTACACTGTGGTCATAAAGGGATGGACATGGTCAGCAACAATACTCAGGTAGGCTGTGGCATTGCAACGATGATCAATTACTACTAAGGGGCCCAAAGTGTGCCAAGAAAATGTCCCCCACACCATGACACCACCACCACCAGCCTGAACCGTTGATACAAGGCAGGATGGATCCATGCTTTCATGTTGTTGATGCCAAATTCCCCACTCATACCACGGTTGTAACGAGTTGTTATTTGAGTTAAGGTAGCCATACACAGGTCGATTTTCCACTCGATTTTTGACGGATCGATCACTGCGCATGTTCACGAGATCGATCGGCGATCAATCGCATTCTGCCCACCCTGAACTCTCGACCAAACAAAATCGGAATCGACTAAAAATCCGATCGGACATTGAACCAACATGTTGGTTTTTTTGGTAGATCGTTTGGTACATTAATGGACCCATAGCTCCCTATGCAGCAGCCTTTCCGATCGATGGATTTTGTGGAATTGGCCATTTTGGAGATTGGCTCATGTCCAAATCGACCACAAATCGGATTCCCAAGATTCCCGATCAATCAATCGATTCCTGATCGCCTGGAAAGATCGGATCGGCAATCGATCAGCAATTGATCAGTGACAAATCGACCTGTGTATGGCTATCTTAACTGTTGCCTTTCTATCAGCTCGAACCACTCTGGTCATTCTCCTCTGACCTTTGGCGTCAACAAGGCATTTGCACTCACAGAACTGCCGCTCACTGGATGTTTTTCCTTTTTCACACCATTCTTTGGAGATGGTTGCGCATGACAATCCCAAAAGATCAGCAGTTTCTGAAATACAGCCCGTCCATGCCATGTTAAATAACCTTTTTTCCCCATTCTGAAGCTCGGTTTGAACTGCAGCAGTTCGTCTTGACCATGTCAACATGCCTTAATGCA
Organism: Ptychadena robeensis; assembly: GCA_036250615.1. Classification (NCBI taxonomy): domain Eukaryota; kingdom Metazoa; phylum Chordata; class Amphibia; order Anura; family Ptychadenidae; genus Ptychadena; species Ptychadena robeensis. Next base: position 7,738,242 of record CM070040.1, on the reverse strand, counting down.
TTGAGTTGTCATCATGTGATTGGCTGATCAGTTATTTGTGTCAACGAGCAGTTGGACAGGTGTGCTTAATAAAGTGACCAGTGAGTGTATATATAAATCCAAAGTTCTATACCATTCCAAATAGTCCAAGCTGTTCTAAAGCATCCTAATTACCCTGATTAATTGGGAACAGCTTTTTTAATCAACTTTTTAATTGTTTGGTCACAATGATGTTTCCTTCATTTGGCGTAAAAAAGGAGAAGCTTTCAACCCAAAGATCACCATTTCCACTGTGAAACATGGTGGTGGGAACCTAATGCTTTGGGGGTGTTTTTCAGCCAATGGAGCAGAGAACCTAATCACAGTAAATGACACCATGAAAAAAGAGCAATACATGAGGATTCTCAACGACAACATCAGGCAGTCTGCAGAGAAACTTGGCCTTGGGCACCAGTGGGCATTTCAGCATGACAATAACCTCAAACACACAGCAAAGGTAGTGAAGAAATGGTTAGCCGACAACAACAGTAACGTTTTGGAGTGGCCCAGAGTCCTGACTTGAATCCAATTGAGAATTTGTGGAGGGAGCTAAAGATCAGGATGATGGCAAGAAGACCCTCCAACCTGAAAGATTTGCTAAAGATTCAGCAAGTGAAATGCATGCTCAATTGGATTCATGTCAGGTGATTGACTTGGCCATTGTATAACATTCCACTTCTTTCCCTTAAAAAACGTTTAGGTTGCTTTTGTAGTATGCTTTGGGTCATTGTCCATCTGCACTGTGAAGCGCATTGTGAATATCTATAGGTAGCCATACATGGGTCGATTTCCCACACGATTCCTGGCCGATCGATCACCGAGCGCGTGCACGCCGATCGATCGACCAGGAATTGAGTGCAGCCCACCTTGACCGATCGACCCCGCCCGATCGACATGGGCCCCAAATCGGATCGGCCTGTTGGTCTTTTCTGATCGATTGAGCACACATCAAGGGGAGTTGACATTTGTGAAGTGATCGATCGGGCACAGAATCGTCCAGGAATCGGTGGCCTAAGGTGGTAGGCACAGACTTGATTGGGCGATCGATCAACGCCTGTGGCTTCACCGTAATCGATCGGATGGGCGATCACTCACGAGTCGACACATGTATGGCTAGCTTGTGGACCTTACTGTACCTGTTTCAGTGAGATACATTTGCAAAATGGCATTTTTCTGGAGCAATTTATGTGTGTGGCCTTGACATGACAATGCTTGTTTGAGTGAGATACCTTTGCAAAAAGCCATCTTTCTGGCTCTTGTCACAGAACCGTGTAACATAAATTATTAATGTGTATGGTGTTAACATGACAATACCTGTTTGAATGAGATACTTTTGCAAAATAATTGGCTGCTGTCACAGCATTTTGTAACGTCAGACATTCATTTGTATGATATCGACAATACTTTTTTAAACAAGATACGTTTGCAAAATGCTATTTTTCTTAAATAATGTATCAGACTCTATGATAGAGGTCTCACAGAGACTCTATATATATTTCAGAAGGTGGAGGGGGTGAATGTAAAGCTGGGCATACACGCAGGGGCGTTTCAAGCCTTTGGGGGGCCCTTTGGAAAATTGTTACCCAGGGCCTCTTGTTGCAGGAAAGTTGTTGAGCAGGGGCTGTAGAAAGCTGGTGCTACAGGAGGAGAAGGGTAGTGCATGAGCGGCTATAGCCAACTATTCGAATTCGTGATTTTCACGCAATCAATTCTACTCAGTATTGCCGATATTCGATATCTACGGGATCGAATATTTCGCGTATGGACCATGTATTGCGAAAATCATATTCGCATTGGCGGAAAATCATATTCGGTCATCGAGAAAATCTTTATAAGAATGGTCACACCGCATTATGTTTAGTTGTTCGCATATGCGGCTGAATAATTATTTTCGCAAAACATGCCCATATTGCGAATATTCGAAATTGCGAATATTCGGTGAATCAATTGCGAGGATATTGGCGATTCTCGAATTGCTGATATTCGCGAAAAATATTCGGCATTCGAATATTCGAGCTCAACACTACTACAGGGGTCTGGTGCTAATAGAAATGCACGTGCAATATTTTTTGTATAGTGGGTGTAATGGCCCTGGTGCTATGCATTGCTTAAGTTGCACTTTTAGATTCCTTTAACCTCTTCTGACCATTGCCATCATGGTTTTTATTTTCCGTGTTAATCATAAAAAAAACATTATCCCTTTGGATATGTATGAACTAAATATCAGTAGATCATTACCACAATTCTTTATCACATTCACATATAACAACGTGAATAGGAACCAGGCGAATGTGGACTGTCAAAGTGCAAACTAAGCAAAACCTGCAATTGTGGGTGAATGTCTTCATGAATCCTCCATAAGTATATGCCTGGCAAAGACTTGAAAGCTGCTAGACTCATACACTGACATTCTCAAGTATCAGGAAACATTTCCGCCTGCATGAGAGGGGCTGGTTTATGTGTTAGGGCCACCATACACCTTTAGATTTCTCTGTCAGATTTCCTTTAGATCTGCTTTTGTTTTACCAAAACCATGTACTATGACGGACTTTCTATACAATCAAGTCTACCTGTGTTCAATCAACAGAGGACCTAGCACTACATAGTTGTCGGTAGGTCTAAAGCATCACTAAAGGGCCGCACATAACATCGATCCAGACCCCCCCCCCCGTCAACATATCTCCGCAGGTGGTGGACCATATCCCAACAGGCAGTAAAAACCCAACAGCACCCACCCTCCCTCCTGCCCCTGGATGCTGTGCTCATATATAGACCTGTTTTCCGCAATCAACATTGACAATTTTACTGATGTAGGACCACTAAAGCTGATGAGGGAAAGCAGTGTGTGACCACTTCACAGGTGAGTTGCTATGCCCTATGTATTAACAGTTAGGTTTTGGGGGCCGCATGTGAAGGACTTAAGGGGGGCCACCTAACAACGCTTAGAGCCACATGTGGCCCCCGGGCCGCAGGTTGGGCACCTAGCGTCTAAAGGATATCTGACAGAGAGATCTAAAGGTGTATGGCCAGCTTTATAGATGTAGGAATCTCTCATTTAGGAATAATCATTTTCACATTTATAACAACAGCACAGAGACAGCACATAGCTTACATTAAAGCAGGGAACACACGGCTCGATATTTGAGCCGTCCCATGTTCCCTGCAGCAGCGTGATGACGTCATCACACTGCTGTCAGATATCGGCGGAGCTGGGGAGACAGCTCTGCTCATATGTCCGATATGCCTTTTTTTGAGCGGGATTGATTGATCTTGCTTGAAAACGGCAATGGCTGGATATGATATGGGCCAGATAGATGGCCGCGATCTGGCCCATATCTTCATGTTTGTACCCTGCTTTAATGTTAAACTAAATGTCTTGTATTTAACAACATATCTTGTCCATTCTTTAAAATCATTTCACAACTTCTAAAGTAATGTTAGACTATCTTATTGAAGAGGAAACTAAGAATTCCATTCTAACCACAAAACTCTGAATCACTCAAAATGTAGTTCAGGTATTACTGGCAGTTGTTCTGCATTTCCCCTAATCACACCTTTATTGTACATTGCCATATAGTTATCTCATTTGTTGATTCGGTGCCAAGTTAATCACAGCAGAGGTGACTGTACAAAGACAGCAAAACTTTTTGTACAGCAGCTGGGATTTATTCAGGTCTTTCTGAGATATGTAAAGCCGGCCACAGATGTCTCGATCCATGGCCGGCTTGTAGCAGACTCTTCACAGAGGGTGACGTCACCACGCTGTGATGAGTCGGCTACAGAACTAACAGGAATCCTGTGTGCTCCACTAATGCAGGGATTCCCGGCAGATTGTAGCCAATTAATTTGGAGAGGAGGAAACTCCCATCCACAGTAAATGACTACAACAGGATCGGCCACAAAAAGAACCAGCAGGATGGATAGCTGTGCTATTCAACCTGCCGGCTTTTTGGGTCCAAATCTCTTGGCGGGAGCACTCATGCTGGTCGATCACCTGCAACTATGGCCAGGAAAGACTTTAAAAAATTCCCATATTTTGCAGTAAAGATAATTAATAAACTCTTAAGCAGGGTACACACTTGAAGATATGGGCCAGATCGTTGGCCGCTTTGAGCGCCGTGCGCTCTCGTGGCCATCTATCTGGCCCATATCATATGCAGCAATCCCTGTTTTTGGATTGATTCAAAAACTGGGATATCGGACATGATCGTTAATCACGGCCAATGTCCGTTGCTTTGAATGGAGACCGCGGGGTCTCCATGCAAAGCATCGGCTGAGCTGAAGAGAGAGCAGAGACGTCATCACACTGCTGCAGGGAACATCGGACGGCTCAAATATCGAGACGTCTGTTCCCTGCTTTAAAGTATAGATAAAATGTAATCATATTAGACCACACAAAGTTATCACCACAGTTTCGGCATCAAATTTCTTGTGTAGTCTTTGTGTTTTCTAGCCCCTATGATGCATACTAGATGTGTACAACAAAGTCTTGCAAATCAATTCGGTGTAGTGGGAATCATGTAGTAATAGTGTAATATTCTGTGTGCCTTAAGTCCTCCATTCTTAAAGTCAAGTCTGCACTTGTGTTTTCCTACCAGACATATTTTAAAGACATGACAGCACTATTTCATCCTCAGATGTCCTCTGTCTCGGATTCTGCAATGACACGAGAAACTCTGACACTCAATGCCAAAAATGCAGTGATAACTTTGTCTTGCTGTGGTCCAATATGACTGTGATACTTCCTGACATCTAACATGACACCAGTCTGGCCTCAGTCCTTGGCTGTACACTCAATAAACTTCCTGCATAGCCCCTTAAAATGATACACAGGGTGTGATGGGTCAGTTATCCTGAGAACACAGTGCAATACAGTAATCAGCCTAGTATAGAGTGGGGCTGAATTTGAGAATGAAATAATGCATTCGGTAAACTTCATTCCACAATGTTTTTTTGACACTACCTAGAACACGTTTTAAATAGCATATATCATCATACAACATTTAGCATTTCAACTAGACTTTGAACCTACGGTAATTTAAAGAAACAACATATTTGGTGATAATACCATGTTCAGGGGCTTTGTAATTAACTCACAAATTCAGCTATTTCATGAATATATTTAGACTATCTTTAATGCTGGCCATAGACGTCTTGCTTTTTGGTTTAACGTGAGATTGACCTGCGTGATGGGTCACCCTTTGTGTGCCGGCCATTAATTTGGATGGGGATGCTGGACGTCTATGGCCAGCTTAAAGCGCTTCTAAACCCACCAGACAAACTTTTCCCCCTAGCTAGCCACCCCCAAATTTTTGGAGCAATATGTAAATTAAAAATTAAAAATCATTACCTGTGAGGAGAAATCTGTACATTTCCCGTCTCCCAGCTCCCCCTGACCTCACTGGGACAGAGGTGTTTCAGCTACTCACACTGCCTGGCTTGGAACTTCTTTCTGCAGCATACACGTTATGTTTTTTGGATTTTTCCTGCTTTCACTTTGTGTCCATTGACACACATTGTATCTTGCGGCCCCCGGTGGCCACTGGCATTATTGCAGCCTTAACTCATTCAAGACTGGAAGCTAACACTGCATCAGCAGGAAAGCAAAAAAAATTTTTTAGCTTTCCTGCTGATGCAGTGTTAGCTTCCAGTCTTGGTTTTTGAGCAACTTTCAGCTATTGGGACAGTTTAGAGGTAAGTAAAGGTGTCATTAAATTTTTTGGGTGTTTTTTTATTTTTGAGTTTAGGTGCGCTTTAAAGTGCACCTAAACCCACCAGACAAACTTTTTCCCTAGCTAGCCAACCCCACATTATTGGAGCAAAATGTAAAAAAATATAAAAAATATGTATATTTACCCCCCTCACTTCTCCCTATGATCTCACTAGGGCCGCGGCGACAGACAGGATCTCACATGGACAATTCTTCTTCAACTGTTCATGTTGTTTTTTTCCCCTGCTTTCACTGTGTGTCCATTCACACTCATTGTACCTATTCAGCACTGAATCTAAAATGGCAGCTCCCACAGATGGCAGCAGGATAGGTAAATATCCTTTTTTTTGGTTTTTGAGCAACTTTGAGCTATTGGGACAGTTTGGAGGTAAGTAAAAATGTAATGGCTTTTTTTTTTTAGTTTAGCTGCGCTTTAACTAATATGAAAAAAAAATTCTTAAAGTTTTCTCCCCTTATCAGGTATGGAGCTTATTCATATGTATTTTGTACTGATGTCAGCTACATGAGGTTATATATATAGCAAAAGTATTTCATAAAGTATACTTTATGTTTGTGAAATATAATTTCACTTTTATTTATTTATAATATATAAAAATATTTCCTACTTTTACAGACTAAATATCTACACCATTCATCCTGAAGAAGTCGCAAGTTGTGCCACGAAACGCTCATTTTTAGCATAGATGCATTTCTTGTTTTAAACTTGTATTATTTAAATCTTGTATTACCAAATAAAAGGAAAAATACTTTTACGGGCGCCTCTTCCCAGCCAATTTTTTGAAAAGTTTATACCACTAGTGATGAGCGGCATAGGCAACATTCGTATTTTTGGGAAAACATTCAGAAAACATTCGGAAAATATTCGCATTCGGCAATATTCTTCTTATTGATTTTCGCGAATTTTCGAAAGTGCCGATTTTCGCAATATTCCGAATATTCGCATCACCCCAATATTGGATTTAAAAACTGTTGATGGTCGCAGGGAGTGTTGCTAAGCTCTTGTTGCAGCCTTCCCATTCGTCCACTTGCATTGAGAGGAATGTGTAATGGAAAAAAAATACCGAATATCCGGAATTGCGAATATTCGGCAATATATTCACCATCTTCGCGAATTTCCGAATTGCCGATATTCGCAATTAATATTTGGAATCCGAATATTCGTGATCATCACTAGATACCACTTCACCCATCAAAATTACCATTCCGAATATCTTGGACCAGGCATCCCAAAATCAGACCTCCACAGGCACCTTAGAGCGCGACCTTGGACCTTCACATTGCGGGAGCACCTACAACGAAGAGATCTCTAACCATGAAGTTATATATGCTCTGGTAATATAGCATATGTACATTGAAGTGTTTTACAGTTGTATTGCACTGATTGCAATGTGAGAGATACCACATGGCTGGCATCTCCCTGTGGTTTATGGCATTACTCCAGTGACAGAATGACATGTCAGCATGTCAAGTCCCGCTGATATTATAATACTGTATTATGTTTAGTGTGTTCATATATAGTGAGTTTTTTACCCTGTGTTTTATGTGGAAAGAAAGTTTTAAATTTCTTTTGTGAGTAAAATATTTTTAGTGATCTTGCTGAAGAAGAAGCAGACGTAAGATGACCATATTTCCCCGAGATTGATTTGTGAAACAATTGTGACATGTGATTGCGGCTTTCATTCGTTCATCGATCAAAAAGTGCACTATGTTCGGAATACAATTCATTCAATCGATCAGTGATGTAACTAAAGTTCGGCTACACCAAAAACTGCGGATTGGAAATGATGGAAGTAGGATGAGGCTGCATGGGTAGATCGAAAGTGCAGATCTTAAGGTCTCCAATAATGTCCTTCTAACTTTCAAAATCATACATGTCCGATCAATGCCCAATTAATTTTTCGTACGATTTGACATCATTTTGGTTGCACACTTTGTGAAAGATCGATCATTACGATCAATCGTGGCAATCGATCGTTCAGAAATCCTACAAAAAATCGAAGCCTCTATGGCCTGCTTAAGTCTGAGACACTTCTTTTAACTATCTCCCCTTATCAGGGTGTAACATTTTGGAGGCACTGCTGAGATAATGTGACGAGGACCTGATCCCCAAGACAGATGTCCCTCATCATCACTTATCACCATAGATCTACAGCTAGGATGGGAGAGCATTGTGATTCAATTGCTTCTAAAGGTGTGCATACGCGGGTTGATGTTCGTTCAATCGATGAACCCTCCATTGAACTTGGCCATTGGTCAGAGACTGAAATGAAGTCTTCAGTTTTGGAGGACTTAAAACTGCAAGTTGGTGGTGCTCTATATAAGTTAACCATTGATGCTTTCATTCAAATTTGTTATGTTCTGAGTATGACTGGTCTAGAATTTAAGAATGTATTAAGTAAAGCAGATCTTCTCTCATAGTACATATCATAGAGTATATGGAAAGAGAAGAATAAAGTGAACCTGGAGGGTCAGGTTATGGCAGAATTACTGATGTTAAAGGATAAAATTATAATCGCGGGAGATCGCCTAAGTGGGGTCAAGCCCAAACACAGAAAACATTGTTGCCATCGCCCAAAGGTAAATGACGCCAGCTCCAATGATGAAGACAGTCAATCTCATCTTATTGCTCTAGTTGGGAAACAGTGCATATATATATAAAAGGACCATAGAACTCTTGAAGCATTATGGGATGTATTGTTGATGAAAAGTGGAAAAGAAAATATCTGCCAAATCACAAGATTATCGCAAGATATGACAGAGTATGCCATACACCGGTTTCCTTGAAATTACTTTTGGATTCACCAAAGATATTCATACCAAAGAGCTTGTGGTTCCTATGCTAGTGGTGAATAGTGATGATCACGAATATTCGGATTCCAAATATTAATTGCGAATATCGGCAATTCGGAAATTCGCGAAGATGGTGAATATATTGCCGAATATTCGCAATTCCGGATATTCTGTATTTTTTTTCCATTACACATTCCTCTCAATGCAAGTGGACGAATGGGAAGGCTGCAACAAGAGCTTAGCAACACTCCCTGCGACCATCAACAGTTTTTAAATCCAATATTGGGGTGATGCGAATATTCGAAATATTGCGAAAATCTGCACTTTCAAAAATTCGCGAAAATCACTTAGATGGCGTACAAAATGCGCAATATTCGCGAATATATAAAATTCGCAAAATTCACATCAAACTGCCGATATTCGCAATAAGAAGAATATTGCCGAATGCGAATATTTTCCAAATGCATGCCGCGAATACGAATGTTGCCTATGCCGCTCATCACTAGTGGTGAAGGGTGAAAGACTCTCACAACCCATCTTAGGCTTCAACGTCATTGAGAGAATAATATAAACAAACACAGCTTCAGGATCGAGTGACTCCAAAGGAAAGCATGCATGAGACTTAAAAGTAGCTATTCCTAGCCTTGAGAGAAAAAATTTCACTGCCTTTATTGATTTGGTGACCACTGAGCAGTCATGTGACTATAATGTAAGAACAGCAAAATAGAAAGTAACAAAGCACACTTGGTCACAAAACACTCTTGCTGCCATGAGCAGAGATAAGGTGGACATCCAGACTCCTCTAAGCATTATGTGTCCCCATTTTTAGGAAGAAGTAAAGGGTACCCAGAACATCATCAAGGTGGCAATGGGCCGGATTGTAAAGCTAAATGGCCCGGATCTGGCCCCCAGGCCTTATTTTGCCCAAGTTTGGTCTAGTTGAACCTCGAGTCCTTGGGTTCCCAGACTTTTCACAACCTTTTATACTCCACACAGTTGCTTCAAACCAACTGCCTCTGTATACCGACAAGATGGAAACACCTTGCTGGACACACACTTGACCTGGTATTCTCCAAACTCTGCACCCTCACCCACCT
>CM070040.1:7711165-7723040 GCA_036250615.1 Ptychadena robeensis | reverse complement strand
GGAATCGATCGGATAGGTGATCGATCGGCCATGCAATCCGACAATGTATGGCTAGCTTTAGGCTCCCCATAGACATGTCGATTCCAAAAGAACATTTAAACCACAATCTATTTATGTGTGAGCACATTGGGGGATCCAAGGACTGTTGAAAGGTCTTCTGTGAATCTTTGCAGCCCACCAACGTACCTCGACTTGTAGCTTCTTGCCCCTGCAGATCGAAGGAAAGAAAAACAATGACTAAAAATTAAACATACATACACTGAAATACACACAAGCAACACCACACAAGCAACAACACAACATACAACATACATCACAAGCAAACCCCACAATTAAACATGCATATAAACTTCCATACTGGTTAGTGATGAGCAAGGTGTTCATTCCTAACGCATCACAATATTCGTGTGTTCTACAGAGCACCCGTGCCCAATGTAAGTCAACGAGAGACAACCAGGCAGCCCCTGCTTGGATGAGGGGAGGGTGCCTGGTCCATTGGAAAAGTTCACAAAGTGACAGAAACACTACCCAAGTGGTCCGGGAACACCATGGGGACCATGTCTGGATGCATTGTGGACTCCCAAGCTGCTGGGAACCAGTTTGTCCGAGTTGTACACCACTTTTACACACTGACAAAAACACGCCCGAAACCCCTCCAAAAATAAATTTTACAGGAATAAGGACGCTTTAATTCACTATATGCCAGTGCAGGCAGGCAGGTGTGCCTGAAGTTGAGCTGACGCTCTAAAATATTACATGTCAGTGCATGCGGTTGAGGTAATGCTCTAAAACATTAGAAGGCAGTGTCTCCGGGTGAGCTGACACACTAAACTATTAGAAGGCAGTGTCTCCGGGTGAGCTGACACATTAAAACATTAGAAGGCAGTGTCTGTGGGTGAGCTGACACTATAACAATAGATGTGAGTGCACTCTGTTCAGTGCATCCTATAAAAACTTGCACTTGAGCTGACTCTAATAAAAAAACAGCTCTGCTCCCATGTGCTGTTTGTCCCCCAAGCAGATCAGCTTCAGCACGACCTGTTGGTGCTTCTCCACAGCAGTGCTGCACTGCTTCCAGCTAGTGAGTGACAGCGGCGTACTGGTGTTTGAAGTGTAAGTGGAGGAGGAGGTGGAGGAGAAATGGAGGTTGGAGCCAGTAGCATAATGGCAAAATTGCTATGGCCTGAGGGTGGATTGGTGGGTATTTGAGCTTGCGTTCAAATGCCTCTTTTATTGGCAGTTGGATGCTGCGCTGGGACAATCAATTGGACGTTGATGCTGCTCGTTCAGGTGCAGGGAGTGGGGTATCTGAGCCAACACTTTTGACAAGGGATTGGCCAGCAGTGTGCATAACAAGGGAGGAGGAGGCAGTTGTGTGACAGACAGACAGTAGACCCAAGTGTTCGGACCACTTATTGTTGTTTGTATTCCAAGTGGCGGATCATGCTTGTGGTGGTGAGGTTGCTAGTGTTTACACCCCGGCTTATTTTGGTACTGCATAGGTAGCAAACTACCATTCTTTTGCTGCCCACACATTTTTTTAATAACACCCACGGAACACCCACCCCTTGGTAGGTAGATTTCCACATGGTGGTGCTCAGAGTCACGGTTGCCTGCCTGTTTGGTGTGGCCCGGCTTCTCCCTTTTGCCACACGACTGCCTCTTCTAGCCTGTTGCCATGCTGCGGACCCCTCCCCCTCTGTTCTCCTGTCCTCGCAAGGCTTGTCACCTTCCCATGTTGGGTCAGTGACCTCTTCAAACACCATCTCCTCTTCTGATTCCTCAATCTGATCATCCTCCTGACTTGACATAAACAATGCCTGAGTGTTTGGCAACTGTGTCTCACCATCATCCACTTCGTGAACGAATGATTGCCGATCACCACCGTCATCTTCATGGGACTGTGAAGGCTCAAAACGTTGGAAATCAAATATAATATAAAATATCTGAGGTCCCTCCTCCAGCATGCTGGGCGAGAGGGCCAAACATAATTGTGGCGGTGTAAAGAGCTCTTTGGAATATCCAAGTGTAGGATCACTGGTTTGTCATGCCTCTACATGGAACCATTATCTTCTACAATCCAACTGACTAACTGGTCGCACTGGCCAGACTTGGCCTCGGCCTCTGCGTGCACCATTAGCACCACGACCACTTCCCTGTCCCTTATTGCTCACCTTTTTAAATTTTTTTTCCTTTTTCATATAATTTTACGTTGTCTAAAAATGTCTACAAAAAATCACAGAACCTTGTATGATGGTGCTGGTAGGTGTTTAGGTGGACTAGAAATGTCCCAAAAAAATAAAGTGGACCTTGTATACTGCCCCTATTAATGTAACTGGATATAGGGTAGAGCACAGGTAGTCCTTCAAATGGATGGCAAGGATTGCAGCAAAGTTTGTAGAAATACAACTGTCCCTTCTATTCGCCGCCTGTCCCTGACTGAATGTGAGCTGAACGCGTGATCGTCTGCATTATAAAGCAGGCGATCAGGTGTTTCGGCCATCCAATGACTGTAATGCCAGCAGCTAAGATGACTTGGATGGATGTCTTCGACCTGCAAAATTTGCGGGGCAGACACCTGAGCATGGCGTCCGAGCACCGCCATTCTACGAGCAGGGCGAAGCTCGAGCATGTTCGCTCATCATTAGTAATAATATCATAAATTATTACATGTAGATGATATACACATGACATATATGTGTCGCAGATGTGTTGGTGAGTTACCACTACATATGCAAAACATATAATACATATACAACCCCCCCCAAAAAAAATCACATTAAATAAATATCAATTTACTTACAATCCAAAAAAGAAACCCTCCCCCTGATGGAAAAAATATTTCCCATAATAACATTCCCCCAAGAGAAAAAAAGTAAATCCTGAAAGCGTTGGCTCAAACTTAATCTATGGTTGCTCCATCCGATTAAGAAAAAAAACTTCTTGCCATACTCACTGCGCAGAACCGGAATTCACACCTCCGGACGGGGAGTGAAGAATTGTTTTTTATTATGTCATCAGATGGAAGAGCCATGGATTTATTCTGGCCCAGCACTTCCGGAATGTATTTCTTTTTTTGGGGGGATGTTTCTTTTTTTTCTTGGAGTGAAAGAGGATTTTTTTTTGGGTGGATTGAAGGTGGATTATTTGTCTTTGGGGGTGGGGTATTTTTTGTGGTTTATTTAGTTTTTGGTGGGATAATTGTTTTATTGGATTTGTTTCGTGATGGGACTACAGCATGGGATTGGACATATAAGTAAAATGATATTTATGTAGTGTGTTTTGGGCGGATTTGTATATGTCTTATATGTGTTGCATTTGTAGTGGTAATTCACCGACATTTCTGCAACACATATATGTCATATGTATACCAGTTACATGGCCTGTAACTTCCCAAAATATGTCCGTACAAGGGTCTAGTAGACATCCTAAATATAATAATGTTTGAATCACACAATTATTATTAAAAAATAGTACAAAAAAAACAAAAGGTACCATTTGGATGATAAAATCTCTAAATACTTATTTGGTGAAAGATTTCAAAACAGTGTGTATTCATATTTATTTTTTGTTAATAATGAAATTTTTATTATAATTGGAAATTATCCAATACAATGCCCTTTGGCACCCAATTTACCCAATTTACATTTGAATGTCCTGCGGCCCCCCACTGGGGAAGGAGAGGGACATTGGCAGTGCAGAAGCCAGCGAAGAGGATTGGATCCACTGGGACAGCACAGAACAGTGAGTATGTGCTGCCCGGCTTCTGATCTTTGCCTGATGGCTCCATCTCGTCCACTGCAATACTGACAGGAAAGCGCTGGACAAGATGGAGCCATCAGAAGCACTAGGGTGTTAATGCACTTATTGTGTTGTATGTCATATTGTATTATGACATATAACATTGCTTAGGGGAAATTCATGTGGATTTGTTATACATTATTGGATATTGTAACATGGGGTAATGTAATGGGACTGATTATATGCCTTTTTCAGGTTTTTGTGAACATTTTTAGGGCACTATTTATTGTGTGATGCATTCACTGTATTTATTTATTTGACACATTTATTTTATGTTGATGATGTTATTTAATAATTGTTGATATTATTCAATAAAAAACATTCTAGGTGCTTTTGGGGAATTGAGTGTGTGTAGGTGTTTTTTAACCTCCTGGGCGTTTGTCCCAGAGTTAACTCGGGCTGATTTTCATACATCATGAAACTCGGCCCGAGTTAACTAAGAGAAACTTACCTGTCTGCCGGATTCCCCCGCTGATCAGGAGCATGGGCATGTATGCCGATGCTTCCGGGTCTGCCCCCAATGGCATCTCAGGTGACGAGAACGGGATGGGGCTTTAGACCTCCATGTAAAGCGTCGCCTTTTCCCAGCACAACTCTGGCGTCTCCAGTGATACCAGAGTTGTGCATGGCACCTCCGGGCAGGTAGGAAATCGCGGAGCATACTGTGTTTTTCTTTATTACAGATGACATTTGGGGGGATATGTATATATATTTGTTATGTGTTTGCAGGCGCATGTTTGAACTCCCAGAGACCTCTATACGCAATCCATAGAGTGGCCGGGGGGAGGGTTAAAGATATATTTATTTTTCAATGCATTGATTCTTTTGGAACAATTACATTGAAAAATGTATATATATATAATGTCCGGAACTCGCCCTGCGCCACCCTTGCCGATCGGAGGCATTAACAGGAAATGACTTGTTTTTTATGCCTTCGATCTGCAGGGGCAAGAATCGGCTACAAGTCGAGGTACGTTGGTGTGCTGCATAGATTCACAAAGACTTTTCAACAATCCTTCGATTTCCAACATGCTCACACACCATCAATGGTCATGATCAATGGCAGGCTTCTGGAGAGCGGGACATTCAAATGTAAATTAGGTTAACTTCAAAGAGAACATGTGAAAAATCCCCCCAGTGTCATTTCCAGATGTGCTCTTTGAAGTTAACCCTTTCAGAGGGTGCCAAAGGGCATTATATTGGATGTAGTGATAACTGTATCCAATACAATTCATAGTAAAACAAAAACAAAACACATTTCCAATTGTAATAAAAATTTTATGTAAGTCTGTGGTGCACTTTTGGTACAGAAATCTGGACCTTGCAAGAGCGCTAGGGAGGTTAAATGATTATACTTTAGCTTTAAATATTCAAGGACATAAATCTCTACTACGAACTGCTTAATGTGCAAACATAATTATTGCATCATCTCAGCAGAATTCTGAATATGACCCTGTGTTAATCTGAGAATGCTCTGTGTTGACAAACTGTTAATGATTTCTTTATTCATAGAAAAAGCTGTAGCATTCTCAAAAATGCAACTAGACACAACTAAATCAGTTTCACCTCAATATTTTCAGTGAGCGCTTCAATGTTGTTGCCTTAAACATCATTTAACCACATCACTTATATATATCACTTATATGTGTTTCCAAAACAACTAGAGATCTTTTTTGTTAGAGCTGAAATCCAGCTTTACCTTCAATCTTTCTAAGTAGAAGGACAAACAATATAACCAAGCTTTTTACTCTATAGCCTCCATACTCTACCCCGCTGAACCCAATTGTCTATTCTACACTTTGACTGATCTTTCTTCCCTGTGGTTAAATGTATTCTCTATGAAACAATTCTTTTTGGTTTCCCAAAAGCTTTTAGCTTTTGGTTTGCAATAGCATACATTTAAGGGTGGTCCTAGCCTGTCTGTAGCCATGGTTGATGATCCCCTTTTCCACCGTGGTGCTGGTGTGGGGTGGGTCATAAGTGTATTTGACCTAAGGAGGGTTTGGTACTGGTGTTGGACTGGAAGGGGGGTAGCAGTGTCTGACCGGTTTTAGCAGTGTTGGATGTAATTCTACCAGGTGGTGCCCGAAGACGCATCCCCACCTCTCTTCAGTTCAGTTCAGCTGGTTGAGCATGAGCAATCAAAAAAAAATTTGATGACCCAGGTGACTCACATCCTCTCCTTCGCCCACACCTTCTGCATTTGCACGAACATACAGGAGTGCAATTTTAAGCTACTGTCCAGGTGGTACAGGGAGCCGTCCTTTTTGGTCGCGGTGTACACCACGGTGCCTGATGAGTGTTGGAGGGGGTGTGGGAACAGGGGGACCTTCCTCCACATTTGGTGGACATGCCCTAAGATTGAGCCATTTTGAGAGAGGGTCCATGAGGTGCTCCGTAAGGTGTCATCGCTGCAAGTGGGGAGAGATCCTTTCTCCATGCTCTTCCACTACTCAATTAATAGTTATAAGTGGTCGGTAGTCCCACATCTTCTGAATGCGGAAAAGGCTCTCATTCCACGATTGTGGCGATCTGACAGAACTCCTTCCATGACAGAATGGTTCCGTGACATCTTGAAGGTTCGCAACCTGGAGCAAATGACGCTCAGGTCTCAAGTAGAGATGGTCGAATTTTTTTTCAAAAATTCGACCATTTCGCCGGTTTCGACTTAATTGCAAAGCCCGTGAACATGGTATCATCACCAAACTTGCTGGAGATGTAGAGAAGGGTTGGGGGTATACTCCAAAAAAGAAAGTAAGTCTCTAACACAAATATTGTTTTCACAAATTAAGTTCAAAGTTCAAAAATTAGAAAATCTGAATTTCGACTTTAACTTTGAACTTAACTTATGCAAAAACTACATGTGATAGAGCAAAACTTATTTTTTTCAAATGTTCCTCCAACCCTTCTCTACATCTCCAGCACGTTTGGTGATGATACCATTTTCAGGGGCTTTGCAATAAGCTCACAAAATTTGCCAGTCGAAAAATTCGACCATCTCTAGTCTCAAGACAGGGAGATTCCTGGATACATGGCAACGCTGGGACCACTATACTGAAACAGACCACTATAAGGCCCAAAATGCGGACTTGGAGATGTCAGGAGCTGAGGTCACGGGATCTCTGGTGACCTCCCACTTTCCGCTATAGGCAGGTCGTCCTACACCTCTTGAGGGCTGGCCTGTGATTCACCAACCCCTGTGTACCCCTTTTCTAACCCCCAATGCCTGTGTACCCCTTTCCCAAATATGCCCTGTGCCCTGCCAAATTTCTTAAACCCCTTTTTTTAATATGTGTCTGGTTTGGTTGTTTCCATTAATGTTCAAATGGTGTGTGCTTTTATGTATGTATGTTTGTATCTAAAAAGTTTCTTAATAAAGATTTAATTTAAAAAAAATATGACATATTCATGAAGTTTGGTTATTCAATTCTACACTTACTTATAATTAGGGATATAGATATCACCCTCTTGACTCCCGCAGCATGCTTTAATATACAAGGCTTCTGCTAATGATTGTATGAAACGGGGTCTCTGCCTCTTTCTATTAAGGAATGTATATATACTATTACACAAATAAAATAGGACAGAGTTTGAAATACAAAAAGCCTGGCACCTGATAAATGTATTTATTAATAAAAGAAAGGCAAACCTTACCATGTCTGCAATCTAGCAGGAGAATTCTTGTCTCCTATCTCCATTATACAACATAAATAGTTTTATACTGTATGTTCTGAGATAGTTCTTAATCTAGAAATGTGACACCTTTTTTCTTATCAGAACATTAAACATTTTTCACAATCTATGACTAATGCACAATATCTAGACCTTAAAACCCTTGTGTCATCCACTTCTCTTTTTATTTAAAGCCGATATCACAAGATCCCAGTGTTTTGCCAGTGCATTGCAAATTTGAAAGATTGCTCTAAAAAAAGCTGCTATACCCTACTAGGAGGCTGGTGACAGCTGCCCTGAGAAGTATGGATCCAGAAGTGGCTTCTCTTGCCATTAATTAGGATGCTGCCACCAAGAATGAAAATGTGAGGAAGGTAAGTATATATTTGTTTTTGTGTAGCAGTCTTCCAGGATCTGAACTGACAGGTATGTAATGTGTCTATTTAATTCATCTGCTTTTTTTGTTTTAGTTTAAAAGCGCTTTAACACAAGTTTGAATAAACACTTACAAATCCCAAAGAAATCTGAATATGTTATTATATGCATCTTATTATATCACTATGAATGTTATACATCAAAAGTGAGTATATATACTTATTTAAGGGCAAATGATCCAGACAATGGAAGAATGAGAGTCTTTTATATTTTAAATAAAAACATTACATTAAGTATATTGATAATTAATATGATAGTATGAATTAATCATGTGAAACAAAAAGGTCCCAGTTTGTCCAGTAAAAGAGTATGCCTCCAATTGGCCCGCTCTAACAGGAGAAGGAGGATTTATCATGGAAG
This sequence comes from Ptychadena robeensis, assembly GCA_036250615.1. Lineage (NCBI taxonomy): Eukaryota > Metazoa > Chordata > Amphibia > Anura > Ptychadenidae > Ptychadena > Ptychadena robeensis. The sequence continues at coordinate 7,714,772 of CM070040.1, read as the reverse complement.
GTATTTGATGGTAAATGTATATTAAGAAAGAAATGTTTTTTAATTCAAGTCCTCAATTTCAGTGCTGAAGTTTTTTCTTGAAAAGCCTGTGTGGTAAAACGCGTCAGACTTTGTCTGTAGCACAATTTGTCTGTAGTGCGTCATTACCCCCCAGTTGGTGGGGAAACCTCCAAATGTAAGGAGGGAAGGGGGAGCACCTGTGTGAGGAGCCCCCTTTTCACTCCTGGAAGGTGTGGAAACGGTGTCTGATTTAACCCTCTGGGCGTTATGGGCTTTTCACGCCATTCTTAATGGCACGCCATTCTTAATGGCACGAAAAGCCGTTTCCCCCGCAACCCCAGCAGAGTACACTGTACTCCGCCGTGATTGCCGGCTCTCTGCCCAGCCCTCTACACACCGCCGGTGTCAAATAGATGCTGGCGGTGTGTGGTGAGGAAAGCGGCGCCCCCTCCATTAACATGGAGGTCTATGGCGCCGCCCCCTTTCGGGGGGAGACACAGGACTGGGGAGGCTCAGTGTGCCTGCGGCTTTTCTACTGAGTTCAGGCAAACTGCCCAGGAGGTTAATATAAATACACATTTTGTGTGGTTTCATGTGATATATAAACAGAGGGGGCCGTGGACAACTTACATCTCTACTGGGTTGGGGTGCCCATCCCCTAAATGGTCATAGAGTGGACTGAAATTACCCTCAATGGGGACTTTTAGTTGGCAGACCCAGCCCTCAGCAAATCATTATCCCCCAGTTGGCGGGGAAACCTCCAGATGTAAGGATGGAAAGGGGGAGCACCTGTGTGAGGAGCCCCCTTTCTGCTCCTGGTAGGTGTGGAAACGATGCCTGATTTAATATAAATACACATTTTGTGAGGTTTCATGTGATGTGCCCATCCCCTAAATGGTCATGTATATAATATATATAAAATATATACAACACTAGAAATGGCTGACTAGTGTTGTATATTTTTTTAATATTGAATAAATGTTCTAATGTTTTTTTACCTGGTAATTTAATTGATTTGCTGAGGGCTGGGTCTGCCAACTAAAAGTCCCCATTGAGGGTTCTTTCAGTTCACCTCATGTGATAAATATAAAAAACTTTTTTTTCAACTTTTTCTGAAAAAATAATGCGAACTTGAATGTAAAACTGTTTTTATTGAATTATTGAGGCAATATTTTCGCACTTATTGTGAGAAAAACAATCCTGTGTGTTTGTAAGTATTCTTTAACAGTAAATAAGTTAAAAATGCAAAAATGTTGTTACCACTATGTAGATCAAAATTCTTTTTGGACTACATTTATTCTAAAAAGCAAACAGAAAAATTGTAATGGTCACAATTTTTATAGATAATGTTGCATTTTATTCTTTAACTGATTTTCGTGAAATTATATTAATCACGATGCATCATCATCACAAAAGGGTTATTTTTAAACAAAAGGTGTTAATATACAAATGAGTAAAACCGAGACACACGTCATAGTAAATTGACATTTGTGATTTATATGATAGTACACTGGGAAATACAAAGGATGTGGTAGATATAAGACTTAGTGTGGGTTGCTTTAAAAAGTCATAGTGTAAAAAAAAAAAAACATTTGATATCTAAAAATAATCTACTCGTGTAATTATTAAGAATTTGAAGGTAGGATATGACACATCATGTAAGCTGCTTGTTCTTTAAAATACCGATTTCCTGCTCATTGTTCTGATCCCCAGTCTTTATTGATTTGAGTTAATTGTTTACCAACTATCACAGTTGCATGTTAATATAAAATTTCATGCAGCAAACTGATCATCTCTACATAATAAATTAAAAGATCAGACAAAAGAATGAGAAGATTTTTGGGTTGGGGGGTGCCCCTGTGTTTGTCCCCACACCCCTTCAGCTTATGCTGAATGGCAGCATGGACTACTGCCCTTCTAGGCGGGTCCGTTGTGTGTGCCAGGACACTCATCCCCTTTTTGCAAGCCTAGAAGGACAGGAAAGGGGGGTCTGCTGACTGAATGACAACAGTTCCCATAGTGTCTCCAATGTTTGTAAACAAACCTTCTATAAGGAAATCGTGCAAGCCCAGTGATTATTGGAACCAATAAAGCTAGCCATACACGTGTCGGATTCCATGGCCAGTCGATCACCCATCCGATCGATTCCGGCGATTCTGCCGGGAATCGCAGGTGTGATCAATCGGCCAATTAAGAGTATCCATCGCTGCATACCACCTTGTCCAACGGATTCCGGGACGATTCCGTGTCCGATTGTCCACTTCACAAATGGCAACTCCCCCTGATCTGTGCAGAATCGGATCAGAAAGACCAACATGTTGGTTCTCTGTCGGATCCGATTCTGGGCCCCTGAACGATCGGACCTGATCGATTGGACAAGGTGGGCTGCATGCGATTCCGGCACGATCGTTTCGCGTGCACGCACCCGGAATCGATCCGACACGTGTATGGGGACCTTAAAATCAGGCTGGTTTTTAAAATTTCATACAATTGGTGGGCAATGGAGGCATCACTGCAGCTCAAATGGAGAAGACCCCCTTTGTGAGACAATTGACCCTTCCAAGGTTGAGATGGATGGCAAAAACTTTTATAAAATACTTTTTCAATCTGGTGTTATATTTCTAGTAAATCTCTTTTAAACCCACTGTGAATGGGTAAGAGGTCCTCTGTACGCATTCAATAGGGTGGTGAGTGGGATCCAAGGGTCCTCTTGTTAAAGGAGAACCCCTTATACTCAATAAGCAACACCTGCCTCAGTTTTTATTTTTGGTGCTCCTTGTTAAAGGAGAACCCCTTATACTCAATAAGCAACACCTGCCTCCGTTTTTATTTTTGGTGCTCAGGGGGCACTTCTGTCCCGGCCCAACCATCTAGGGAAGCCCTGAGGTCTGCTCCCCCGATCCATGCTCTCCGCACTGCATGCTGGCCGACATGAGCCAGAGGAAGAGATCTTCAGAATCCCACTCCAGCCCCTCCTTCCCGACATGTGTAAAATAGCTGGCAGCTACTAACGACAAATGTGCTCACTAGCAACATTGTGCATTGTGGCTGAAATTGGTATTGCAGGGATCTTGAGCTTAAAGCTAAAACACATAGCTGTACAAAAAAATCACTTCATATACAATTGTACTACACTATATTAAATTTTTAGATTTCTGGGGGTTGAAAGTCAGAGTAGACATAAACATTTTTATTTGATGTGCGTTGGAATGGGGGGTCTTAAACGGCGAGAATATCCTAAACTCTATATTTTAACTGGAAAAGTTGTCGTCTTATATGCCGGAAAATACGGCATATTAGTTTTCCACTTTTTGTGGTGGTTGCTCTCATATCAAGATATCTGTTTTAATCAACTTTCTTAAAAAAAATTCTAGATTCTATGGTGTGGGCTGTGGGGAAATGTATAGTTGTAGGTCCAAAAAATCGATAGTAGTTTTTATCAGTGTTGCTGGTGAACTGGAAGTTTCCTTCATTTTTTAAGTTAGGCAATGAAGTCCTGAATTAGTTTTTCATGTCTATCCCATATTACAAGTAAATTGTCGATGTAGCATTTATACAGGGAGTGCAGAATTATTAGGCAAATGAGTATTTTGACCACATCATCCTC
>CM070040.1:7694505-7706102 GCA_036250615.1 Ptychadena robeensis | reverse complement strand
GAATCCATGGATGGGCAGGCTTTTGAGTGTCCTTGCAAAAGAAGAAACGTGGCTATATTGGTCACTGATTGTGTTGTTTGTTTTTTGAATGTCAGAAATGTAGTAGTGTGATGTTGAGATGTTTATATTGGTTTCACTGGTAAAGAATAAAATATTGAATGGGATAAATTTGTTTTTTGTTAAGTGCCTAATAATATGAAAAGTAATAGTACTCTGCACACACAGATATCCCCTAAAATAGCGTTAAAACTAAAAGACAAACTAAAAACTACTACTTCCAAAAAATATTAGCGGTGATATTAATGAGTTTTTTGGGTTCATTGAGAAAATAGTTGTTGTTAATAATAAAATATTCCTCAAAAAATACCACTTGCTAATATTCTGCAATCCTGTAGAGAATAGGTTTTGCAGCATCTGGAATTTGGATTTGTTAATAGGGTCTCTCAAGGTATTCATTTTAAGTTAGAAAACTGGGGGGAGATTTGGTCCCCATGCGTTCGCTAATTCAGGTGGGAAAATGAGTTGGTTATGTAGCGGCACGACTGTGCGGCAATCGGCATCACTAAAGGGCCGACCAAGAAGAACAACAACATTGTTTACCGTGTTTTTTATTTAGTATTCTTCTAGGATAAGGGTATAAAACAAAAACAACGTCAAGCAAGAAATACTGTGCAAAAGGACTTCAAGTTACAATTAAAGTAAAAAAATACTGAGCGTTTCGCTTTAAGGCGTTCACGAGGAGGAAGTGACTATACTTTAGATAATTTTCTTAGTCGTGCAGGAATTGAAAACAATAGACCATATAATTTAAACTAAAAGGTTTGTTACTATGATAACAAGAGGTTAATAATTACCATTGAAGATTAGTAGTTGTATGATAGGGACACTACAAGGGGTCTCTCATTCTGCCCATACACCATGTTAACTCTGTTATAGTCTGAGTATTACGCATCCTAGCTGTTATCTGCTCAAGAAGCATAGGGTACTGGCGCTGGCGATTAAGTGTTTACTAGTAATATCGGTGTTGAATCATCGTGCAGTGTTGTTAGATGTAGAAACTGATCTTTTGTGTAATTTGTGAGGTGAGTGACCCATGTCAGTATTCATACACATTTCCACATTTGCAGACTGACAGTAGCCTCAGGAATATCAACACTTTTTGGCTGAGTATCTTCAAGATATGTAGTGTTACCTTGTTGTATAGATGAACTTCTTATATTGTGTAATACTGGCAGGAATTTTTGTCGAGGTGCGTGCACGTACCTCGATGGAAGTTCGCGTTCGCCGTTCGCGAACCCGAAAATTTGGGTTCGCGACATCACTATCTATTATGTCTGTAAATTAAATATTAGCTAGATCTTGTATTTCTGGGGTGTCCTAAGCTTCTGCTTCTTGGATGTGGGTTTGGTTTTAGGTATTTTGGTTCCATTTGGAATTCAGGAAGGTATGGATAGGTTGATGAGAGAAGTGGTATGGTGGATTTACTTTGTAGTTTTGTTGGGTATCTGATATATTAGGATGGGGAATATAGGGTTTTTATTTATAAGTATTTTTTTTGTTCTGTATTGTATGGTTGTTCGGTTGTAGATTTGGATTTTATAATTGTGTATTTTCTGATCTTTTTGTTGTTTTTTTCTTTCTATTTTAGTGTATATTCATTTCTGATTTTTTAGTTTGTCTTTAGTGGTCTCTTCCTTGTATTTGGTTAGGAAATTCATTAGGGTGATTAGGATGTGTCAGTAGGGAAACTCAAATTTTATGGATAATTAGCTCCATTATGCCTTAAGAGCACACTTCTAAATATGTGTACCACTGTTGTATGTTAGATCTTCTGGAAAGGCAGAAGTTTAATTTCATTTAACAGACAACCTATTACCATCCAAGAAGTGGTGTGAGAACCGCAAAACGCATCAATGTCATTTGTATATGTACTAAATAAAAACAAGTTGTCTACCAATGGGCGCCTCACCAGACCTTTTTTTTTCCCTGAGAACCCCCACTTTACAAGCACATATGTAATGTTTTTATTCATTTATTCTTGATCTTACCTAATTTTTTGATAAACACCTTTAATATATATTGTTATTATTAATCCAACATATTATTTGAATTTGATTCTCTGGATAATTTGATTCTGATTCTCTCAGTGTAGAGAGTTTGAGAAAGGAGCAGCATATGAGGAGTGCAAAAAATGCAGTATTTAACTAGCTGATTTTCTGACTTAATTTTAGAGCTCATGAACATGTATTTTCTGTTTCAATATTTTTTTAAGAACATGTTTTTTCACCAATGTAAAAATATTGAACTGAATTTTCTACTCCCTCTTTTGTTCTAAAATTGTTATATGGGATGTGGCATATGACATATATAATAGGAAAGGGGAAGCTAGATATCAATAATAAAAGATCTCAAAAAGGGACCCCAAAAAGCTAGAAATGGTCCTGCCTTTTTTTTTTAATATGTCTTTATTCATTTTCAATAAACAATAACAAAGAAAAGCAACAAGAATTGTAGATCTCACAGTGCATATAAATGGCATATTGACAACGTTTACAATATTGGCAATGATGATTTTCCAGGTGTCATGGACCATGTCCCTTCCGACACCCTCAATCAGAAATTTATACCAGTAGTAATCAAGTACAAAATAGGCATAAAAGTATCCTAACACAACACAACAAACGATGCTAACATATATACCAAACTAACCTTGTGCGAGTATCCCCCTGTCCTCCCCAAGTGTCACCACCTTCAGACAATTATTGACTCTGACACTGCCCCAGCTGCGGTAGACCTTTGCCTCACGAAAGTTCTTTGCGATTGAAAGGTAAGGCTCTTATACTCCAACCCCAGCCCCCAACTCCTAGGTATTGATTATACTCCCACCCCAGTCACCTCAGTGGACCCCTTGGCTGCCTAAAGGGCCAGGCGCTGCCCCTGCTGTGGGTCCTTGACTAGTCCCCCTAAGTTGTTCCATAGCATATCAGGAGGTATGTTGGAACATTTGCATGACCGCCTCCAGCTGCTCAGGGGATAGTGCCTTCAGTATAAATGGTTTCCAGGTTTTGAAAAACAAGGCAATTCTCTTGTCTGTTTGCTTATGGGCATAAAATTGCTCCTGGAGCATAATTTCAGGACCTGCCTTTTGAAATATACTTTAACAACGCTGACTGTGGACCAAGCTGGTAAATAATAATTACGACTTAAGCCCCCCATACACGTTCCGATTATTCTCCCGACCGATTTTCCGATCCTGTCACCCGATTTTTACCTAAAATGTTATGGTCGGTCGGCTGGCACGAAAAATCGGAATTCGAATTATCACCGATCCATCAGCCCGACCCTATTTATTAACAGCAGATCGACCAAAAATTTACGGACAGGTCCGAAGCGGTCCCGACCGATTTTTCAGCCGATTTTGAGAAATCGGGATCGGTCGGGTACATAATTCCGCATCCGATTAATCTCCCGATCGATTAATCTCCCGATCCCGATTGATCGGTCGGGCAAAATTCGTACGAAAAATCGGAACGTGTATGGGGGGCTTTAGACAGAGAGAGAGAGATTTTACTACACAGGCAGCGAGAGAAAGAATTCAATAACCAATGCCTTTTAAAGATTAAAAAACTAGTAAAAATTAAAAAAAAAGTTAGTGTAACCATGCTGATAGGAACAGATGTTAATCAGCATCACACATGCTGCTTGCTACTGCTCATTTCTAAGGTCTGCTACCGGCACAGACGCAGTAATAACAGATGGAAATTAGAGGACCACCTGGTTTCAAATGAAATTGTGTTATCTGCTGCGATAAATAAAACAAGTTTTCAATGTAACACAGAATCACTTTACAGTGAAGATGCAGTCTGCCATGTAAAATGCAGCTGTGGCTGGAATGTGACAAACGTAAACTGATTTCCATTCAGTTACCAAAATAATTAACATTATTTTTTTGTTTTTCTTTATTTCGACCAGTAATTTCCATTCTTTGGAGGAGTGATTCCCTGAAGAATCTTTATTTTGCTAATGTTCGTGTATGAGTGTACCATTAACGAATGGGTCATCTCTCCATCTGCAATATGTACATCAACACTTTACGTTCCTTAAAGTAGATTATGATTAGACCACCAATTTACACAATTTGTTCAACAACCCAAAAACACTTATAGAAAAATAGCTCAGTAGAAAATATTAAAACAAACAATACAAAAAGGATTCAGTAAGTGAATTACTGAGGTGGCTAGATTGAAGTGGCAAAATAACAAGGCAAACTCCAGAGTAATACGATTAAAATAACAGATTTTATTAACAAATTCAAAAAATCTGAAGCAGGCAGCTGTGTGGGTATGCACAATTCAGTGCATCCGATATGAGATACACAATACGCTTGAAAGTACCAATGTTTCAAGTTCAGATGTGTGTGCACATGGGTGATTACCACATAGGTACCACTCATGTAAAATAGTTCCCCCTACGCGTTTAAGCCTTACAGAACTGGGGAAGCCCACCGAAGAAGGCAGGCAGACCCAGGGCAGCAAGGGGCCTCCCTGTTCCAAACAAACCCCGAAACCTAAAGGAGTAACAAAGGTGTCTAATCCAAACATGGTCCAAGGGGGACAGAAGTGGATGGGAAGGCCCCCAATAGGCCTTTTGTGAGTGAAGGCCAGGTAGGACAGGGAAAGAACCATGTGGCGGGGGGACAAATGCATAGGGAAGACCCCATGTGATGGTCTTCAGGTGCCAAGCTGGTATGTGGACAGACCCAACAAGGGTGCAAGAGTGAGTCCTTATCATCAACACAATTCAGTGACACGGGGTCTGCCCTGTGCAGGGCCATATGGTGGTATGTGCCCATGTCCCCTGAAATTACATACTTTTCATGTAATCAGTGTCTCGGTATGCTGTATGTTTTATACATCATACAGAGACACTGATTACATGAAAAGTATGTAACAATTTTAACAGCATCACATACAAGTGTGGGTGCAACATAAAACATCGACACTTCACTAGACCTTAGGCCTCAAACCCCCAATCACAATATGAAACACCCTGGGTGTAAGTCTACAGCCACCTACTCCCCTTAAAAATTGTACAAAGCTACATCAATGAGACCTGGTGGGTAATGTCAGTAATGTCCAACATGTCAGTAATACCCCCCACTAGTGATGGCCGAACTGTCTGCAAGGCGACGAACAGTACGGGTGTTCGACCGCCCCGTTCACCACAAGGAAGAAGGTTATTATTCTTCCACTGGCCAGATCAGGAGCAGAAAGATCCAGTCAGTGGAAGAATTATTTTACCACAGACCCGCAAGCAGGCAGACATTGGACTTTTTCAAAAGTCTAATCTGCCTGTTCGCGGATGGACCTGGCCGAAGTTCGTCCATCACTACCCCCCACATGGAGAAACCTATATTTGATCAATGTTGGTGCGATCTTAAGCATAATCAAAGGGAGTAAACACACCAAAATGCCTGCCAACGGATGTATAAGTATGCTAATTATTTCAATTAAACCAAAATCGGCTAGGCACAACTAAATATTATTCGATATACATTCAATGTATACTCGATCAATCATAAATTTCCGACATGTCTGATCACTTTTAAGCTGGCCATACACCTTTAGATCTATCTGTCAGATATCCTTCAGATCTACCAACAACTATGTAGTATAGGGTCCTCTGTGATTGAACACAGGTAGACTTGATGGTTTAGAAAGTCCCTCATATTACATGGTTTTGGTAAAACAAAAGGAGATCTTAAGGAAATCTGACAGAGAAATCTAAAGGTGTATGGCCAGCTTTAGATCAATATTTTGGTTAATTACCTTTGATCTAGATCAAATGAACCACGTGGACAGGCAACGATTTCCGTTCGATTGTCTTAAAAATCGATCAGTTTAAGTTGATAGAACAGGAAAATCGAAATGTGTATGGGGTCCTTTATAGGTTTCCTACAACCAGACCAAGTATGTGGTAGCAGTCAGAGAGGGCAGATAAGTATAACAAGGTAACAGTGTGTCAAGCAGGGCAGCTGTCAGGTGGGGACAGGGGGCACTCTTATCCCAGGCCCGACCATTAAGGGGGGGCCGGGCAGTCTGCTGCCCGATTGGTGCAGCCTCGCAGGCACTATGCACAGGCACCCTAAGGCTATGTCTTCACATCCATCAGGAACCCTACGCTAAGAGCAGTGCTCCCGACAGATCCCAAACACTTTACCTGCCCGGTGAATGCTCTGTTCTCACAGGGGCTGAGCCGTTCCGCTGATGCAGGGGTTAGCGTAGCCCGTCTGGGCAGGGTCCTCCTCTCCTCCTGTGTCATAACCTGTCCCTGTGTGTACTAAATTGTGTTGTTTGTCCACTCTTATGTATTGTACAGCTCTGCGTAATATGTTGGCGCTATATAAATAAATGATAATAATAATAATAATAACATGCAGCAGGTAACATCGCACTAGCATTACAGGAGGGTACACAGGTTTCTACAGGAAATCATACTTAGTTGGGTAGAGGCCCCGAAAAATCACCTAGTATGGGGCCCCTGGTGTTAAGCATTGAAGAGGTCACATATGGGGACCCAATGAAATACATAACTAACACAGAACCCTAGTATATACCTCTTGTGTTTGAAATCGGATGACTAATACAGTCTTGTGTGTTTCTATAACAGTCTTGTGTGTTTATATAATTCTATATCCTGCATATGCTATTTTTATGTATAAGTGGCCTTCATATTTGGAAAGAAAACACATGCATTTGCTTGATAATGGCAGCCATGAATGAGGAACATCTGCTTAGTTATTTAGTTTTATATTATATTTATGACCTTTTTGTATCCAATCATATTTGATTATTTCCAGACAATGGTGAGTTTCAATACAGTCCCTTAGTTTAAGAGACCCTTAAGGCCCCCATACACCTTACAATCTTTCCATACAATTTCTGTACAATCTAATTTTGTTCTCAGGGAGGACCCGGCCCTACATAGCAGTGATATATACCTTCCAATCACTATGTATTCTATCAGGAAGGACCCGGCACTACATAGCAGTGATATATACCTTCCAATCACTATGTATTCTATCAGGGAGGACCCGGCACTACATAGCAGTGATATATACCTCCCAATCACTATGTATTCTATCAGGGAGGCCACTTTACTACACAGTTGTTGGTAGATCTAATGGAGATTGTATGGATCGATCTTAAGGTGTATGGGAGGCTTTACACCAACTTACAGAATTGTAGATTGTAGATTAAGGTTTCAACTGTTTACTTTCAGTTGTTCATGTTTTTATTTATTTGTGATTTACCTTTGCTGGCTTAATGTGGTAACTGCAAGTAAAAGCAATTTTCCAGCACTGTGTCATTACATTAAACTGCATCAATACTGCATCCTTGTACATCAAACCCTATCATCATTAAAGTGTCTACTCTGCCACACCTTAACCTGCCTACAAAACATTTTGCGTAGCTAACAGGAGTAAACAGGAATCCTACAGGGCAGTTGTGGTCAACTAATAAATCTGGGCATAGACGTGATGTTCTCCCGTTGTTATGCTAGCAGATCGACTGCACGGCCGGTTGTGCAGAGAATCGTCCGGGCACACTTTGTGGTCTGGCAATTACTTTGAACCCCATCCAAAGTAAAAGGATCGTTGTAAAATTTAAGGACATGTCTGTAAATTCTTAGATCGATTTAATGGCCTATTTATGGCCGAATTTTGCTTTTAAGACATTAGATGTGCTGCCGATTTCACAGCACATCGACCACCGTGAGCAGGCATGGTGGTCGATCGGCGGTAAAATTGGCCGCAAATCTAACTGTCTATGGCCAGCTTTAGTGATGATGTAAGGAGCTGCACTTGAGGCCTCAAAGGTCCACACATAATATTTTAATGAATGCAATGCTACAAAGAAGCAGTCACATAGACTATGTACAACAGACAATCCTGGAGCCACATTACATGAGACTGCCGCTTTGCAAACAATTCTAAACAAATGAATGTTGTTATTGAAGTGAAAGCTCATAATAGGAAAAGTGACTTTATTATAAATAGAAATATGACAAGGTGAAAAATCAGTTGATCAGGTGATGAAATACATGAAAACCATGTGTGATTATGTAACTTTTATTGCCTGCTTCCCTATGTCTGGATATTAACAATCATAATAAGTAGTGATGGCCGAACTTTCGTGAACTGACGTCACATCCGGGTTCTCTACCTGGTCTTTCAGTGAAAAGATTCTTCCTGCGGCGAGATCTCGCTGCTTATGATCCCACCGGAGGAAGAATATAGGGCTCCTTCTCGCCGGCGAACAGGGCGGGTATTGTCCACCCGTATTGTCCGCTGGCGAGAAGGAGGGCGAACATGCTTGTTCACGGCCGAACTGTCCACCTTGCGGACAATTCAGCCATCACTAATAATAGGCATTGATTAACATTGACCCAACATACACCTTTAGATCAATCCATACAATTTCCTCCAACAATTATGTAGTGTAGTGGCCTCCCTGATAGAGTACATATTAATTGTAAAGTAAAACTGTTTTGGCAAGTCCTGCAGGATTTTTTGGATGGGGATCTTCAAAGCGTAGAGAAGCGTATAGCACAGGGATTTACCATCCTGGCAGATCCCTGTGAGATCCGTTCCCTGAACCAATTCGGCTCAATGTGGGCAGGTGCAGTGTATGTCAGGCTTTAGAAAGGTCCTCATATTACATGGTTTTGGTAGAAGATATTTGCAGAAATTGTATGGTAAGATTGCCTTAACAAAAGAAAACAAATGTAAATAAATATTATTTTTATAATAATATATATAAATATATATATATAAATGTGCCAATGTAAAGGTTATTAATCACAACATAAAATAGACAAAATACATTCCTGAAGGAGAGTTAAAATAGATAAATATCTGTAGGGACAGGGTTGGCCCCAAAGTGGGTGGGCACAGGCGGCCAATCAGGGGGGCACACCTACGGCTCCGACAGACAGCTGCATAGGAAGGTGGCCCTAATCGAGTGGCTCGATCACCGGCGCAGTGTAGGGATATACAGTATATTTACTTGATTGTAATTTTAAGGTATAGAAATTATATATAGGTATATAAATCCCCATAGTATTTAGCATAGGCTATATTTTATCACTTTATCTGGCACTTCAACTACCTGAAAATGTTAACAAAGGTCTCATATCTGTTCTCCAGTAGGGATGGTTGAATTTTTTTTCAAATCATATATCACAGATTTTTTTCAAATTATAACCATATCCAGTCCCCAAACAGGGTTTCTTGCACGGCTAGAGGCAATAGGCAAGTAGTGTGCTTTAAAAGATGTCACTTCTGTCACAGGATACCTACAACCATTTATTAGGTAGTTGGTCTCTAAAGGTGGCTATACACATATCAATAGCTGGGCTCTAGGCTAGGCAGGCATTGACTGTATTTTACATGTATATGTACTCCTACTTGAATCTTGGTGTGCTTTGCGTATAAGGGCTAATTCTACGAAACATATGTCTTTATGTGTTAAACTCCCTTTTCCTTATGCGTCTGCTTCTCTTTCATTGGACAAACAAAACTCTTCTTTCTAAAAGCATCTCCTCCCAGTAGGATCCAAGCTGTGAATCACAAGAGCAGATTGTGTGGGCAACTTTTCCCTATATCTCAATAGTAGAGAATAAAGGGGATTCATGGTCCCCAGATAGTTTATGCCCATGAGCATGACACACACACTTAAAGTCTGCCAACTGGTATAAATCTGGTCTGCAAACTGGTATAAATCTGGTAGCAATAAAAAATGAGCAACTTCCGCATAATTTACACGTAGAGGAAATTACTGTCCATCTTTGAAAGCTAGTTCAAAGACACAGAGAGGGTTTCAAAGCAGACGATAATTTCCTAAATGTGATGTCTTTCCCTGTGAACTGTGAAATGTCTTAACTCAGGAATGTCCTTACATAAAAGAGATCCCTGGTCTTTGAGCAGGTTGTTGGCTTTTTAAAATAAACATCAGGCTATCTTTAGAAGAACATTACACAAGACATAATACACAGTATGCACATGATTTAGCTACAAAGGTGTAGTCATTCCTTTAAGCCGGCCATAGAAGTGCCGATTCCCGGCCATAGTTGCGGGCGATCGACTGGCGCCAAATGCATAATGGTCGGTCTCCGCAACTACAGGGGTGCCCACTTTGAGGTTTCGACCCAAAAAGCGGCAGGTCAAATTGCACGCCGATCCATCCTGCTGGTTTTTTTTGTGGCCAAATACTGCTGCAGGCAGTTAACTCCGAGGGGGAGTCTCTTCCCCTCCAAGTTAATTGGCTGCAATCCGACAGGAATCTCCTGTGTTAGTGGCGCACACAGGATTCCTGTCAGATCTGTAGCCGACTCATCACAGTGTGGTGACCTCACCACGTCCTAATGAGTCTGCTTCAAACCGGCCATGGATGGAGGTGTCTATGGCTGGCTTTAAGGCTGCCATACACGGGTCGGATTCGCACCGGATTCCGGCCCGATCGATTCCGGGCGCGTGCACGCGAAACGATCGGGCCGGAATCCCGTGCAGCCCACCTTGTCCGTCCGATCGGGTCCGACTGATCGGGGGCTCAGAATCGGATCCGCCAGAGAACCAACCTGTTGGTCTTTCGGGTCCGATTCTGCCCAGATCAGCGGGAGTTGCATTCCGGGAGGTGATCAATCGGACACGGATCCGGCAGGACAAGGTGGTATGCAGCGATCGGATTCCTTAATTGGCCAATCGATCACACCTGAGGATCCTGGCGGAATCGCCGGAATCGATCGGATGGTGAATCGATCAGCCAGGGAATCCGTGCCGTGTATGGCTAGCTTTAGACTTGATGGGGTTTAGTGCTAACTGGTAATCCCCAGAACCCAATGAGGTTTCAGGGAACTCTTAACAAACCTAAACTGGCCAGATTTGATTATCGCTTAAGCCGTCCATGCAAGTTTAGATTTTTCGTCGAACTCCCAGCAAATTGACCGCGCATGATGACGGCTTCCCCCACAGCCGGTCATGACGAGAATCGTCCATGCACCCTTTGTGTGCCGGAACTTACTCTGGATGTGGACACTGGTCCCCATCCAAAGTAAGCAGATCTAAATATTACGGACATGTCCGTAATGTATTAGATCCATTTGGGGTCCGATTTATGGACAAATTTAAAATTGCGGCCAAATCAAATCGAAGCATGTATGGGGGGCTTAATCCGTACCCTGCTATTAGCCGTATCACGCTACCTGCAATTTCACCCCAATACTCACCTTCTCCTACTACTCCTGAAGACTGGGGAGCACGATGGGGATAGACTCCATAGCTGTGCTCTGCGGACAAGATGGGTAGGGTGGAGGATATGTTCCTTGTGTGGATTTGGTGTGGTCTAAAGTTCTCCCTGGAATTTTTTAATAAAGTTTTGATGGTTTTAAAAAGGACCTTACATCTGAAAGCGGATTTCATAACCATTTGTCCGGATTATGCTTTATTACTTCGGGTCACGGAGTACATCCCACTGAGAGGTCTTGGACTGTTTAACTTATGTATCAACAGGTCCATTTGGACAATGTATTACTTCCTG
>CM070040.1:7655440-7668618 GCA_036250615.1 Ptychadena robeensis | reverse complement strand
CATAAAATTTATTATCTGAAACCAGTGTATCTGCTTCCTTTTAAGTAGTATAACCCTAGGCAGGGGAGCGCAAATCCAGGCAAGTGGCCCATTGCACCACTGAATCAGCTCACCATCCACGCCTACCTTTTTTCTTGTTTTATAATGGATATTGACATTATGAAGCAAGACAAATATGATACAATCAGCCCCCAGCAGCCTCTCTCCTTCTGCCCCAGCAGCCTTTCTCCTTCTGCCCCAACAGCCTCTCTCCTTCTGCCCCCAGCAGCCTCAGCCTCTCTCCATCACCCCCAGCCTCTCTCCTTCTGCCCCCAGCAGCCTCAGCCTCTCTCCATCACCCCCAGCAGCTCCCAGCCACTTAGTCAATCATTCTCATATCATACGCATGGTGAAGATGAACAGAAGCTGGCGCTGGGAGTGGAACGAAGAGGGGCGTGTACAGTAAATCCCTCCCTCCTTCTGTTTCCACTTCCTGATTTGAAGAAGCTCTGTGGTGTCGGGATGCGGTGGTGATAGATGACAGTTGCGGCGGGCCTGTGTGGAGGGGTCTGAGTTGCACCAACAGCCGGCAACAGCTGCTTGTCCAGCGCTGGTTTAGGACAGACCTGGGGGCAGTCTGGGGGGCAACTGCCTCCCTGCCCTCCTTTCCAGCCCTCCCCTGACCTTAGGTAACATTATTATTTTGAAGACTCAGGTCACTGCAGGGCAGAGTCTCCCACAATATATTGTACTTTACATTTAAAGGAAACTTTTGTATTTAACCTATTCATTTAGTCCTGGAGGTATAATTGCCCTTCATTTCATGCATTTCACGTCATAACAAGATTTCGTCCAGATTACCCCTCCTCATGGATGGGTGTATACAATCCAAGGCCACAAATTTCACTACCATTCTGTTATACTTATACATTTGCTATGTGTCTTCCAATGGGGGAAGTCATACGCCCTATTTCCATATACCGCAAATGATCTGACATTCGCTGTTAGTTTTGCAATATGGGCAGTCACTTTGGGCTCCTACTCTCACAGGCATATATATTGGGGTTTTTGTTTTTGTCTTGTTTGGGTGGCTGTTTTTTAACCTCCTGGGCATTGTGCATGTGGCACGCTTGTTTAAAAAGTGCGCCACAGATGAACACGGCAGATAAATAAAATCCACCTCAATTTCCTGCCCTCCAGGAGATCCCAAACACATCCCTGGTATCACCAGTGATGCCAGAGATATGCTCTAAAAAAGCGACGCCACCTCCATAACATGGACTGACAGCATCATAGCTGACATCATTGGGGCGGACCTGGAAGCACCTGCGGGTCGGCCGATGCACAGAAACACTGGGGGATTTCAGAGGACAGGTGAGTTTATGTTTTCATGCCTTTACACATACTACACTTATATGTTAGGTATGCAAGGTAAGTTGAGCAAAAAAATTTTTTTCTAGATATAAGTTAGTACCTAACCTTGCAGTGCAGGGCTCTTGTCCAAACCACAGGCTTAAACTTTTTGCCCATTTGATATTTGTGTCCAGTTGTGGATAAACCTACCATTTGGTTACAAATGTAGTGAGCCAAGATGATATTGGCCTTAAAGCTTGCTCACTATACCATTGATGGATGTGTGGGAGAAAAAACTCTGATCAATTTAATATCCTTTGTCTTTAAACAAACTAAGCCTGGAGTCCTTTTATATTTTTGCCATGTGTCACAATTTGCAATGCCCTGTAAGCGTCTGCCTAGATAACTTTAATTTTCTTTATTTTCTTCTCCAAACACCATGAAATATGAGAGCATAAACATATGAGCATTGATTGATAGTGAGGGCCAAACTGTCTGCAAGGTGGAATATTCACTTTTCTTCTTGCCGTCAAACAGTATAGTTCGACCTGGCCCGTTCTCAAGCTAGAAGAAATGTATTATTCTTCCACAAGCTGGATCTGGCCAGAGGACTAATTTTTTCAATAGAGACCCCAATCTCTAACAAGAAATCGGCCTTAAAAAACAGAAGTGACGTCAGTGAAGTCACATCCGAAAATCTGAATAAGGAACAGTTACAGGAAGTGAAGTTAGTGACGTTCCTTTTTTCCAATTGAGATTCCCCACGAACATAATAACTTGGACATAATAACTCTTACATTTATTTATTGTGACTTCTGGGGGGGGGTTTGTATATTTCTTATATGTGTTTCAAACGTATGCAACACATATATACAACAGATATACAATATATGTATATTGGCTTCATGTAATAATTAATGTTATTATTACATGTTTCCTATATTAAAATGTATATACATGTATGGTTTGTTTTAATTAGCGGCTTTTTAGCTTAAGGTGTTACAGTTTTGTGATTTCTATAGAGATTAATATCACCCTATTTTAATCACATTGTATGTTTATTATGTAATGCAATTTTGGCATATACATTTCTCTGTGTTTTTTTGGTATTGTAAAAGTGTGGGTTTTTTGTTTGCAATTGTCGGGTTTTAATTAACTGTTTTAGTGTTTTTTTGGCTACGAATTGCAGTTTTTTTAATTACATGGTATTTGTTATATACAACTGTGTTTTTTGTTTGGAATTTGTTATTTTTAATTTTGTTTTTAGTCCATTGACTAAAAATGGGATGGGAACATACCCTAAGCTCTGGGCAAACTAACTGGAAATCGGACACCGAGTGGCCTTAAGGTTAGGTCTACACTAGGCAGCCCCAGAGACCACGGTTTACCCGCTGTTCTGGTTGTGTTTCAGAGAGTTAATACTTAAAGTATTGGAAAGTGCTATACTTCCCATTAGCAAACCACGTGTCATATACATTATGTAAATCTTGCACACCAGGGGCTAGAGTTAATAACCTGGCCATTGTCTAAAAACAACACAATTTGATTGTTGTGGTTTATTAAATGTGTTTCTGGCCATAGCATTGATTCTGATATTGATATTTCAAGGGAGAGTAAATGTACAATCCTTAAAGTATTCATAGCCTAAAGCTAGCCATACATGTGCCGATTCCATGGACAATCGATCACCCATCTGATCGATTCCGGCGATGCCAGAGGGAATCGGATGGGCGATCGATCGCCCAATTAAGCCTGTCCCTACCACCTTAGGCCAACGATTCCTGGACGATTCCGTGCCCGATCGATCACTTCACAAATGGCAACTCCCCCTCGGGGCCATGTCGATCGGGCAGGGTCGATCGGGCAAGGTGGGCTGCACTCAATTCTTAGCCGATCGATCGGCGTGCACGCGCCCGGTGATCGATCGACCAGGAATCGTGTGCGGAATCGTCCCGTGTATGGCTACCTTTATTCCAAAATGGATTAAATTAATTTTCTCATTAGAGTTCTACACAAAACACCCCATGATGACATGAAAAAGGTTTACTTGAGTTTTTGGCAATTAAAAAAATCCAAAAATAAGAACTCACATGTACATAAGTATTCCCAGCCTTTGCTCAATACTTTGCTACACATTTGGCAGCAATTACAGATTCAAGTCTTTTTGTATTTTATGCCACTAGCTTGGCACACCTATCCT
The DNA here is from genome assembly GCA_036250615.1 of Ptychadena robeensis. Classification (NCBI taxonomy): domain Eukaryota; kingdom Metazoa; phylum Chordata; class Amphibia; order Anura; family Ptychadenidae; genus Ptychadena; species Ptychadena robeensis. The sequence goes on along the minus strand of CM070040.1, from coordinate 7,665,086 downwards.
TTGCCAGCTTTGTCCATTTTTCTTTGCAGCATCTCTCAAGCTCCATCAGATTGGATGGAAAACATCGGTGCACAGCCATTTTCAATTCAAAAAGAGATGTTTTTCAATTCAAAAGAGAAATATAAAAAAAAATTGTAACCATTATGAGTTAATTGCAAAGCCCCTGAGCATGCTGGAGATGTAGAGAAGGGCTTGGGGTATACTATAAAAAATAAGTATTGCTCTAACACAAATAACATTATTGACATTATGTTCAATGTCAAATCAGAATTTCGAATGCGAAATTTCGAATTTGACTTGTAAATTTATTTATACAATAACTACGTACTAGAGCACAATTTTTTTTCAATGTTCCCACAACCCTCCTATACATCTCCAGCAATTTGTTGTTGATTATACCATTTTCAGAGGCTTTGCAATCAGCCCACAAAGTCAGCTAGTCAAAATATTCATATGACTCTAGTCTGAAAGTCATTCAGGTGCATTTTGGAAAACTCCACATGAGCTGCCATGTGCTTTTTACTATGGAGTGGCTTTCATCTAACACTCTGCCATACTGGCCTGATTGGTGGATTGCTGCAGAGATGGTTGTCCATCTGGAAGGTTCTTCTCTCTCCACAGAAGCCCTCTGAAAGAGTGACCGTCTGGTCACCACCTGACTAAGGCCCTTCTCTCCCCATTCAGTTTAGTAAGCAAGCCAGCTCTAGGAAGAATCCTAGTGGTTTTGAACTTCTTCCACTTACCAATTATGGAGGCCCCTGTATTCATTGGGACCTTCAAAGCAATAGCAATCCTGTCTCAGCTAGGATGCTGAATAAACAGTGTCCAGGATTTTATTAGCAGTCTGGGACTGCAACATTGTTAGGTGGTTGAATGACCTGGACTGTGAAATAGGTTTAAGGGGCCTCCTATTCTACCCACCCAGTACCTGTGGGGAATTTTTGGCTGTGATGGTCTTGCTGAATAGTGTTGAGCTCGAATATTCGATTTTCGAATATTTAGCTCGAATATCGCTATTCCGCCATTTCGCGAATATTCGCGAATATATCATTGGATATCCGACATCGGATATCCGATTTTTCGCGATTTATTGCGCTTTTATAATCGCAATTTTATCATCGCGATCCATTGCAATGAATGGGATCGCGATTATATAATCGTAATGCAATTTTTAAAACGGAAATGACGGATATTCTCCCAGTCGAATATCCGAGCTCCATTGACTTGCATGCATTGCGCATATGTGATCGCAATTGCGATTTTCAGATCGCAATTCATGTCGTAAGTGCGGGTATTCGAGATTACGAATATGGAATAGAATATTATGGCGGATATTCACGAAATTACGCGAATTCAAATATTGCCTAGTCGCTCATCACTATTGCTGAAAGATATCTTGATGAAAACAAAAGCTGGATGGCTTCCCTCTGGTGAATAAGCAAATTGTTGTTTTGGGACAAATCTTCAAAAGGAACGGTAAGACATCTCTTTTTTGTGTAACCAGAAAGATTGTTGTTTTGAATGGATGCAGTAAAGTCTTACTGTTAATTATTGCACAATGAAGTGTTTTTTTGGTTAAATCATTGAACTCCAGTATGGTGACCATTGACCTCTGGACCCTGCAAGTTCACTATATATATATATATATATATATATATATATATATATATATTTATTTATTTATTTTTTATATATAAATCAACATCTCTACAAGTATGACTTATGACATCCATTGCATGCCAGTATATGTTAAATTCCTATACAAGCACACCTATTTCTGCTTTAGCACAAAATCCCTGCTGTAATAAAAACTCTCATCTTACAATGTGACCAGTTGGATGACAAAATCCTGCTATACCCAGCTGATACGTCAAAATTTTTCAAAATAGGATTTTTTTATTATTAAAATCATTGGCTTCCCGCTGGCTCTCCCGAGCAGCCACAGTTAAATACCTCATCTGTACTGTATGTACTGTTTCTATAAGTAGAGCCCTGCTGATAGAAGCAGTACAGCAGAGAGACATACATGGAAGTGGCCAGCCAGCAGCTTCCATGTATGTCTGCCTGTTAGCTACGATCACTTTGATGAATATGTAATGTAATGTATTACAAGATATTATAATATGTATAACAATTTATACATGTTACTGAGACCAAAAATACCCAAAACTATAAATTGTATTCAACAGACTTTTATACCCATAAATCCTGAATCATAAATTTATCCTGAAGAAGTGGTCAAAATAAACTTTCAACTGCAATGCGTTTCGTGTTCTTCATGAAACACATTGACGTTGGAAGTTATTTTTACCTACGAATAAAGAAAATGGTATCACAACAGGCGCCTTGCACGAATCCTCCATTTTTTTCTTGTAAACTTGAACCTTGGTTCCAATATATTTATTTGGAACTAGGAGAAATACTGTCAGCAGTTCTTCAATACAAACATAAAAGCTGAGAAGCTAACTCTTTTTGAAGTGATCAGAGCTGTATATAACACTTGGGCATCCTTTGTTTCCAGTAACTAAATGATTTAAAGAAAGACCTTTAGGCTTTATATAATGTTAAGCAGCAAACAGCTATGGCCAAGGAAACATGAAAAGCTTGGACATAGAAAAGTCTGCAGTACAGGTTCTTTTTTGTATGTCACTCAAATTGGTTGTCCCTTTTGTGTTGTCTCCTGGTTGTCTGAAATATACAAATCGACTTAGTTTATATTTAATGAGTCCATGACATTATTGCATTTGGATGGCTGTATATAAACCCAAGAGAAAAATCATGACATTGCTTTAGGCATATTTTGGGGGAAAGCCCACCAAAAACAAGCCATGTACAATACTGTCTACTAGATTAAATAAGAGCATTTAAATTATTAATGGTTAAATCCACTGGGGTTTTTGTTTCTGGGAATAGCTTTTGTCAAATCTTCTACAAAAAAACAAAACTGTCTTTCATGATCATTTTATCTTTTCCTTTTTTTAAATTGAAAATAATAGAATCTTAAAAGATATACATTTGAAGATTGTGTTTAATGTGTAGAATATGTTTTAAAAGAGTTATTGACCAGTATTTTGGTTTGAAAAGTGTGGGTACAGGTTTCTATTATGTTTCAGTCACTGAAAACGATTACACTGTTTTAATAGCTCATCTTCATGGGGGTGCTTAATGGACACATATGTATCAGTGAAAAAGTATTCCCTGCAGGGTAAAACATCAAACAACTAAAAAGGTGAAAGCTTTCAAAAGAGATAAGATAGTGGTGATAAGTACAATATTTAACATTGTAATACAACATTATAAATAAGGAGGTGTCATGTGGCAATCACTGTTTCAGTGAAGTATCTTTTATAAGGATCTATTAAGGTGGTAATGGCAGGGACTATCTTTAATTGCTCTATATTCTATAAAGAGATATGACAGGTATTAAACAAAGGGTTGACCCTCCCTCATTTCTGTAACCCGCCCCTAAAGAATAGCATAGATCTGCAGCTGATTGGTTGAGTGTTCACGCGTGATGACGTCATCAAGCCTCCGTCCATCTGACAGGGAATCACTGCAATACTTGTATTTGGATGGGCACCCTTGTCCCTGTAAGGGCAGCTGGGATCTGGTCACAGCATGCTGGTTCTGCAGTGCTTCATATGGAATCAGTGCGTGTCACTTCCTGGGATTTAAAAGATTGGTCATGTGTCCTGGCTGGCCAATCATGGTCCTCCTACATGTATATAAGGGATCCAGCCCTTTTCTACTATGCCTCAGTGTCCAACATATCTGCCTAGACGTGTGATCGCTATCTGTGTTCCTGTGTTGCTGATTCCTGTCTGAGCTCTGAGACTTTGATATATTTAACTCTTGTCTGCCTGGATTGACTCTTCTGTTGCCAACCTGGACTGCCTGACCTGTACCTCTGCTGCCAGCCCTGATCCTTTGCCTGCCTGACGATGCTACTGCCTCATCCCTTGGTTGTTGCCCCTGGTTATAACCTGGCCTGCTTATAACGTCCGTGTCTCTGGTACCTCTCCCTGGTGCCCTCTGGACCAGCTGCCTCATGTGCCTACCCTCCCTCCAGAGGTAGCGACCTGGTGTTCCCCTCAGGAAAGTCTATCCCCACCATCAGGGGTATTGTGAAGAACTAGTCGGTTCACTAAGACAATGCCCTTAGAGGTGGTAGCACTCGTGGCACAGTGGGTCCACACCCGCTGGTTTCTGACAGTCCACCACCAAAGTACTGGTGATCAACCACAGAAAAATGGACAAGTCCGCTCTTTGAGTTTGACGTGACTGGGATCGTTCGCTCCAGGTGGGAAGCTTTGATCTGCGACCGAATTTGCCACAAAATCACCTGCGGGTTTATGCACGTATTTTGACTGCTGCTCAGAATGAATGCAGAGAAGTAACCAAAGGGCAGTTTCAAGCATGAGAAGACACCAAGAGAGTACATTTTCATCTGCATCTTAGACAAAAGCGAGCAATTAAACGCAATGGACACAAGCCCTTTTATCTATCAATCCGGAAATCTGAGTAAGCAATTTCAGTAAAAGAAAGAAGATTAAAGCATAAATAGTTCTAGAGTAGTACCCTCATCACAAAAAAGCACACAACACTACAAGTCATTTCCATTGGTGATATTGGAATTTGTAGTCAGATCCCTTATCCCGCTGAAAATGCTTCTATGGCAAATTCAGTGCATCAATCACAATTACATGACTAAGCAGTCTCCCCCAGCATGGAATCCCAGCCTCAGCTTTCCGCCTCTTCACAACATGGGGACAGTACCTAGACATACGCTTTATGAAATATTAACACAGGTCTCCATATGTTAGCTATAAGATGTTGCTGGAAGCTTGAAAGAAAATGTCTTCATTGCAGTCACATGCACTTGATTCTTAAAGAGGCTTGATAGTGTGATACCGTAGGACAAATCTAATTTTATGAGACAAATATTGTTGTGGCGCGATAGCAGCTGCTAACGAAAATTACATATGCCGTTTTGCTGCCTCTGATCTTTTCTTTTTGGCTTTGCGCATAATTATTTTGTAGGTTCATACTTTATTTATGGAAACGGGTTGTTGTAATAAGCACAACACCGTAACAAAACTTCAATACGTTTTCTCTTTTGTCTTTTGTAATGCAGATGGGCTTAATCTAAATAAGCCTAATCTAAAAAATGTAGGAAAGTATCTGTGTGGACCATCTTTCAACAAAAACCATGGGCAACAGTCCAACCAAAAGTAGGAGAAGCTTACAATGATCTCAACAAAAAAAGTAAAGCTAGGTATACATGGCTCAATTTTCCATTTGATTGATTTAAAAAAAAAACTATTGTTTTAAAATGATTGTTTTGGAAAACATAATGTGATCGATGGATCAGTTTCTTTACCTAAGGTGGGTTTACACATGTAGATTTTTTTCTTTAATCAACTGCCAATTTGTTTTTTTGTTCAATGTCGTTCATTCTTTTATCAAATGTAACATTAGATTTTTTGTTTGTCTATCCTGATATTGAATGAAAATTCATTCGAAATTTACCAACATGTTCGATGACCTTTCAAACGATTTTTGTTTAAGGTCGAACAAAATGTATCCATCAAACAAATTGGCCATTCTAGATTTTTGTTCAATCAACCAAAAAATGTATCGTTCTTTGTCGATCGAACGAAAAAATCTACACGTGTAAACGCGGTTTTAGTTACAAACCGATCGGAAAAAAAACCCAAACTCATCAGATACTTGAATGATTGACTGAAATGTACCAACATGTCCGATTTCTGCTCATTTTATGTTAGTTTTGGATCACTTGTGGTCGATCAATTCAGCTAAAAAGCAACCACTTTTAAAACTATTATTTTTTTAAGTTAATTGAATGGAAAAATTTTATGTGTATGGCTAACTTAAGGGTTTGTTAATAAATTATGTAAAGTCTATCTAAATTTGGCCATCATGTGTTTCACCACTTCTAAGTAAGGTTTTCCTGAACGAGAACTTATTGAGAGGTGTGTTAATGTTGGGTGTGTTAATGATCTCAACTGTTAGGTGTGGGATCTGATAAAAGGTTCCTGGTATAGGGTATGTTTCCATGGCGTAGAGAGATCCGTCGACACCCTGACTAAGGGCTAAGCGCATTCCTTGACAGGGATGACAACTGGGCCCATCCAGATACCCACCTATGGTACTCACTGTGTCCAGCCGGTCCGCCTGCCAGTGTGGGTAGACATGTATATGGATTGGCTCTGTTACCATCAGGGTCAAGGAATGCAACCAACGCAGGGGGTGTTGACGAAGCCGAAATTGCCATGGAAACATACCCTTAGATGATAAATAAGGAAAATCATCAGCAGTTTGGTAATAAATGTGAGCTAGCATTGGTGAGATCTGAACTCCCCAGTGTATCATGAGGCAAAAGTTAATTATGTATTGGATCTAAAGAGGTTACATCAGGTAAATCAGAGGGAGGTTTTGTAGGGTTGTAGGTATCAGCTTGTTGTAACTGTAGGGTTGAGTTTTCATCATTTTCCTCCTCCCTTTTTAACAGAGATGCAGTAGGAGATAAAGCACAATAGCACAATAGAAATTTAAAGCACAATAGAAATTTACCAAAACATCCAAAATCAGATAAAAGGTCTTTATTGCAACGGACCATTGTTGAAATCAATAATAGATGGATAAAATCACATATTTACATGACATATTTCTTAAAGGGTACCACTTTACATTAAATATATTGAATGACAAGTCTTTAGGAGCATCCAGCGCTTCCAATGTGTTTTCCCAAATTCTGGCTTCCTCAGAGAAGGTATGGGGTTTCCCAAATTCTGGCTTCCTCAGAGAAGGTATGGGGTATGCAGTGAGAGCAAATAAACATCATCAGCAAAACCAATTGGCTTGGAAGGTGATGGGGAAAGATGATGAGTTATGTTTTGCTCAGGTCAAGTTTAAGGAATCTGTCAGTCATCCATGAAGAGATGGCAGATAGGCAGTGCAAGATATTGTCCAGGAGTCAAGACAGAGGGAGTATTAGCATATAAATGGTACTGCAGGCCAAATAATGAGAAAAGTTTACCATGGGAGGAGGTGTAAAGGGATATAATCTCTCCGGCATTATTGATAGTTCAACTTTTATTTAAAAAAATACTTTACTGTCAGGTAATATTAGTTGTAAAAAAAGAAACAGATTATTTGCACATCACAGGTCAATCAGGTATCAGGTTACCATCAATAACGAGTGACCCACCCATTAAATATCAATGGGCTCGTCAGTGGGCACCTTTTTTGCCCATGCGGCAATGCATCTTAAACTGTGGGCTATCCACCCACAAACGTTTGAGCAGCACCAACACGTCCATGCCTCCCTGTGGAAACAAGCTCTAATTAGATGTCCTATTGGTTTGCTTCTAAACAGAAATTTCCATCTAGTATTTCATGCCAAGTCTAAAAAAATAAGTAGGGGTTCTTCTTAGAAGAGATTTATCTCTAATCTTTTAGTCACATACAGATTCTGGGACTCCTTCCCTATTAGCCAAGAGACAAAGCTCCTTCCAGGGTACAGCCTCTACTTTATGTCAATCCCTCTATAAAATCTCAGACATTTTGTGTCTCTATCATACTGCAATGTCTTTCCCTAGTCATTTTCCAAGCAGCTTCACTAGAAGATCTAAAAGAAAGGAAGAAATCACAGTTATCGTATGCAAGCATTGGCATCTCAAGGACTCACATCGAATTTAAGAATTACATTGAAATCTGTTAAAATTTTCATACTGATTTAAGCAAAAAAAAGGATATAATATTACCTCCTGCAGGTTAAAGTGCACTGAAACTCACCTATTCCATTTGTACTCTATGTCCTTCATAGACAAACCCCCATTATATGGACAATCTGTGTTGTCAGTATCAACTGTCTCCATGACCCCACATTTTCAGTAGACCACTCAGGGGTAATAATGTATAGTGAAGAGAAATAATAATATTCATAAAATATTGCAATTTTTTCACCTAATATTCTCAATAAATTAGTAAATTCGAGAATTTGTGATTTCATTATTACCTCCATTGTGTACCTGCATCGGCACTTGTACATGTGCATATTGTGAACACCATATTCCATCTCTATATTGCTGAAACCCAGAGCTGTTTCTGTCTTGGGATCCTATGCGAGATCTTGTTGGGGCCCCTTTTTTGTACACTATGATAGTAAGAAGTTTAAACCCTTTGATGATCTGTACCTCACTGTGTTACACTTTCAAGAAAAAAAGAACACGCTAGGTTCTTGAAATTGAAATTAACACTTTGTTTGGCTTGCTGGGGAGGGAGCATACCTCTGCATTTAAAAATAAGGAAAGTTTGCCCAGATGTGACGTCATAAGGTGTAAACAATGGCCCATACCGTTGTAAAATCTACAGAAATTACCATTTGAAGTCTTTATCAGAATGCTTTGTGGCCGGATGACAAAGGAGGAGAATAACTAGGAAACAGGGTCACCCTATGAACCATGTTATTCCATTGTTACTTCAATAGCAACATAAGTATTGATTATAGCAACATTAATATTGATACAGACTGTCCTCCATCTAGGGTAGCTTGTAATTAAATGTTGCTATAACTCTGGGTTATTGGGCAAGGGTTCAGTTGTTGTTCTTTGGGGATCATGGCAGTTACAGGCTTCCTGAAGATCTTTAAATGGCCAAAAAAGTCCAAACTTGCTGTCCAGAGAAGCTGCAACTGCAAGCATTCCCTTCTGCCACACACTTCACACACAAAACAATTCAATGCAGCCTACTTACTATCTGAATCCACGTTTATCTTAGTCCTGCTTTTCCCTCCATCACTCATCCGATTGGCTGATTGAGGGTATGGGCACTGTATAAAGTAGAAAGAGCCAATCAGTTGCAGTTCTCATTTCCACTCTCTCAGACAATCTTCCCTGAACTGAGTAGCATCTACAGTTTAAGGGAGGGGGCAGGAGTGAGCCCTAAAAAACTTTACTTTACTGGTGTTGATTTGAGCTCCCCCAACTTTTGGCATGTTAACCCCCTGAGCATTTTGCCGAGGTCCAGATTTCTGTACCAAAAGCGTTACGCTCATTGAAAAAAAATATTGTAGGCCTGTAACTGACCAAGATATGTAAAACACGGGTCTAGTAGACATTCTAAATGTATAAAGTTTTTTACAAATACATATAATGATCAAATTAAATAGAAAACACAAAAATCTGCTCAAACTAGAATAAATTTTTTAAATCAACCAAGACTGACAGGCGGTCTGATACACCGCGCAGGGAACAATGTCGCACGCTGGCACATTTGCCGGCTGATTACCTGCAGCTTGCCTGTGGCTTAGGGCTCGCTCCTGCCGCATTGGTGGGAGTGCACCTTATTGATTTAGCTGAGACAAAATGCAGAAAAATTGCGCCTGTACTGCATTCATACATGCAGTACGGGCGCTGTTTTTCCGCGTCTTGGGACACCTCCATTGATCTCCGATGATCTGAGATGTCTCTGTGCGGTGCTGCAATGAAGACGCGGCATCCCGCAGCTTCATATCATCACCATGGACACGACACTCAAATAGAGCAGAGTGGACACTGTGCCATTTATTAGAATGGGAAGTGTCCTGTCTACGTCTTTTTGCAGTGACAAGCCCTTACAAAGT
>CM070040.1:7643923-7655257 GCA_036250615.1 Ptychadena robeensis | reverse complement strand
CCCCCCCCCCCCCCCCATCGATGACATGCACCAACGGCATGATCTCAAACACCGTTCTGATACATTTCAGCAACTTTATTTAGCCCGAGTTAACTCGGGCTGAGCGTCCAGAAGGTTAATAAACTTCAATTTCTTTTCCACACACGCACACAAAAAAAATAAATTTTTGATCAACGGGTCCTTGAGCAAAATGCGCTAGACTTTGGGAGCACAGTTACAAATGTTGCTAGACTTTGGGATGCGGTTCCAAGGTGCTTCTAGAGGGAAGGGGATGGCTTAAAGCATCCCTAAATTTGGGGGAAATAGCCCCTTGGGAACAATATATTCTTTTTTAAATGTGAACTTAAAATCGCGTATGGGAAAAAGTTACCCACTTTGGGGTCACAGTTCTCTGGAACTAAGGGGGCCAGAGACCCCCAATTTGGAAGCATTGTAGTTATAGCCTACAACCATGCCAAACCTGGTGTCTCTAGCCCATCAGGTTAAAAGCTCAAAATCTGTAGTCATGCTGTTCTTCAGGGGGAAGCACGTCTCAACAGAGCTTGGGGTCCCCCTAGTGATCGGAGGGGCCCTATGTACATGCATAGTCTGCATAGTGCAAGACATGGCCTTGCTGAGCCCACCAAGTGAGGCACTTCACCTGTCCTCTTTCTCTGGCCAGGGAGGATCAGCTGACTGCAGGCATCCAGCTGCACTAGAGTGTTATACACATCTTACTTCACTTCAGCCTTATGAGTTTTTCACCTTATTTTTAATTTATATTATTAAACCTGTTGATAATGCACTAGGTTGTGCGCTCTTTTTTGTCTTTCTAGAGCAGAATAGCAACTTCACAACTGGTTCAATGGACAACTGCCAGGTGCACTTGACGTGTCTATTCCGCAGTTGGCACAGCTGTAAGGAGCCTCTCTTTTGCTATTTTGCCCTAAAGAATAAATTCTTAAAAAATCACACAATGTGATTTCCTGAATTTTTATTTTGAATTGCAGTCTCTCACAGTTTACAATTTTAGATCCCTTCATGGTTTTTAAGTTGGAGAACTTGAAAAATCGCAAGGTGTTCAAATACTTATGTTGCTCACTGTATATGTATTGCTGGTGTACCTATTGTAATGATTTGTATTTATTGTAACTATATCAGGAACCCTTACTAACTCAAGATAATTCAAAACCATGGCATTTGACAATTGATATCTTGTTTCCTCCCCCTCCTTTTTTTACTGCATTTTACTTATAATCCATTATCTGCAGTATTCATTTAAAGGTTTAGCAGTGGATCATGTAAATTATCTAAATCTATCTAAATCTATTATCTAAATTATCTCATTTATGAACTCTGATATACATTTTTGCTATTTATAAAATGTTGCTATTGTTGTGTCTAGGATATATGTGATCTCTTTCACATTTTTCTGCCATCTGTCATAAAATCATTTTATTTACTTCAGTGCTGTTAGAGTGGCAGAGGGGACACTATAGCCCACATCTGGGGTGTATGCGGGGGAAGGAGGGGGCATCCCTTCCATGCCCTACCTCTACACATATGCGTCAGTACACGGAATCCGGGCGTGGAGTATGACATCCTGAGTTTACAGCCATTCCAATGTCCAAAGTACTTTGTTCCCCAGAGATTTCTTTTGATATATATATATATATATATATATATATAGTTCTCCAGTAGTGATGAGTTGCAGTAGAATAGTGATAATCTACTAATATTCGATATTGGGAAATATGCGTAAATGGCCATGCATTGCGATAATAATAATGACATTGCAATTATCCTCCAAATGAATGCTCCTACTTATATAATCGCTTTATGGGGCCCACGAGAGGGGGTAAATGAAGAGTTATTATTAGCCCCAATGAAATGTACATTACGGATATAGAGTAAATGTAACCAATTGTATGGACATATAAGTCAATGTTAACCTCATTTCGGTATCATCCATCATTCACAGATAGTTTATCTGCTCAAATTGGAGAGTTATGGAACCCATAAAAGTTGTTCCGTTTTGGACAGATAAAACATCCAATTACTAAACAGCTTTGGGTCTTCTCGGACCTCCAGGGAAAATTATGTATACCGCATAAAATGTTTTATAACTATCTGCAGATTAGGCATTTCGCTCAATATATTATTAAAGACTTAGTGTTTGCAGATCTTACGAGGTCTGAAAGAGTGGTGCTAGAAGGACCAACATTAAGAGGTCTTCTTTCCCAGATTTATAAGATTTTAGGGGACTTGCCAAAGGACCCATTTCCAAAACATATATACATGCTTAAATGCGAAGGATTGCTAGGTAAGTCTTTGGAAATGGGACAGTGGCAACCGATACGGAGGCAAGCGCATAAAAGTTCTATATGTACACAATATAAAGAGAGCACATTTAAAATTCTTATGTTTTGGTATTATACTCCGGAGGTCTTGCATGCAATATATCAGCACAATGTTGGAGATGTCAAAAAAATCATTGTTTCATATATTTTGGAAATTGAGGCCCTGTGGAGGAAGATTCAGCAGATTATACGAAAGCTGATTAAAAAAGAATTATTGTTAACAGCAGAAGCATATCTGCTGGGCCTCCTTCCAAAGGACCTCAGGAAGACAGGGAAAAAGTTGTGCCTACATGTTTTGTTGCAACTAGGTGGAAGGCTTCGCAAGCACCAACTACAATGGATCTTATAACTCGAATACAATAAATTGGATCAATGGAATATTTGACTGCTAGAATGCAAAACTCTATAGAGACATTTGAAAGGATATGGGAGGAATGTTAGATTTAAGTGAAATAATTGTATAAAAGAAAAAGAAAACTACCCACATGTAAGTTTTATTTATTTATTTATTTATTTATTCTTTGTCTTTCACTGAGGGTGGAAATGCAAGCTAAGTGATGTAATTTAGAAAGATACATGAGATTTGGTATGAAATGCTATATCATGTAAAGATATGATCTTATTTGCAATATAATGTCATGTCTTATTTTATTTAAAAAAAGAATAAAAATTCAATATTAAAAAAAAAATGCTCACATGTGGTATTTATTGTCGCATTGTGACACGGCTGTGCTTTTCTTTTCTGTTTATTTTCTAGCTGTGATATTTTATCTAGCAAAGCCTCTAATTCCTTAGCATGAGCCATTTTCAGACAAGTCCACCACCACCTGACTACCACCACCTATTTCTCAAGCTCCAATAATGCTGGCCTACTGCTTATTAGAGATGGTCAAATTTTTTGACTTGCTAACTTTGTGAGCTGATTGCAAAACCTCTGGAAAAGGTATGATCACCAAAACTGTAGAGAAAACTGTATGATCACCAAGGTATGTAGAGAAGGGTTATGGGAACATTTGAAATTTTTTTTTTGCTCTAGCACATGTAGTCTTTGCATACATTAAGTTAAAAAAGAAAGTCAAAATTCAGATTTTCGAAATTTTGACTTGACTTTGAACTTAATTTGTGCAAAAACTATTTGTTTTAGAGACATACTTTTTTTTGTAATATACCCCAACCCTTCTCTACATCTCCAGCAAGTTTGAGGATACCATTTTCAGGGGCTTTGCAATTTGAAATCATCGAAATGGTCTCTACTGCTTATCCCTTTAGTTCTACAGGTCCAACCTATGTGCCATTTTATGTTATTTATTCAGGGAAGATCAGGGTTACATTTGAAGATAGATCTGTTTTAAAAATAGCATTAAGTGAAAGCTTGAACTCTTAAGCCCCCCATACACCTTTAGATTCCTCCATACAATTTCCATCAGATCTACCAACAACTATGTAGGATAGTGGCCTTCCTGATAGATCACATAGTGATTGGAAGGATTAGAAAGGTCCTCATAGTACATGGTTTTGGTAGAAGAAAAGTTGATTGTACAGAAATTGCATGGAAATTGTATGTGGTGTATGGGGGCCTTTACCTTACCTCAAATTAAACGACCGGACGCATCAATGATAAATGAGCTACCATGTCGGCAACACTGAATATAAAATATTAACAGGTAGTAAGGATTTTTCCATCTTTTCAAGTGGGGAGTTGTTGGCACATAACACCATTTATTACTTGCCTTTTGATTAAACCAGATAAATGCATTGGACATGCCACAAACTCTGCATACTGTACCTTGTTGAAATAGTGCCATGTAACACTATAAAAATTTGAAAATTGGTCCCTCAGGCCAGAGAAAGCTGATGTCAGAAACCTGTTGTTTATATTTTATTGAGTGTCTGGCTTCTAGATATTTTGTAATTTAATACTAAATGTCAGTGGTGACTTCTTCCAGCCAAAGCATGATGCTCAGTGACAGAAAATCATTCAGACCAAGACAAGAGAAGCCTTGTTAATGTATTTCTCCAATTTAACATGTACACTGATCTACCAGTTGTTGAAAACAGATCCAGTGGTCTTTCATTGAGCAGTGAGAATTGATAAGCAACATGTTCAGTGTGTCTATGGATAGTAGGTCAAAGCCAAGTCAGGTTTATTTTGACCCATGATTCCCTCAGGTCCAAAATCACAATTGTATTTTTAAGAAAATAAAAATGTATGTCAAAGCAGAATTCCTGGCGGAAATTGTACAGTAACTAAGAAATGTAAAGAACAAAAATGTAATCTTTTTCTGCTCTTTTTCTGTACATAGTGGTATGTTCAGTGGTGCACATAAGTGGTACTTTGGTACTCAAAAGGGGCCAAAAACTAGCTCTGCGTACCTGCATTATTGTTACACAGCTCATATGCGTACTAACAACTGGGAGGCACTTTAACTCCATAACTGCAGGGAAATATGAATAACTATGAAAGGTTGCAGTTAGGGGTGTGAAATTGGGAATGTAAATTAAAAATAAGAAAAAAAAAGTTGGATTTCTAAGGGTGTTGGAGATCTGGGGGGTGAAAGAAAGAGGAGGCATATCTAAGGGTAAAATCTGACAAGAGAAAAGCACTGTGTGACAGCTGGAATATGACTATGAAAGGATGACATTTGGACTGCAGATAGTCTCAGGAGTTTGTTACTAACCCAGAACATTTCAGGCTTGCACTACTGAGGTATGAGATTTGGGGGCTCAAACGTGTTGTACTGTGAGAGTTACATGTAACCCAAAGCCAGCTGGTGACCTGTGGATGGAGACAGCTAATCGGAGGATCAATCAGGAACAGGGAGGTCCATCTGCAGCAGAATCTACCATGCAGGAAGCTGAAACAGAGGACAGTGAGGGAGACAGTGAGGAAGACCACCCTACATATAGGTTGAGTACCAAACACTATCTCCTGGTCCTCATCTGAGGAGCTCACTCAACAAGTTATGTGTGCCCCTGGGTATGTGGTATTTGTATTTATTTTCTTCTTTATGCATTTCTTTATTACTAGTAATCTAGCAATTAACACACTGAAATTTGGCCATATTTACTCTGCAGGGGGAGGAATGTAGCCAATTTTATTGTCAGATGGTCTTTATATAAATGACTTAAGCCGGTCATACATGGCTTGATTCCCAGTGATTGTTGTGCAATTGATTGCAAGACGCAAGAATTGCCAAATGATTTTACAATGATCGATTGGGAAATCGATGTGCACCACCTGGGGACCGAGGGTAATGGCAATCGAACAGGGAAATACTGACATTTCAGATGCCTGTTAGATCTGCATTTTCATGGAGCATTATTGATCGCACCAGGTGAGCTGCATTTGTTTCATAAACGATCGATCACTGTGATTGATCATTCAGGAATTTGTTTCTCCCAATCACCTTTCACTTTTGGTGAGTGAAAGGTCTGTGGATCATAAAGAAAAAAAAATTTAATTAAACTTTTACTTGCCACTGAGCAAGAATAGTGAATAATGATAGTGCTACACTATCCTAAAAATATACATATTTGCTGTTCTCTCAAACCCTGGCAATTCCCATCTTTAGTACTGGCATTTCATTCTTCTGTTGCCAGTCTTCCTGTATATGTCCTCCTTCAGTTCCATGAATGGGCACGAGATGGTGCTAATTATTTTCAATACTGAAAACAGATCTCCTGAGGCTCAACAATGGAGGGTCCTTAAATCAGTGACTCCTTGACAAATCTCTCTGCACCTAGATGCTGATGCCAGGGCACTGTGTCATCAGAGAGGAGGAGTAACATGGCATAATCAAACTGTTTTATTAAATGTATTTATTTATTTTTACATGTGTGTTTTGGGTGCACAAGTTCAGAAAAGGATTTACTTAACCTCCCTAGCGGTTGAGACGAACCCTGTTCGTTCGCCGTTCAGGGTCGCCCCAACCGCAGGGGAAGCCGGCATCGGGTACACCATAGACCTCCATGTTAATAGAGGAGCGCCGGCTTTCCTGTCCACACAGCTGGCATCAATAATGACACCCGCTGTGTGGAGAGCAGCGAAGGGAGGGAGCGCGTGACAGGCAGTGTAGAACTGCATCCTAAATATCTATTTTTTATATTTTTGCCACGGCTCTTCTTTAATTACCATTTAAATTTGTTATGGATTTTTTGTGGTGGGCAATAAGGCTGCCATACACGGCACGGATTCGTACCGGATTCTGGCGCGATGGATTCCGGGCGCGTGCACGCGGATCCATCGTGCCGGAATCCCCTGCAGCCCACCTTGCCCGTACGATCGCATCCGATGGATCAGGGGCACAGAATCGGATCCGAGGAAGAACCAACCTGTTGGTCTTTTCGGTCCGATTCTGCTCTGATCAGGGGGCGTTGCGGTCCGGGAGGCGAGCCATCGGACACGGATCCCTCCCGGATCCGGCCGTACAAGGTGGGCTGCCACGATCGGATTCCCTAATTGGCTAATCGTTCTCACCTGTGGATGCCGGCGGAATCGCCGGAATCCATCGGGTGCTGAATCGATCAGCCAGGGAATCCGTGCCGTGTATGGCTAGCTATACACAGCCCTTCTGATTATCTCATTGCTTCCAAATTTATCATTAGATATAGCCATGCATGGACAAACAGAGAAGTGAAGACACAAACACTCTACTTGGTCTATGAAAGTACTTCTGCCTTTAATGTAAACACACAGTGACATTTATAAACTACGTTTGGGCTTGTTCTAAGGGTCATATCATAAACTTCTCAAGCTTCTAATTGGTAATGTCCATATAAAATATTCTTTCACTCCCTCTGTAAGGTCATAATCACTGATAATAGTTTTTTTATGCGCTATTTTATTATAATTATTATTAACATTTATTTATATAGCGCCAGCATATTATGCAGCGCTGTACAATACATTAGAGTGGAGATACAACACAAAATAACACACAGGTACATGTAATGACACAGGAGGAGTAGAGGACCCTGCCCGGTCGGGCTTACAATCTAGTAGGTTGGGGAACAAGGTATACAATAGGGGGATAGGACTGGTATGGTTGTGATGTTAGTAATGAGAAGATGGGTAGGAGAGGCTGAAGAGTAGAGATGGTCGAATTTTTCGACTTGCTAACTTTGCGAGCTGATTAACCAATATTGCTAGAGATGTAGAGAAGGGGTGTGGGAACATTTGAAAATAAAAACAGTTACGCTCTAGCACATGTAGTTTTTGCATAAATTAAGTCGAAATTCCTATTTTCGAAATTTTTACATGACTTTAAAGTTAATTTGTGCAAAAACTATTTGTGTTAGAGCCATACTTTTTTCTTTGTAGTAGACCCCAACCCTTCTCTACATCTCCAGCAAGTTTGGTACAATGTTCAGGGGCTTTGCAATTAAGTCTAAATAATCGAAATGGTCGAATTTTTGAAAAAAAATTCGACCATCTCTACTGAAGAGGCCATTTTCTTCCACATATTCCTTTCACGGTGGAAGTGGTGTTGTGGTGGCAATTTTGAGCAGGAAATAGTTGTTTTCTACAAGCGGCTTGATAAGGTTGCATCGTTGTTTTCTCCAGACTCCTTGGATTGTGGCATTGAAATTTCTGTCCTCTCTGAAAACAAGCTGTGTGTGATACCTGGCCTGATATGATGACCCTTTAACTAGTCAAAAATACTTTTAACTTTAGCATTTGGCACATTGTCATCTGAAATCATCAGCTGAGGTGTTTACAATGATGTTTTCTAAAAAAAAAAGGAGCCTGTAGAATGTGATCTGTTTGCATTGCCTTGTTTTAAAGAAGATAAAAGGATCTTAAATAAGAATTTTTGTTTATTTACAATATATATACATAAAACTTTATTTACAAAAAACAAAGGGAAAAGGGAAAAAGTATAGGCACATGGACTAAGGAGATCTCCCATTCCACACCAGTACTGAAGTCGGTGACATCACTTCTGGTACTTGGATTGTTAGGTCAATGACGTCACTTCCTGTATGTCAACTGTTTTTTTTTTCTTTTGTTGACACCTATGTTGTAGATACAAAACAAAGGCTGTAAAACCCCCAAAGGTGTTAAGCTGGCCATACACGGGTAGATTCCCGTGTAATTGACCGGCCCCTTCCATAAATCTCCAGCTGGGTCTAAAGCAGTACCTGCAGATATGGGCCAGATCGATGGCCGCTTCAAGCGCCATCTATTTGGCCCATATAATATGCGCCCATCGCTGTTTTCGAGCGGGACCAATCAATCCCACTGGTCTCCAGGCAAAGCTTCAGCTGAGCCGGGGAGAGAGCAGAGGCGCCTCCCCGGCTCTGCCGATATCTGACAGCAGCATGGTGATGTCATCACGCTGCTGCAGGGTACATCGGACGGCTCCAATATTGAGCCATCTGTACCCTGCTTAAGGCCTTCAGCTGTTCCCCTCCATAGTCCACATGGCTATAGTTCTCAAGATAAGCAATCTTCAAAGGAGTGATTGGCTTAAGCAGGTATTGTGCAGCTATTCTGTGCGCTTATTTCACAGTCCAGATATTATATGTTTCTATAAATGAGCCAAATATATGTTCATGTTGCACAGTCCAACAAACCACTAATCTCAGAAATGCTGGCATCACTAGCAGCATCAGGAAGAGTTAAATCCTTCTGCCCTGTATCAGTAAGAATCAATGCAATTGTGCTGACTATTCTATTAATAACGCTATGGTGCTTTATCTTAAAATGTATCGATCTCATCTCAAAGAGATCTTCGAATGCCTGGCAACATTTTCTATTAAGTTCATTTGTAATGATCACAGAAAAACCAAAATGTAAGCCTCTTAAGCCGAACCAATGAACCAACACTCATCTAATAGATCAAAAATCTCAGAATGTTCCCAGCCCTCCACTATGAACATTGTGGGGAATCACACTCAAATGGGTGCACTCAAAGCATCAATCCACGCACTTGTGATCTTTTTAGGGCTCCTTCCCATATTTATTAGCAGCACAAGTCCAAAACACAAAACATGCCCTCGCAGGGGTTAATAAACATCCAAACATAAGTCCTTGAAAAATGCCAATCCTCCTGGCTTGGCAAATGTCCACTTCCCAGCAGGAACAGGTCCGGGCCTCACACTCCCTGTGTGCCCCCTGTCTATACTCAGAAGCTGTGTCTCCAACTTCTCTCAGGAGCTGTGTTTCCAGCTTTTATCAGGAACCCCCTGACACACTGGTCTCTGCTCCTTTTGTGGAGATACACCTGGCTCCACTCACCTGGAGGCCCACCCAATTCCATCCTCCCTATCCCAAAGTCCGGGAGCCCTTTAAGAAAACAAAAACAAAACACATTCAGCAACCTAATGGTGCTGGGCAATAATATCCCGGACTCCTTCCAGGATACCACCAAATCGTCCATACACACAGTGACAGATCGTCACAACATATAAAGGAAGGAAAGAAAAGGAGGCCCGGAAGTGACATCGGCCTCTTTCTGACGATGGACATCCCCACCCTCCCTACACAATGTTACAGTTGTGTTTAAAATTATTCAACCCCCACTGAAATTTAGTGTTTTTGTCATTTTTGCCATTGATTTTGATCATTTCAGTCATCTTGTTTACAATGAAATGAAAGAGGCGCTTGTAAGTCAGACAAATATAACATAACATTAATAATAAAATAACCACAAATGTCTTTTCTGTGCTCATATCATTATCAGTTTTATTCAACCCCCAAGTGACATTCATTTAGTACTTAGTACAACATCCTTTTCCAGTTATAACAGCTTTTAAACATGAAGCATAGCGTGACACAAGTGTCTTGCAGCGATCTATGGGTATCCCAGCCCATTCTTCATGGGCAAAAGCCTCCAGTTCAGTCAGATTCTTAGGCTTGCGCGCTGCAACTGCTTTCTTCAAGTCCCACCAGAGGTTCTCAATCGGATTTAAGTCTGGTGACTGCGATGGCCACTCCAAAATGTTCCAGTCTTTAATCTGCAACCATGCTCTAGTGGACTTGGAGGTATGCTCGCGATCATTGTCCTGTTGAAAGGTCCAACATCTCCCAAGCCTCAGGTTTGTGACACATTTCCTTCCAATATCTCCTGCTACTGAAGAGAATTCATGGTAACATGGTAGCATGATTGACCCCCCACTATGCTTCACAGTAGGTAAGGTGTTCTGAAAACATGTTGGTTTTTTTGGTCGATTGTTTGGCAATAAGAGTACATTCGTGGACCCATAGCTCCCTATGCAGCAGCCATTTTGGAGATCTGCTCGTGTCCAAATCGACCACAAATCGGATTCACAAGGTGGTGTTGCATCGATTCCCGATCTGATCAATCACAGATTTCTGATTGCCTGGAAAGATCGGATCAGCAATCGATCAGCAATTGATCACTGACAAATTGACCTGTCTATGGCTACCTTTAGGGTTTAGCTGTTTTTCCATATATGCTACATTTCAAAAAGTTGTCTAACACAATAGAAAAGAGGAAGGTGTTTTAAAATTTGATCTGCCAAATATTAAATGGCATAAAAAAACATATGTTAAGGTAGCCATACACGAGTTGATCCCAATTCGATCATTCAAGGCGATCGTGGAATCAGCGTTGATCGGATCGGGAATCAATGGAACACCACCTTGGGAATGTGATTTGTGGCTAATTTGGACATGAGCCGATCTCCAAAATGTCCGATTCCACAAAATCCATAGATCGGAAAGGCTGCTGCATAGGGAGCTATGGGTCCACCAACGTATTTTGATTGTCAAACGATCGACCCAAAAAAACCAACATGTGGGTTCAATGTCTGATCTGATTTTTAGTCGATTCTGCTTTTGTTTGGTTGATCGTTCAGGGTGGGCAGAACTCAATTGATCGTGCACGGTGATAGCTTGGTCAAAAATCTAGTGAAAAATTGGCTCGTGTATTGGAGCCTTTATACCTTTCCAGGCAGTTGTACCAAAGTATAAAGCAGGGTACAGACGGCTCAATATTGGAGCCGTCCGATGTTCCCTGCAGCAGTGTGA
>CM070040.1:7608721-7619721 GCA_036250615.1 Ptychadena robeensis | reverse complement strand
CAGCAATGTCCCCCAACCCTTCTCTACAACTCCAGCAATGTCCCCCAACCCTTCTCTCCACCTCCAGCAATTTTTGTGAGGATATAATTTTCAGGGGCTTTGCAATAGGCTGACAAAGTTAGCTAGCACCATGCGAATTTTCCAATGCAAATTTTCCAATCACTCCTGCATGCGAAAATTTTACATAAAATGGCGATATTCGCACGCGAAATAGTGGCGTGGCAAATCAAAAGCAAAGTTCGTTTTCAGTCTAAATATCAGGCAGATTTTCGAGTTTTTCGGCGAAAAGTCGAAATGACCCCATCAAAATTCGAGTATGCGAATTTTCGGCGAAAAAGTCGAAATTTCTACTTAAAAATTCGCACTGCAAATTTTTCGACCATCCCTAATGCCTACTCAGATTTCATCCCCAGATCTCCAGCAATTTTGGGGATGATACAATTTTCAGAGGCTTTGCAATCAGCTCTCAAAGTAAAAAAATTTGACCATCTCTATATTTCTGTTAACTGTTTTTAACATGAAGCATAGTCCTGAATGTAAAATAAAGTCTTTTTAACATTTGGAGGATATTTGTCTGATTAATATGAGCATAATCAGTCAAATATCTTGATTTGAAAGGGGATTGTTTCAAGTTAAGTTTATTGCAGTGAGTGTGGGGATAAACTGCATTTGATATCCTGGAGGTGATTTATATACAATCATTATTTAAAGTCAAATTAACACTAAGAACTTCAGCTTACCAGGAAGTATATTCAAATATTTTTGATTATGTGTGTTAAGCTGGGAATAGACGGTATGATGTACCGTCTATTCTTTATGCGATTCTATGCAGTAGCAGGCAGCGTGATGACATCAACACGCCCGCCTCCTAGTGCCGAGAATCGGACGGCACTCTGCAGCTCATGAGTTCGGCTGGGGGCAACCAGCCCCAGCTGAACTAAGGGGATTGGGCTAAAATTTACCGCCCTGTCGGATCTCCGTGTGATCCGTCAGGACAGCTGATTTCAGCCCAATCCTCGTTGGTTGCTGTCTCCAATTCCTGCACGACCCGATCCTTAAGAGATGCGAGAGCGTGCGCGGCATCGGATCGTGGATCGTATCGTGCAGAAATTGGAACGTGTATGCCCAGCTTTATACATTATATGTGTGCTATAAATGTAGATTCAAACACTTAAAGAAGGTTTTAGTATGTTTTTACTTTTTATGTGGATGTGAATAGTGAGGAGCAGCATAGGCAATATTCGTATTCGCAAAATATTGCAAATGTATTCGCCTAATATTCACAACATTATTACATTTATTGCGAAAAAGATTTTTTCATTAAAAAGTGACTAAAGTTGCAAATTTTCAACACTACTGATGTAAAAATCTTAAATATTCGCCATTACAAACATATAGCAGCACTATATTCAAGATGTTCACGAATTCTCGAAGTGCAGATATTCAAAAGGAAAATTTGCGAATCAACTGTTCCCGATCAACACTAGTGGGGACTAGTTTCTCCATAAGCATGGCATGATAAAGCAAGGTTGAAATGTCATACATTACAGGTGAAAGCTATCGGTTCAAAATGGCTATCTTAGTAGTTACAAGACACAGATGTTCTCATCTAAGCAATGGTATATGATTATTGCTATCTTGGGGATTTATGTGATTCAAACAACCCAAAAGATGTACCCCCTTGTATAAACTCTACGCTACCTAGATGCCACACCCCAACATTGACCTAAGTAAACCATAAGCAAAGAACTGAGCAATGGCTTTCAAGGTATCTAAATCAACAGTATCACAAAAATATTTTTATATAAAAAGGTCTTTATTGAAACTGACCTGTAGACACCAGCCGATGACATGGCTCAACATAGAGTGTGGAAACTTCACACAAGGACCCTGGATTGTGTGCCTCTCCATTCTTTTCCAACACAGTTGTCTACCTGGAGATTTTGGAGCACTTCATGCTTCCTTCCGCAGACAATCTTTATGGAGATGTTGACTTCATTTTCCAGCAGGACTTGGCACCTGCCCATGGGATTACTGTGCTTAATTGCCCAGCAAACGTGTCTGACCTGAACTCCATAGACACTCTATGGAGTATTGCCAAGAGAAAGATGAGAGACATGAGACGGAAGAATGCAGAAGAGCTGAAGGCCGCTATTGAAGCATCCTGGTCTTCCATAACACCTCAGCAGTGCCAAAGTCTGCCGTATTGACGCAGTTATTGATGCAAAAGGGGCCAAAACCAAATTTCAGAGATTTTGGTTTTGGGGTTTTTATAAGCTATAAGCTATAATTATCAAAATTATAACAAATAAAGGCTGAAATATCTGGTTTTGCATGTCTATTTCATATATGAATATCACCTTTTAGGTTTAATTACTAAAATACAGGAACTTTTGGATGATATAAAAAATTTTCACAAATCACCTCTGTATTTAAAGCGGACCTACTACTTGTTAGGTCACTCTGCAGTATCAGCTGCAGCTCACCCAACACTGCAGAGATCCAGGACTAAAAAAAACTATTTCTGACAGCAGGAGGGGTGTCTTTTTAGAGATGGCTCCTCCCACTGGGTTACATCTTACCTAGGCAAGACATAACAAGCTGCAGGGGTTACTGGGAATTCTCTCCCATAAGCCCCTGTGTCTCAGTCTCACAGATATCAGCGTCACATCTGTGATACTTTGTGAAGAGGGGAGAGAGAAGCCTCTCTTCACACAGCTAGATGGATCCAGCCGAGTGCACCTCCCCCCTACTCCCCCACACGGAGCTCTTCTGCAGAGAAGTCTCTGTCTGTGTAGAAGTGAGGGGAGGAGAAAGGGGGGCGGATTGGTGTCAGCTGCTGCCCAGAGAAGAATCAATCCGGAAGTGGCTTCTCTTGCCCTTAATCAACATGCTGCCACAGTTTTTTTACCAGGCTTTTAAAAACCACAAAGCAATTGGCGATTTTTTAGAAGGTTGGCATGCAGTTAAATTTCGGTTGCAACAGAGAATAAGTGCAAAATAAATAGTTTTTTCACTTCTGCTGTAATCATTGAAGAATATTACATCTGCAACGCTTATAGCTATTAAAATAAACAAGGATCTACTGCCCGTTTACAATATGTAAATACTTTAATGTGCATAATCTGTTTAAATAGGTCCTGATGTTCTATAGTATTGATTTTGTTGTATGGCAGCCTTAGGATTTAAGATAAAAGGAGGTTGGTGTGGTTATTTAAAATTAATTGTGACATTGATTAAATAACCTATTACACTAGACTAGCATGCAACAGCTGTGCAGGTATTCCAGAACTTGGTGTTGTATGAATACATCATATGTTCAGCGATATGATTAATACATCATTTTCAGTTAGAATGTTGCTTGGATTCTGATGCCCCTGAGATCATTTGTTTCTCTCGATTAGATTGTGAATCTTTTAATAGCTTTTTTTCTGCAGCAAGAGTAGGTATATGGGTAATTTGCAAAAAATTATAATATCAACCAAAAGTTCCTGTATTTCAGTAATTAAACTTAAAAGGTGAATCTAATATATGAAATAGACAGGTTACATAGTAAGTGCGATAAATTCTAAAATCAAAATGATTGTGAATCCTACTGAACCAGATTGAGAGACCATTTAAAGGTTCAGGAACCCTTTGAAGGTGCTTTGAATTAAAAAGCTGATTAGAGTCTGACTCTTAAGCCGACCATACACCTTAAATCTCTCTGTCAAATATCCTTTAGATCTACCAACAACTATGTAGTATAGGGTCCTCTGCGATTGAACACAGGTAGACTTGATTGTTTAGAAAGTCCCTCATATTTTTGGTAAAACAAAAGGAGATCTAAAGGAATTCTGTCAGAGAAATCTAAAGGTGTATGGGGACCCTTAGGGTAAATTTACATTGTGGTTGTTTGAACAACATTTTTAATGCTTCCCAGACGCCCTCCAGTGGAAGAAAGCGTTTATGACGCTTTGAAGCAAAGACGTTTCTACACAATATACACTAGTTTTAAAGCCTGAAAAATAACCAGGGGGGAGCGGTCAAGCAGCCACAGGAGGGGTTACAAAGGTCACCTGACCCTGCAGGGTGCCTGGAAGGGTGGGATAACCTGGAAAAGACCAGAAAACTAGTGAAAAACACTTTGCAAAGTGCTACAGTCAATTTCAGAGCTTCACCACTGAAGTCAATGGGGTCATTAAAGACCAATCCACTTTCAAAAAACACACAGAAAATGTACTGCTTGATTAACAACGGTACATTTTCTGTTTTTTTAACAACCTCATTGACTTCCACTTTAAACTTAAAGCAAGGTTGTTTTATGGTCGCTTAAAAGACTAGAAAATGACATTCCAAGCGACAGTGTAAATTTATCCTTAGAGCCTAGAGTGCTTCAATTGGGGACTCAACCCACTGCGAATCAATAAGATTAACAAGTAAGTACATGGACATATTTATTCAAAAGGAAAATATACAGTACTTAAAATGTCCAATGCAGATGAGGATTTTTCCCTCCAGTTTTTACTGTGAAGAGGATAATTAGTATTACAGGTTGTCTTGTCAACATGTTTCGCCCTAGTAGTCGGGCTTCCTCGGGACATTTAACCATGTATCAAAATGAAGATATCAACTGCTAAACCTCATAGGAGAAAAACCGGTACATGCAGAGGACACGAAGAGCCGGGAGACAGAAAGCGGGGCGAAGGGGTCCCCAGCCCAACAAGGCAGGCCACACTGGCCCGGAAGAGAAGAACACCTATCCAATCCACACAGCTAACCAAGATTTAAAACCTAAAGGTTGTTGATCCCTATTGCCACTTTATGATTAAACTCGCATTAGATACACCGTCCTTTTGTTGCTCTAAACGCTGTGTGAGATTACGCTACTCCATCAACCCAGCAGTGTAGGTAGAGTGAATGTTGCGCCCATCAAACTAGGGTAAAACATCTCATCTGCATTGGACATTTTAAGTACTGTATATTTTCCTTTTGAATAAATGTGTCTATGTGCATTAATCTTATTGATTCACTGTGGGTTGGGTCTGCCAACTTTGAGTCCCCAATTGAAAGTCATTTCAGTTCATTCTATCTCTAGGGGTTGGGTACTAGAGATGGTCAAATTTTTCAACTTGCTAACTTCGTGAGCTTATTGCAAAGTCCCTGAACATGGTATCATCACCAAAATTGGTGGAGATGTAGAGAAGGGTTGTGGGAATATTTAAAAGTTTTGCTCTAGCACATGGAGTTTTTGCATAAATTAAGTTAAAAAACGAAGTCGAAATTCCGATTTTCGAAATTTTGACTTTGAACTTAATTTGTGCAAAAACTTTTTGTGTTAGAGACAAACTTTTTTTTTAGAAGTATACTCCCAACCATTCTCTACGTCATCTTGGTGATGAAACCATGTTCAAGGGCTTTGCAATTAACTTGAAATCGTCAAAATCTCTAAAAAGTTCTCCTGTTTATAGTGCTCCAATCTAAATTAAAAAAATATGTAGGAATTCGTTTAGTTTTTCAGCCCCTCTTTTTGGATTTGAATGAAGCCAGACACATATATTCAGTACAGATTTATTTATTATTACATATGAGTAAATTTAATATAAAAATCATGTAAGCAATTAACCCAAAAACTTTGTTTTCTACAAAAGTGCAGAGTGCTAATAAGGTGACTGACACTTAGCACATGAAATACCAACACTATACGCAGGGTGCACATAACTTTTTTAGTGAGCTCCTCAGATGAATACCAGGAGAAGGTGTTTGGTACTCACCCCATATGTATGTGGTCTTTCTCACTGTTTCCCTCACTGTCCTCTGGGTCAGCCTCCTGCATGGTAGATTCTGCTGCAGATGGACCTACCTGTTCCTGATTGATCCTCCGATTAGCTGTCTCTATCCACAGGTCACTAGTGTTGAGCTTGAATAATTGAATAGCGAATATTTTCGGTGAATATCGGCTATTCGAGAATTCGCAAATTTCGCGGTGGATATTCGCAATTTCAAATATTCCTGATATTCGCCATTGGGATGCTTATGGGCATGGACTGCGAATATATATTCTCAATGCGAAAATAAATAGCACTCATTTTGAAGGTAGTTGCGAGGTGATTATAATTGCAAATCTAGTTTCGCAATTGCGTGCAAAATATCGCAAATTCGAATATTGCCTTTGCCGCTCATCACTACAGGTTACCAGCTGGCTTTGGGTCATGTACGGGTCAGGTAATCTGTAAGCCATTATCATCAAAATTATAACAAATAAAAGGTTGAAATATCTCGCTTTGCATGTAATCAGTCTTTTTCATGTATTAGTTTCACTTTCTGAATTGAATTACTGAAATACAGGAACTTTTGGATGATATTCTAATTTTTCACTGCTCCTGACTTGACCAGACTAATCTTTATACTCTTTAATATAATTGTATATCCTACATAATGTATAACTGTCTTTGTGAAGAAACCTCAGATTTAGGTTTTGTTTGGAAAAGTGTTTCTGACTTCAGGTACACTTTAATCCTTCAAGTATAGTCTTATATATCTTATTTTAACACTGCTGAGCTTTCCTGGATAATGTCAGAATTTTATTGAATTACATCACCTGTTGTCTGTAGTTGTATTCTGACAGCAGTTGAGAAATTCCCTTGCTTTTCTTGGGAGTTTAATGTTTGCCGTCACTGCTACAAGCTTTTCACTCGTTACATTTATCTAACGAAGGAAACTGCTCACTGCGGCAGCGAAGGGGTTGAAAGTAAGAGCTTGTCTTTGTGATTGCGATGTTCTGTTTGTCTGAAAATCAATGTGTACTGTGGCAGGGCACATTCACAGACCCGTCCCTGGGCTGCTATAAGAGGCAGACATCTCCTTTATTCGAAACTCAGTTGGGGCCTTGTTATTTTTATGGGTGCAGTAAGCCCACTCTGCAGGAAGAATGGATTTGTTGAAATAAAATGGCAAAGTTAGTGATAAACACACCCTGCAGTGAGACAAGAACATCCATATTCCTGGGATTCTTTGGCCATCGCTTGTCAGACATGCTGAGAATGCTTTGCATTGATGATACTATCAAGAAAGATACAAACGTTGAAGTAAACTTAATCTTTAAGTACTGCATCCTCCAAAGAGAAAGTACACATCTGCACTGATACTATGTTAACTAAAGCTCACAGTCAGATACATTTATCCCAATCTGCAAATGTATCAAGACAATACAGGAAAGCAGATGTTAAACACAAAATCAATATTGTGTATTATAAAGAGTTGCTGCCTTTTAAATAAAATACCGTACTATTTTTGCAAGTTTAATTCCTTGTTTCATCTCTGTGCTACCGACCTGTTGCCCCCTTTTTACAGTGACTTCCTGGCAACATGCCTGTATGCAAGATGGACTAAGGTGGACTATGGACCCCCAAAAATGCGTTGGCTACTGTTTGTATTGTATCTAAACAACAACACCATTTATAAGCACTGTGTATTGCCACTTTTCTGTTTCTCTCTACTGGATGAGACTGTAAAGTTCCTCTAGGTGTTATATATTAATGAGTGGCAATATTTAAATCCAGATACCACTGTGATCCAGTGAGAAGCTTATAAGATCTATCGTTTTATCTGGGGTACTTACTGGTTCATAGTGTGGACAGTTTTACACAACAACCATGACTGGCTGGGGGCGTATAGCAGGCAACACGTGTAGATATGTGCCAGATCCATGTTTTCTGTTTTCTAGTGGGACCAATCAAACCTCCTTGAGAAAAGGGATATCGGAAATGACCATTAACCACATTTGATGTCCATTGCTTTGCATGGAGACTGCGGGGTCTCCATGCAAAGCATCGTCGGAGGAGGAACCTCGAACGACTCCATTATCAAAACATTTCTCTGATCGACCAATTACCCAGGAACCCTTAGCACAGTTGCAGACCTCAGGTACAAAATCTTTCTCACCCTTTAAGTGCATCTGAAACAAAGAACCAGAAATGATTACATTACTGCTTACCATCCCTTGGTTATCTATTTTGTAAGCTTTTGTTTTTACTGAATAAATTTTCAGCTGGGTATACTAACAGTCATTTTGTCTTAGGGTAGCTACACTCACTTCACTATATCTGTTTAGATGAAAAATAGCCACCCTTGGACAGCAGAATTGTCATCCTGTGGAGAGGGTAGATGGACTTTACATACCCTGTTTCCCCAAAATTAGGCATCCCCAAAAATAACTGATCACGCTGAAATATAAGGAATCCCCCAAAAAATAAGGCACCCCTGAAGATACTGTAAATCTGGACAGGGGAGATCAGAGGGGGCAATCAAAATGACATAGGAGGATCAGAAGGGGTTACTAAAATGGTAATCCCCCCTCTGAGTCTCCTGTGCCATTTTGATTCCCCCATCTGAACCCCCCTGTGTCATTTTAAGTGATCCCCCCACCCAGATACCCAGTGCCGTATTCTTCTTCATGGAAAAATAAGGCATCCCCCAAAAATAAGATGCAGGACAACTTTGGGAGCAAAAATTTTTTTCGGGGAGACAAAGTCAGAATCCTGCTAAATGCATTTTTTTATCTATATGAATGAAATGTGATCACTCTAAGCTCCCCTGTTAATTTTTAAAGTGGTAACCCCGAGCTGGACAAGGGGTCAGCTGCAAATGTAAACAAAGGCCTTTTACCTTTTCTCCAGTGCTAGATCCCAGTCTCCAGCATCTCTTGTGACCCGCCATCTTCCTCATCTTGTCACCGATCCATGATGACATTACTGCAGGCAGCTGTTGACTGGGGGACATCTAAAAAAACTTCCGCTTTTGGTAAAGAAAGTGGCACCCCCATGAACCACCCATGAGGTTAAACAAAGCATACTAATGCAAATGCTTAAGAACTGTACAATATATCTTGCATGCAATTTTTCTTAAAAAAATATATATAATTTTTGCAGTGAGATAGTAAAATCTGTTCCAATCAACATTAATAGTTATTAGTTGAAGTCTTAATCTTTAATTCTGTTCATATACATTTTTATGAATGATAACAGCTATGTTTACTTTAAATCGTCTGTGAAGGTTCTCATTCATCCAGGTCATATATCTCTATATCTGTAGTTTTTAATTCTGATCAACTGGACTTACTGTGTTTTGTTTCTCAAGAGAAACAAAACACAGTAAGTCCGGTTGATTTGAAATAAACACTACAGATTTACTTTAAATCATTATGACTATACAAACTGCCCAAAT
This sequence comes from Ptychadena robeensis, assembly GCA_036250615.1. Classification (NCBI taxonomy): domain Eukaryota; kingdom Metazoa; phylum Chordata; class Amphibia; order Anura; family Ptychadenidae; genus Ptychadena; species Ptychadena robeensis. The sequence goes on along the minus strand of CM070040.1, from coordinate 7,610,517 downwards.
CACCCTGATCAAAAGTATACATCCCCAAGTTTTTAATACCCTGTATTGCACCCTTTAACATTAGTGCCAGCTTAAAGTGTTTTCTGGTAGTTGTGGATGAGGGTCTTCATCTTCTCAGATAGTAAAGCTGCCAATTATCCTGGCAAAAAGCCTACAGTTCCTGTACTTTTTTTAACTGTCATGCATAAACTGCACATTTGAGATCTGGAGTCAGAAGACTAAGGCTATGTCCCCACTTGGGCGATTTCCCGCGGTCTCCTGTGATTAGAATCGCGGCACGGAGATCGCTAGCACCTGCAGGCAGGAAGTGGGAGGGGGGAACAGGACACCCTACCCCGCCTTTAAAACTTGCCCCACCCCGCCTTTAAAACTTGCCCCCCCCCCCGCCTTTAAAACTCAATGAATTGAGACATGGTTTTTAACCGTATCCATTCATGTCTATGGCCGCGATCAGGGGTGATCGACGACCACGCGCAGGCCACAATGTTAAAAAAACGCAACATAGTGCGCATAGTGTGAAAGGGCCCTAAAACTCCTTAGCATCACAGTGTACAAAAAAGGAATCTCTCTCCACCAGCACTAACCAGCAATGGTCTGTGGGTCTCGGGTCCCCCCCCCCCCCCCCCCCCAAAGACACCAGTAAAGCCGCTGCTGCTCCCCAGCACTGACCAGCAACTGTCTGTAGGATACATAAAAAATACATTAAAAACTGTGTTGCGCACATAAGGTTCCTTGATCAGGGCATAATACACTGGTAAAAGTCCAGAAAAAATTATTTACATTAGACAAGCATGGCAGAGGCTTATTCCATTAGTAGAAGTTGTTGGTGTGCAGCTCCAGAATGGAGGAAGATTAGCCCCACTGAAACACATAAAAAGACAAAAAAGGAGCGCACAACCTAGTGCATTATCAACAGGTTTATTAATGTAAATTATAAATGAGATGATAAACTGGCCACTAGATTCACTGGCCACTTGTCCCGAGAATCCCGATTCAGTGAGTAGGAGCATACGGGTGGCTCCTAAGCAGAACAACCCATGTATGGTGTCTAATACTGTGCCGATTGCCTTGGCTAGTTAAAATGCCACGCAAAATGCCACACATTTTTATGTTTTTTATGGTTTATTACTGCGAAGAATAAAGTTCTTGGACTCTCGACATTCTGGTCTTGCCTTCTTATTGTGCTTTCTATTATGTGTAATTCATAGCTAAAGACTTATTCTTAAAACGTATTCTTTAATAGGAAAATAAATGTTTGCAATGGCCCTGGAGATTTATATACAGCATATATTACAGAATAATTTATACAAATTAATACATTTTTAATTAAACAGTATGCGCCTCCTGTCTGTTTCATATAGGACTAATCTCATTTTTCACCTGCTGAAGCCAGATGTTTGAGGTGTGTGGCTTTTTGTTCTTCTTGTAACAGCTTTTAATCCAACTGGCATAGAACAGGGTTAAATGTGTCCTTGCTTGTTTTCCATTTACAAGACCCAATAAAATATAGTGGTGTGTTCTCATTCCTTAGTTATGTGCAGCCTTGTGCGTACTTGGCTGCTATTGTCCATTTGCAAAGGCCCCCAGTCTATTTGAGTGGTCAGATTGGACAATGGGCAAGTTCTCTTATTCAATGATGATGGCCTAGGGAATATTTCCTACTCAGTAAGCAGTGCCTTTCAGTGCCCCTTTGCCTTCCTATGAGTGACAGCTGAATCACAGAGGAACTTTCCAACAGCAAAACCTCAGAGCCAGTGCCAAGAGAGGCCTTGTTGTATTCAGAGCTCGGCACAGCT
>CM070040.1:7586825-7597644 GCA_036250615.1 Ptychadena robeensis | reverse complement strand
CAATAATACAATTATTCCTCAAAAATACCACTTGCCTAATAATTCTGCACTCCCTGTACCTGTTCTATTTTTTCACTCATTACCAGTATGTCCACCTCTTAACACGCTCCTAATCAAATATAAAATGGTTTTTCTCTTTCTAATCTAACCTCGCTGCTCAAGATTTCTGTATCTCATTGTAACAGAAAAACTCTGTCCACCTGGAGAGATGTGTGATGTAGACTGTCTCCGGCCTAATCCTCTCTCAGACGGTGGGGCATTGTGTGGACTGTCTGAAAGAGCTTACAAACAATGGGGTGTTACTGCTTTGTTGATTGTGTTACAGACTGAGTGTCTGAGTTAGTTATCTCCGATGCCGGGGAGTGGGTCTAGTGGTCTGTGTATATTCGTCCACAGTTCTCCATCAGGTCCCCAGGGGAGGTCCTCCGGCATGGGGAATTTGTATATAAGGCTGAGCATTCTATCAATAAAAGAACTTCTTCTTTCCCTCAACTTGAAGCCTCGTCTCATTGTGAAGGGAACGGCTATAATACCACTAGCTCTTGTAAGAGCTGCTCAGAATCTTGGAGGTCACGGGAGAAGGACATCGTTGGCGGTTGATACCGTTACACCCATCTCAAAGCAGAGTTTACTGCTGCCCGTACAACCCATGGACAGACTTCATTTGCAGAATGATGCACAACATGTCACATTAGAGTATAAAGCCTGCCGTACACACACTGATTATGACCGATTTTGCTGCTGACCGACGTGCGTGCGTGCTTGCGCTGTTGGTCGGCGGCAAAATCAGCCACCATTTTGTGCCCACAGCTCGGCCGGCCAGAGAACGGACATGTCCGATGTTCTCTGGCTGATCCAAGCCGATGCTGTTACTTTGAATGAACACCGGCGTCTTCATTGAAGGAAACAGCCGGCACACAACCGCCGCCGACAATGCAGGCAGCTCGGGAATGCAGCGTGATGACGTCTATCGGCCCCCACTCGGTGGGTGTATGGCAGGCTTAACCCTTGATATTATTATGATTGAATCTTCTGATAAAGTGAATATGAACTCATGAAACAGGTTATCATCAGGTGTGCCAGATTCAACAATAAATGGGCTTTTATGTTATTTATTGCAACTTCTGTCATTTTGACTCAATACAATGACTTTTGTAGAGAAAGGGTGATGTCTGAGCTGCTGCTACTACTACTACTACTATATTACTTCTTTACTACTATATTACTGTCTGTACAGTTGAAATGTATTTCTATATATTTAACCCCCTTGCCATTCCTGATGGCTCCATCTCGTCCAGCGCTGACTTGTCAGTCCTGCAATGGATGAGATGGAGCCGTCCGGTGAAGATTAGAGCCCTGGCAGCGCAGATTTACCATTCTGCGCTGCTACGGTGGCTCCAGTCTTCAGAACAAGCTGCAAGAGGAGAGCGGACCCTTCAACGAGTGACGTGATGACGTTACATGGGGGGGGGGGGACTCAAATGTAAATCACACTGGAACAGTTTTTTATGGGGGATTCCCCACCTGTGCCCTTTGCAGTTAACCCTCCCTCCCCTTCATCACACCAGAGCAGAGAGGGTGCCAAAGGGAGTTGTACTGGATACAGTGATAACTGTATCCAATACAATTCAAAGTGAAAAAAAAACACATAACACATTTCCAATTAAATAAAAATTTTATTATGCACAAAATATAAATATGAATACATACTGTTTTGCAATCTTTCATACAAAATAGGTATATTAGAGACTTTATAATTCAAATTATACCTTTTATTCATTTTTTATGTAATTTTTTGTTACATTACTGTTTGTTTTAAACATTATTATACTCCGGATGTCTATTAGACCCTTGTACGGACATATTTTGGGAAGTTACAGGCCTACAACATGAAAAAAATTCCATTGAAGTCTATGGTGCGCTTTTGGTTCAGAAATCTTGACCTCAGCAGTGCGCTAGGGAGGTTAAAGTTTTGTAAAAAAAAAAAATGTATACATTTTGGGAAAATTAGTCTATCTTTGTGATTATGCACAGTTGTGTGGAGAAAAATTACAACATACTCAGATGAAGGCAAGATAATTGGAAAATCACTGTGTCTCCTGACATAGCCCATAAAAATAGATTTTGCGGTGACTTACATTGGAAAAAAATAGATTTTTATTGTTCCGGACCTAGTAGTAATTGTTCTGGTGACCAATAATGAATGGAATAATAAGCATAAAGTTGAAGATGAGGCTCCTCTTCCTGGTGTCAAGGGCATCTGGTAGAAATGACCTCGACTTCATTAATTTTTAAGCCAGTAAAAATCTTCTCAGCAGCAGGTCTCTGCAGTGGGAGTTTATTCCTAGCTGCCTGACCTTTTTTAATAAACATAGAATTATTGACTATCAAAGATTTGTGTTGAGGCAATATGTAAATAATAAATGAATACACCACTAGAGACTGTTATGTGCATATGGTTTTGTTCTTTTTATTTTTTCCTTTTGCTTCTTGACTGACCTTCGGCAAAAGGTAACAGTGGACATCATTTTGTTTACATGAAAATTAAACCTCAATGTCCCTGCATATTCACAACAGGACTGTTGCCTAAATTATGCATGATTGTATTACCTCATTTTTTTTTATCAGGCTTCCCAGCTATTTGGGTTTGAGCTTGCCTTTATGATATGAAACATGCACTCCTCGGAGGTATGTTTTCTTACTCCTGTCTATTTACATGTGGCTTCTCTTCCCTTTAGGCAGTGACCTTATTCCACAAACAACCTACAGAAGTTTATTTCAGCTACTTCTATGTAAATTGCCTGCAGACTTCGGACTGACTGCCCTCAGTTCGTGGTCAAGCATCTGAATATGGATCAAAAGATCTAGATTAAAAAAAAAAAAATGTTTCTACATTTTTTTAAACTTTCATTAAAAAAATATTTCATTTTATGTGATTGAAACTGTCAGGACAGAAATAAAATATACTTGCAGCTGAACTAAAAGTTAAAGGGAATAGGCCACCAAAAATTCTTAGACATTCGGCAAGAAGTAGGTCACATAATGTTTTACAGCTGAACTCCAGGCAAGGAGCCAAAAACACAGTTACAATATTTATGTGGAGGTTAAATTAAAAATTTGCCATTGTCCAGGTATGTTCAAGCATAGATTTTAGTGTATGGTCTGGATGGAGCTATTTTCAAAAAATATTTGCAAAGTTACATACCTTTAAGTAAATCTAAAGTAAAATAGTCATTAGGTGATATCAAAGCATTCCAATTAAAGTCCGATCGGAGGGGAAGTTCCTTTTTTCTAAAGTAAAATAGATGAATAAATAAAACTTTTACTTACATTTGAGCTGTCATGAAGTGTTCCTAAAAAAAAATTTCATACCTGTCTTACCTTACGGATCTTGTCTTTGGCAGGCGCCTTATTTAATCATCTGTAGATACCAGTCTTCTGGGGGAATATGAACTGCAGCAATGCATATGGCCACTAGAGGCTACCAGATCATTGTTTTCGATTGTGAAAACCTACCACCATAGGTTTGAAAAGGGGACATGATGGCATGATTTAATTGTATCTCCTGATTCTCTGTGTGATAATCTCTTGCACGTAAAATGGAAATTTGGGATTATGTCATTACAGCTAAAAAATTCTTTTTATCTTTTTTTTTTTTTTTTATATTTATTGAGTTTTACAGAGACATAAACATAGTATACAGAACAACCACAATGCCCGGGCAATCGCCCCAGCCTAAAAGAAAAACACAAAAAAAAAAAAAAATACATCACAATGGGGTATAAAATACAAGAAAAGTGGGCAAATAACATAAGAAATCAAAAGAAAAAACAGTACATTTCCCCATCTTCGCTGTTGTAGCACGATACTGGAAATCAGGGGGTCAGCCCCCACAGTGTAAGAAAAAGAGGAAACCCTCCAGGCAGCCCCCCAATAAGGCAACGCCCCAGCTAGTGCGGACCACCTAGCCTGCCTGTGCTAAATTCATATAAAAGGCCGTTTCAGTGAAAGTATCTCAGTACCTCCACGTCTTGAGGAACCGATCCTCCCTGTCCTGGAACTTAAGGGTCATTTGCTCCAATTCCCGCACCTTGGCCACATCTCGGAGCCAGTCTGAAATCGAGGGGATTCTGTCAGTCCGCCACAGTCGGGGTATCAGTGCTTTCGCTGCATTTAACAGGTGTGGTACCACTGAGCGTTTATACGAGGCGGCCCTATTAGCCGAGCAGTGGAGCAGCAGAGAGAGAGGGTCTTTGTCCACCCTTAGGCCCGATACCTTCCCAATCACTTCATGGACTGGTCCACCAAATCTTTTTATCTTTTTTGACAGATTGTCTGTGTAATGGTGTGTTTGCCAATGATGAAATTGGCAAATGTGCCAGCTTAGTCATAAATATTGGCCACCCGATACATGCCCTGACTCTATTCAGACTATTCCTTAAGAGAAACGGTACATGTCTTGCTTTCCATAGACATTGAAAAGCTAGGTACTGACAATTAAAAAGTTTTTTTATGGTCATCACATGGCATTGTAGATAAACAAGCTCTGTCACAAAAATAATTTTTAGGGCCTTTATTGTTTATACACTCATGGACATCTTTTTAAGTCCATCCTTAAAACCCCATTATCTTTTGTCCGGGTTGAAGTTTAATCTAATTGATTACTGTACATTAAATAGATCCCAATGCATCCTCAAGTGTTCAACTTCAACCTGAAGATTAATTTTGTTTTAGGTACACTTTTGGGAATTCTATCTGAAATACACTTTATATAGTTTGCACATAAACTTCAGTATCACTCACATCAATTCCCCTTAAAACACACAATACATACACAAACACATACCTATACAGTTTCAGGGGGGCACATTCACATTTTCAGAACCAGAGGTCTTTATATCATTACACTAAGTAGCTTTCACACAACTTTTTTTTTCATACCACATATATTTTAAGTTTGCTATTAGGGATGGTCAATTTTTTTTCATAAATTCGACCATTTCGACGGTTTCGACTTAATTGCAAAGCCCCTTGAGCATAGTATGATCACCAAACTTGCTGGAGATGTAGAGAAGGGTTGGGGGTATACTCCAAAAAAGAAAGTATGTCTAACACAAATATTTTTTGCACAAATTATGTTCAAAGTCAAGTCAAAATTTAGAAAATCGAAATTTCGACTTTGACTTTGAACTTAATTTATGCAAAAACTACATGTGCTAGAGCAAAACTTATTTTTTTCAAATGTTCCTTCTCTACATCTCCAGCAAGTTTGGTGATGATACCATGTTCACGGGCTTTGCAATCAGCTCACAAAATTAGCAAGTCGAAAAATTCGACCATCTCTATTTGCTATGATTTGTTGTTGTGCACACTATAGGTTCACATTTATATATCTGTTTCACAGCGTAGATAGTTTGTTTTCTGTACCAATCTTTGCTGGCTTATCATCTCCATCCACAGGTGGTCGTTGTCAGACACTGTTGTCTATTGGTGTCCCCCGTTATTTCATGTCTTTTGGTAAACCCCCCTCCGGGGTGGCATGCCTCGTGGGGTGGTCCCCGCGGGGCTTTGGGTGTCCCAGCCATGTTGGGGGGGAGCTCCTGGCTAGTCCTCTCTGATCCCCACTTTCACTGTATTTTGTGATTGTGATTAAACTGTTACTATAATAGTAATGCTGACAAAAATAATTATAATACCATCTCTAGTTTAGAAACCTAGAGCACTTATATCTCCTGCAGAAGCTTTGTTCAGCGAAACGTGTCGAAAAAAGTGTTTATGATCCAGCATTAGATATATATTTATTGTACAATAAGAACTTTTTAATGTAATCGGGTGTAAGATTACTGTATGTAATCATGTTCATTGATTTTTTATCTGTTAAATATGTATTACAAATTTGCATTGATGTGATGTCAGGGTAATAAAAATGATCTATCTTATATCACAGTTGAATAATCGCTTTTAAAGTCCTGTGGAGTCCCTAGTCTCCACATAGGGGGGTAAACGATGGGGGGTATGGTGGCATCCATACCCATGGTGGTTGCTATATGTACACAATTGATGGGATGTCGGCACACATTGATCAGTAGATGTGAGGGAATGAAGTTCTTATGTTTAAAGCCCCCCATACACCTTCAGATTCCTCCATACAACTTTCATGAGACCTACCAACAACTATGTAGTATAGTGACCTCCCTGATAGAATACATAGTGATTGGAAGGTGTAGAAAGGCCCTCCTATTACATGGTTTTGGTAGAAGAAAAGTTGGTTGTACAGAAGTTGCATGGTAGTTGTATGTGGTGTATGGGGGGCTTTAGTAATTTTGTCAGTAAATGCTTCAGTCTTAAACTGATCACTGCCTCAGCTAACATAATGTGATGACATGTTTGTGAAGAACCATGATTGTCAGCAGGAACCGAAGATAATTCAAGAGACACTAGTCATTGGAAGTGGCAGGTCCCCTGGCTTTTAAATGGGGCGTATTTATTAAAATATCCTCCACACGGTCATTGGGCTGGAGAATGATTATAAACAAAATTGCAAGAGGTTCAGATCTCTTGTTAGTTTCTGGTAATGACTCTAAGAAACAATGTGCTTTTTGGTTTCAAGAAAGGACAGAAGGCGGGCCCACCAGGTCCCTCTAAAAGTAGACCATTAACAGCACCCTACAAGAAACATAAACAGCATCCATCTGCTGGTCTTGCTAACTATTTATAGAACTAACGAGGCTAGAAACTAGTGATGGCTGAAATGTTTACCCGGCTATCGGTTAGCGGCAAAAATTGCATGTTCGTAGTTTGCCATGACAGGGAATGTTACCAGTGTTTGGTCTTCCCTCCATAGTTTGACCCCATAGTACACCCAATTACACATTTTTACCTACTGGACCTACCCCCCCCCCCTCCCAATAGGAGAAGCCCGCAGACCATGTTAAAGTTAGAGAGGGAAAGATCTGCTGCTGATTGAGGGCTAGCTTAGATAGTTTACAATTGCACTCCCATACTATCAAGCTTTAGCTGAGTGAGGTGTTCTGCTACAAGCAGTTCATCTCAATTAGTGACCTGCAAAAATTATTTTAAGGACTGCTTTTTTTGTACTTGTGTGCTGTGTAGCATAAGTGTTCTGCAGTGCATAATATGCAATTGACCAAATAAAAGAAACCCACAACAGTCCTTTTCTGTTTTGGGGTGATTCTGTATTTTGAAACTTGTGCGCTGTGTATAGCTGAGGTGTGCTGGTACTTGTATTTGACCATCACTAACTAACTGAGACCCACAAAAAAAATGTTCTGGGGGTGTGTGATCCTGTATTTCAATTCTTTCAACCATAGATACTAGATACTCAGCATTATACATCAGATGTTTAAGGGATAAGTTCATGGTCCCTCAGAATGCGGGGGGGGGGGGAATTATGGTATATACTATAGTATATATATAACAAGAATAAATCAGGGCAATCAGTTTGTTGATGGACCAGGATCACTTCTCACTTACCACCATAGAGTTGCTGTGTTCGTCGTTATATTTGATGAGATGGAGAAACTTCTTTTTTTGTAGAATTTTTTTCCAAAAATATCAATGTTCGTTTGTCTGGTGTGATTACTAGACTTGCTGAATTTGTGAGTTATTTGCAAAGCCACTAAACATTATATAATGCATAAATAAATTCAAATTTAAGTGTAAAATTCAATGTGATTTTTCGACTTGACTTTTTTCATAAAAAAAACTGCAAGTGCTAAAGCAATACTTTCCTTTTTATAATGTTTCTCCAACCCTACATCTCTAGCAATTTGGGGGATGATACTTTGGGGGCTTAGATAGTGAAGTCAGATAGTGGAATTTTTTAATTAAGTGAATAATTACTAATACTTTCACTAGATGGCACTGCTGCCTAGTTAATTTTTGGGTATACCCAGAGGAGATAAACTCTGGAAAAGAAAGAAAAAAAAAGATCAGACAGGAGCCTCTGAGCAAGGACTCGTTGGCAGGGGATCAGCGAACAGGCAAGTTATTCTGCACTAGGTCGGGGACAGCAGGTGGAGGACCGAGGGGGGTGCAAATTAATTCCAAGTGGCCCACGGGTTGGGCACCTATGTACAACCTTCTTGATGATGTCACTGAGTTCAAAATAAAGAAAGAAAGATAGAGAGGGGAACAGTTTAATTAGTGCCACACCCCATGGGATAAATGTTAGAACAGAGGGTCAATCCTACTGAGGTAGGGAGAAAAAACCCCTGGCCATTGGGACGACCTGAAATATTGGGCTTTTGAGGCACTTACACATAACAAATAATTACTTTAAAAAGTCTTCATTACATCATAAGGGACATAGATTATAATAAAACAGTATCATGGGTCAGAGGCACAACCATACATCTATGGATGACCCCACTATACAATAAAATCCTGACAATGAAAAACAATGATATGTGCGGCATGCTCATATAAATGGCCATGTTAGCTGTAGTCCCACCGCATGGGCTTCAGGGAGGGTCACCACTGGGAGGGGATGTTGCCAGTTATGTTAAGGGGGCCAGGGTTAGTATCCCAGGCACGGGTCAAAGCTCAAAGCGGACAAGGCCGCACGCTCAGTGAGCCAAAGGTCCCCCTAAGGGTACCCCGGTGAAGTGTGGAAACCCCGATAGAAAGAGAGTGGAATCCAGGTACACTGTGAGGATGGATCTGGTGGGCTTGCTAGTCCTACCCAGTACTGTGCTGGTATCACTGAAGCGAAAAAATATTGTAACAGTGTCCCTGTGGGACCTCTCACACTGATGCCATCTCCAAAGCCTCCAAATTTAAAGTTTAAAATAAAGTATGCAATGAGAAATAGAGGGTCTTTTTTAAACCTTATTAGCTTGTTGACGAAGGAGAAAAGAGGAACAATGGAAGACCTATATTAACAGATTAAACCTAAATGTATAAGTTATAAGAAAGTAATAACTGGATGGCTGTTTCCCAAGCTTTACCGCTATTATTGCCTTTTTAATATCTGAGTTATTTTAAGTAAAGCCAAGCATCACTATGGATTTCACATCAAACCTTTCATATCCATCCTGTAGGTTAGAGGTTAAAAAAACACTGGTGTAACCTACTGATGGGTTGCCAAAGCATTTTCTGCAGTTTATCAGTACAGACAAATACACAAAAAAATCCAAAACTGATTGACTCTGGTACATATTGGTGGCTTAATCCCTTCCAAAAAAAAGTTTGTCCAGATGTAGCCAGATTGTTCTGCAGAGAAACTAATACCTTAGCAATGCACACAGGTTCTGTCCCCCGGCTCAATTTCACACACATCATGGATATCCTAAAACCTCTGTAGGACTTCTCATATGTCACAATCACTTCTAGACTTTGTGGTAACAAATTACTTTTAGAAAAAAAATTGTACTTGAATGGATTGCGCGAAAGTTGGTTTAAATATAATGTAACCATATATGCTGCTTCCACTGGGACCAATTAGGGCACTATCGGATTCAGAGGAGCGATTTTTAGCATGATACACCTGCAGTAAGACAGGGTAGCTTAAGACTTCATGTGGGTATTGCCGTCACATATATCTGTACACAAATGCCTATGACATATTCTCTCCAGATGTATTAGGAACATTTCTTTTTATAAGAAATAACTTTCATATGTAAACACCCCACGAGTACCCATCAGCGCTGATCAATGGTCACAGCTGGATGTTGAGCTGGGACCTTCACTCGTTATGTGTCAATCTGCATTTTGCTTTGCTCCCAATGGGAGACTTAAATCGCATACATAGGGATCTGTGCCAAAGTCAGACACATTGCAGCTGTCTATGGTAGATGTGGTTCCTGCAGTTTTTTTTTTTTTTTTTTTTTTTCTGTGTGCAAAACCAGAAGCTGTCCATGCTGACATGTATAATACATTTCTGTTACAAAGCAAGATTCTTGTGCTATGTAATATAGAGACACTACTGTGCTCATGTAATTCTGTAATTCAATCCTTTACATTTCACAATGAATGGAAAACTCCCCTGAACATTTAAACTTGTGCATAGATTTTTTAATGTGTTGCCTACCACCATAGTACATATAGTATACCTCCAAGATAATTAGATAGCACTTTAAGTAGAACTATAGACACAATAAAAAATTACATATATGATGACAGATATTAAGGTACCCATACACGTTGCGATTTTTCGTGCAATTTTATCCCTTCCGACCGATCCGGTCGGTTGGGTAGGTTGATCGTTCGGGATTCCTAACATGCAAATGAAGTCCGACCGATGCTGTTTTTAGAAAAATTGGCCGAAAAGTCGGTCGGGTCCCGAATGAGGATGCCCGTAATTTTCGGTCGGTCGGCCACTTTTAAAAGATTCCTAATCCAAGCAGCCGATCGGGGGCCGAAAAGTCGGGCATCCGACCGACTTTTAAAAATAGCACTAAAGCAAAAATTGGGCGTCGAAATCGAATATCGCATCGGTCCCCAAAAAATCGCAACGTGTATGGGTACCTTAATTCAGTAGTTTTTGTTTCTCCTATAGCAAAGCTGCTTTACCTGTTGATTCTGCCAGCATGTGGAGTTACTTTAACAGTCCAAGCTAAAATCTAAGTACGATGGTCGAGACTAACCATTTAAACGTGTCTAAAAATGTCCTGTCCACCCCTTCTAGTCATTGTATTTCAGTTCTATCAATTAGGTTGTTCATTACATGTAGATATTATATATAATGTAGATTTCCTTAATATTATGTGGGTGGTAGTCCAATGTTCACCATCATCAATTCTGTGTAGTGTTGAGCTCGAATATTCGATTTTCGAATATTTAGCTCGAATATCGCTAT
>CM070040.1:7559632-7570717 GCA_036250615.1 Ptychadena robeensis | reverse complement strand
ATTATCGGAAGTATGCCTTATAATTCAGCATGAGGCAAAAATGTAAGGTGCCTTATATTCGGAGAATGCCTTATTTTCGGGAAAACAGGGTATCAGTAAATTCATTTTATTGGTTGACTCATTTCTGTGAGTACCTCAAGTCAAGTTTTTAAGATGATATTTGTGTCTCATCAGTTTTTTACTTATTTCCCGCAGGATGAGGTTGGTAATTCTTAATGATCCACAAGCCTTGGTCTTCCTGGCAAATGTAAGAAGGCACGTCTATTACCTTCTCTACTGTCTACTTCTATTTGACCATGGTTGTGAACGTTTTTTTGGGAGTCATTTACAATGCCCCTCAAAAGGGTATCTGTACCAAAATTGCTGGAGATATAGGGAAGGGTTGGGGAAATAGTACAGAAAAACAAGTATTGCTTTACCTCTCCAGTGATCTGCCTTTTAAAAACGGCACATTGCATTGTACACCGCTTAAAATTCCTGCCCTCCCCTGCCCCTGTACATGTCACTAGCATCATCAAAGACTCCGCACACATTGATTTATTGCTGTGATGTATTGATGTGTTTTATGCTTTTATGGTATGACCTTTTTAATGTCCTCTTTTGATGGAGTCATGTTTCTTAATAAAGAAAATATTTTATGATATATGCTTTAAGTAGATTTTTTAGGTGCATATAAAGCCCACTTAATAATTTGGTTTTATATTCAATGAAGGTAATAATGACTGGAGACCACAAATTCTCGAAAAAAAATTTATTGTGAATATTAGGCGAAAAACTAGAATATTGCCTAATCCCTTCTTAAGCTAGCCATACATGTGTCGGATTCCATGGCCAATTGATCACTCACCCGATCGATTCCGGCGATCTCAGCGGGAATCGGAGCTCCGATCAATCAGCCAATTAAGAGTATCCGATCGCTGCATACCACCTTGTCCCACGGATTCCTGGACGATTCCGTGTCCGATCACTTACTTCCCAAATGGCAACTCCCCCTGATGTGTGCAGAATCGGATCAGAAAGACCAACATGTTGGTTCTCTGTCGGATCCGATTCTGGGCCCCCGATCAATCGGACGCGAACGATCGGACAAGGTGGGCTGCACGCGATTCCAGCACGATCGTTTCGCGTGCACGCGCCCGGAATCGATCGTGCCGGAATCCGGTGGGAATCCGACATGTGTATGGGGGCCTTTAGAGATAGAGATGATCAATGAGATGTGACAATCACCTTACTTTGGCTGTAGCACTAAACTGCAATAGATCCAATCATACTCAATGTTTTTACATCTAATTGGCTTATCCCCATGCGCTCCAACCTGACGGCTTTTTGGGAAACCTCAAGGTGGGCCCCCCTGTAGTTGGGGACGACAGACCATCATGCGTTCTGTGTATCGATGTGCATGCCGGACGATTGCCCACAATTATGGCTGGGAATCCGCACGTCTATGGCGGGCTTAAGGTAGGTATAAGATGTTCATAGAAATAAATGGTGGTGGGGGGTCCTTTCTCTACTTATTGCACACTTTCTGATTGCTTGGCTCTGTTTAATATACTCTATACCACATATCATTACAATTTTATTAGACAGATTTCTTTACAAAACTGAAAATACTGAATTCCACCTCAGTCGACAAATGACACACATTTTCTGTATGTTTTCCAGCACAAAATATATTCTTGTAGAACCAATTTTTACAGCTTGGGGAAAAAATATAATATATTATCATTACTGTGCTTTTAGACAGTCTTTTCTCAGCTAAATGACTGCACTGTATAACATTTATCACTGTGATACTGCTCTTTAGACTTGAAGGTCTGCTCCGTAATGGACACCTGCACATTATTTCTGAGACACATTAGCTCAAAATCTCATAAACACCCATTACAGCTGAATGATAGCATTGATAGTTTGACACCCTTCTTGTTTTCCCGATTCTGCTGGTGACATTTACTCCTCCAGATATACATAATAAGCAAATAAAGGACATGTTTTAAGGTCAAACACGGATGTGAAACAATGCATGTCAAATTTATTTTTACATTCCTTCTACCTAACAGTTTGTGTTTTTGAAGGCAAGGATCATTTGACACAGGCCTGTCAATCATCAGCTACAAATATGTGTCCATATTCCAGTTTCAAGCTGTAATGAGTGACAGGTATGCTGGCTTCTGCTGATAATATTCAGTTGTAGGTAATACTGCTTAGTACATCTCTATTGCCATAGTATTACAAAAAATTTTCTAGCGCTGGAAATACAAAGAACATGTATGTAAAAGGTCATATATAGTTGCATTAAAATGACTATTAAAAAAACTATTTCACCATTCATCACCTCAGCAGAACACTTGATCAATCTCCGCAGCCTTAGCTAGTGTTGACAGTTCAGCATACATAGCCTCTCTCTGGCTGGCAAACTGCTGTGCCAGACTTTGCATATACACCTTTTGCGGCGTGGTATTGGCCTGTAACTCAGCCTTCACTAAGTCCTCCATTTGTTAAAGTGTACACTGGCCCTTTAAATGTTAGTTTTCTTGCAAAACAAAAAAAGAGTCCAAGTTCCTTTTTAGGCATTCAATGCCCACAATCTTCACCAGTGTGAACTTGGGGTCACCACATTGGAGTTCAACATTTTTACAAAAGCGAGGCTTTATTTGTACCCATATTAACAATATGGCCTAACCACAGCCACTCAAAACAACAGTGTCTCAAAAAGTAAATCAAGTATATGTCTCTTACAGTTTGTTTGTGGAGTGGTTTTTCCCAGAACTACAGTTTGTGCTTTTCACAGAGGGAAGCAATCCACCTTTCTTTTTCAACAGAAAGTGTCTCAGCAAGACCATTACTCTCTCTACTGATTAGGTCACCTGACCTGGTTATAATGCTGCTGTGCAGCCAACACATCCCCATGGGTACCGGGTGGGGTGAATAGCAAGCACTCCCATCCGTTCTACCTATCTCACAGTCCAGGCCCTTTCAGTAGAATAACTTTGTTGCATTCCACAGACTGCTATTAGAATCTTGGACTGTCCACCCAGCATCCTAGGGATTACCTCAAAAGGGATACAGCCCAAAAATGGGTGACACGTATACATCATTCAGGACCCATCCCTGGCATCCTTTACAATATATACATATATATATATATATAAATATATATATATAGAGAGAGAGATCATATCATTTTAAAGTTTCTTTATTAATGTATTATATTATTATACATATTTTTTTTTTCATTTTCTACCTTTTAGGGGGGGTTGTGTATAGTGATGAGAGGCATAGATAATATTTGAATTCTACTAATATTCCATTCTACATTCGCGAATATTCGCAATGGCGATGCAATTACCTTCAAAATGAATGGTCACATGTGGTATTTATTTTAAATATAAATTCGAAGTGCATGTTCATACACTCGGATTATGAATATTCGTGAATATTCGCCTTTGCGAATATCCGCCAACATATTCACGAAATTTGAGAAGTCTTGAATAGCCAATATTCACCAAATATATTCGCAAATTCGAATATTCGAGCTCAACACTAGTTGTGTACAGATGGTAGTTCCACAATCTTAGGTTAAAAAAAATCTTGTCTTGATTGCTAAACAATGACTGCCCTGTTTACCTACCTTCATTTCTTGCCTTAGAACAAAACAAGGACCATATTTTTCTCACTTCTTTGTCCTAGAAAATGAAAGGCAAAAACCCCAGTTTTTATTATTATTATTATTATTATTAAATCCTTCTATGTGTATGTACATATCATCAATGCAAACCAGTGCACTGGGTGTTTGCTAAACTCCCTGGGGCAGTAGACATTTGAGCAGAAGATCTAAAGCCTTATACAGTAGGTCATGCAGAACTGGAGCATGCTGCAAATTGATATTTACTAGTAGATGAGCCATTTCTCAGAGCCCAGAGACTAACTAATAGAGAATTACTTTACAATGGCACAATGGAACATGCTATTAACATATTCACTAGGTAATATATTCCCCACACTTGCAATTCCGTATGCACATTGCGGGCTGTGACAGCAGGAGACTTACCCCTCATGCAGATTGAATAGGTTAATAGCGATTGTTTTTGCTGTTAGTTTGTTTTGTTGTTACTGAATGCCCATAAATGATGATGATATACATGGTGTTTTAATATTGGAAATATCCGCACTAGAACAAAAGTCTACCCTTCTTTTACTAGAATAAAAAAAAACATAAGAGAAAGATTTTCTTACAAGAAAGCAGTCTTGGTATAAAATGTAAGCTTTTGCTTTACAACTCTTTACGCTGGATTGCGGCCCATACTAGCTATATAGAAATTACTAAACAACCGAAACAATAAAAGGGAAGACAATTTTGAAAACTTGTCACGATCAGGTGCATTTTAAGGGATGATATATGTGCGTTAGAAAAAAAAATGTAAGCATTCATCTTTACACTTAAGGCAGCGGCACAGCCAGAGAAATCAATCACATTGTGATGTGAAAATATTTGCTCATTCCTGACACTCCCGGTGTAAATTATTAATAGCACCCTGCTGAATTAAGGACAGTGCAATAAAACAAGTTAATGCATGTTATGATGATAGCGGTGAATGCTATGTGGGAGGACTGCAGTAATAAAGATGATAGAGATGACAGTTTGGATACCAAGGATCGTATGATAAGATGTAATTCTGCAGATTTATCTTCTTCCTGAAGATAAATGAAAGAAGCAGAGCTGATAATTAATTTCTGTTCTAGTGATTGCATCTTCCAATAAAGTAACACCTAAAAAGTCCTCCAAAACTGTCATAGGTTCAAAAATGTACACATTGACTTAGTCCTACAACAGAAACTCAATTCATTTATGCAGGTGTCCTTTAATTTGCTCTCCTGGTTTTTCACCAGGGCCCCCATCAAGCCAGTAGAGAGGGCTCTCCAAGCCTGACCATCCAGGTGGTCCGCTGCCCTGTTGGTGTTTTTAGAACTTTAATTCATTTTTTTTTATATAAAGATTTTTATTAGATTTTCCAAGAGTACTTAATACTAGGGAAGGGGTACAAAAAAGTAAGAAAGGAATCAAAAGATGTACAGTATAACAAACAGTTCCAGACATTTCCATTGCCAAATACAGTCAAAAATGCAGTACAAATATCAACATCCCCCTACCCCTTCCTACCCTGCAGCCCTTAGGTTGAAAAAGGGCGTCTGCTCAAAACGCGTCCCATTGTTCCTATTGAGCCCCCCAGCATCTGTAAGCAGGAAGTGATCTCATCCCCAACCAGGAAGCGAGGTCCTCCTGGAAAACACATGGCCCTGAGAGATCCACCCTTGTATACCTCTCTTAATGTCAGTATAATGCCTGTTGTTCTGTTTTATTTTGTTTTATCTTATCCTATTCCACATGATTTAACCATTTGTTGTACTAGGTTGTGTGCCTCTGTCCTTGTTCTTATTACCCTGCAGCCACCCCCATGACCTGGCACACAGACTGGCCTGAAAGTCGGAGTGGGTACCCCGGAGGGGCGTCCCAAGTCCCGTGCCATCCCGCATAACAGCGGCGAAATCTGCCGATGCAGAGTAGTAGTCCCACCGCTTCCAAATTTCAAGGAATTTATTTTCCCTACCCTGCAACCTATAAGTCAATTCCTCCAGACCCCATATGTGCAGTACCTCCCGAAACCAGTCTCTGCTCGAAGGCACATGACTGCGACTTCCAGAGTCACGGTTTTAGCAGCATTCAAGAGACAAGGTACCTCAGTTTTTTTGTATCTTGCCACCGTGTTGGTCGAGCAGTGGAAGAGCATAGCTAGCGGGGTCTTAGGGACCGCAAGGGAAATGTGGTCCTCGATCACCCAGTGAACTTTGGACCAAAAACAAGCTATCTTAGGGCAAAGGCACCAGGTATAGAGAAGAGTGCCCCTCCCCCCGCACCCTCTCCAATAGTGATGGCCGAACATCGGCCTGGACTGTCCGTGAACGGGCGGGTCGGACTTTTAAAGAAGTCCGCCGTCCACCTGTTCGCGGACACATTCGATCGGGAAAACCGGATGTGACATCAGTGACATCACATCACAGTGACAACACATCCTGGAACACATAGTTCCTGGTTAAGGGAGCCGGATGTGACGTGACTGACGTCACTTCCTGCTCCGAGCCGGTTTTTTCACTAGAAGACCAGCTTCATGCCCGGTCTTCTAGTGAAAAGATTCTTCCTCCGGCATGATCTCGCAGGTTCTGATCCTGCCGGAGGAAGAATATAGATCTTCTTCTCGCCGGCGAACGGGGCGGGTCGAACACCCGTACTGCTCGCCGGCGAGAAGGAGGGCGAACATACATGTTCGCCGGCCGAACTGTCCGCCTTGCGGGCAGTTCGGCCATCACTGCTCTCCAACATCCGGCTAGAACTTTAATTCTAATCATATATAACCATTGACTTTGATTTCTTGTGATACCAACATCCAAAATAATAAAAAATAATGTTATGCTTGGGTTCTACAGACCCTTCATAAACTGGGATTTATATCGGAGTCCAATATCACACCAAAACTGTTTCTTTTAGTTTAAAAACATTTACAGTGGCTTGCAAAAGTATTTGGCCTCCTTGAACTTTTCCACATTTTGTCACATTACAGCCACAAACATGAATCAATTTTATTGGAATTCCACGTGAAAGACCAGTACAAAGTGGTGCACATGTGAGAAGTGGAACAAAAATCATACATGATTCCAAACACTTTTTACAAATAAATAACTGCAAAGTGGGGTGTGCGTAATTATTCAGCCCCCTTTGGTCTGAGTTCAGTCAGTTGCCCACAGACATTGCCTGATGAGTGCTAATGACTAAATAAAGTGCACCTGTGTGTAATCTAATGTCAGTACAAATACAGCTGCTCTGTGATGGCCTCAGAGGTTGTCTAAGAGAATATTGGGAGCAACAACACCATGAAGTCCAAAGAACACACCAGACAGGTCAGGGATAAAGTTATTGAGAAATGTAAAGCAGGCTTAGGCTACAAAAAGATTTCCAAAGCCTTGAACATCCCACAGAGCACTGTTCAAACTATCATTCAGAAATGGAAGGAGTATGGCACAACTGTTAACTAGGGATGGACCGAACTGTTCGCCGGAGAACAGTTCGGCGGCAAACAAGCATGTTCGCCCATCCTCTCGCCGGCGGACAGTACGGGGGTTCGACCCGCCCTGTTCGCCGACGAGAAGAAGATCTAAATTCTTCCTCCGGCAGGATCAGAACCTGCGAGATCTTGCCGGAGGAAGAATCTTTTCACTACAAGACCGGGCATGGAGCAGGAAGTGACGTCAGTGACGTCACATCCTGCGGCCGTAACCAGGAACTATGCGTTCCAGGTTGCGGTCCAAGGACCAGTACAAAGACGCCGGACTTATGCTGAAAAAAGGCTACACCCTTCCAGTTACATGGAGGTCTATGGTGCCACCTATCCCCGCCCCCTTCGCGTCACCGGTGATCGGGGGTGGACCCGGAATCCGGCGGTATCTAGAGCGTTGCTCTAGTTTACTGGGGCTGAGTTTCATGCATCATTTAATTAACGCTCAGAAGGTTAAAAGCCATTCTAACCCTGTTGTGTGAAGGTGTGTGCAAAGTATCAGGCCGAATCACCAGGGTGTGTAAACTTTTGATCAGTGTAATTTCAGTAGTTTGTGTCATTCTGTGATCTTGGCCAATACTAGCACTGTGCTCAATGCTTGAATCCATTTGCAATGCAAATGAGAATTCTCTAATGTGGGATATTCGTCTAATATATTTGAATTTCTAATATTCTCGCTCAACACTAATACCAACATCCCAAATATTGCTAATAGGAAGAAAGAATAATTTTATGCTCAGGTTCTGAAGACCCTTGATAAACTGGTATTTATATCAGAGTCCAATATCACACCAAAACCAATCTCACTTCCCCCACTAGTCTGCCTCTAGATCCAGTGACATCGCATCACACTGCCAGAAGGAGATTCGGGAAAGTCCCTTCCCAAGTCCACATGTACCTAGAGCCCACTGTGGAGTCTTGATATTCCCTATTATCTGCACTTTGGTGAAATATTAGGTGATAGGTTCACTTTAATTTAATTTAAGTTTAGTTTTGGTGAATAAAAGTATGTTTAACCTTTCTAGCGCTCTTGTGAGGTCCCGATTTCTGTACCAAAAGCGCACCATAGACTTGGATATTTTATGTTGTAGGCCTGTAACTTCCCAATATATGTCCATACAAGGGTCTAGCAGAAATCCTGAATATAATAATGTTTGAAACAATTATGTAAAAAAAATGAATGAACAAAATCATCTGAATGATAACATCTCTTAAATACTAATTTTGTATGCAAGATTGTAGTATGTATTTGTATTCGTTGTTGTTTATAATAAAAAAATGTTTTTTTTTTACCTTGCATTGTATTGAATATGGTTATCACTGTATCAATTACAATTCTTTTTGGGACCCTCTCTCCCCTGGTGTGATGGACCTGGTGGCATCACACTAGGGAAAAGAGGGTGCCAAAGGGAATTGTACTGGATACTATGATAACCGTATCCAATACAAGGGGTTAACTTCAAAGGGACACATCTGGGGAATCACAATGAAAACAGTTTTCTCCTTAGAAAAATAGATTTACTTTTGAATCTCCCGCCGCCGCCCCAATGTGACATCATCACGTCACTCCATGGGGGGGGGAGAGGGATCCGCTCTCTTGCAGCAGCCTCCTCTTTAGATCAAAGTCATTGCGTGGCAGCGCGGAATGATTAATTTGCGCTGCCGGGGCTCCGATCTCCTCCAGTGCAGTACTGACAGGACAGCACTGGACGAGATGAGGTCGTCAGGAACTACAGGGGGGTTAAGTGTTGGAGAACAGATCTGCATGGTGTCTTTTTCTACCTAATGGTGACAGGAGTAGGATCAGTTTTTGACTTCTAACACATTTTTGTGCATGAAGCTAGAGTCAGATGTTAAATAAGACACTATGTTTATGCATGTGCATCCTTTACAAACTGTTGTCATGGTTCTGATTTTGAAGAAGGTTCTAAATTAGAAGAGGCACAGAGCTTAGGACTATAATGTCCCTGTTCAACAGGATGCCCAAGGGCTTTCTGGCAGAGGCAAGAACATTAGAACTGTTAGTTACACATAAAAATACAATGAATGACAACACGGTGAACATCACAGCAAATAATGGCTGCAAGGTATTGAGATTAATGGTAGTAATTGCATTTGCATTGAAGACTTTTAGCAGCATGTTGAACACAAACATGAGTTATATTAAGCTACTATATTACCATTAACACACTGGAGGCATGCTGCTGATTTTATTACCTTCATTTGCAATTTCAATGGCGCAATAAATAAAACTTTTTTGTGCCTGGCTAGAGGAACGCGGCTGTCGAAGAGAAAAAGTGAGATTGCTGTGTGTGTTAGAGGAAATAAAAGGAAATGTTCTGGATTATATTACATCCCATTAATTGTAATGAAACAGCTAAACTGGAAATGTGCATTCATATTTACTTTGAAACTAGCAAAATATTCTTCACAACAAAGATTATGATAATTTTCAATAACTGAGCTCTTAGGTAAGCCGCCAAATACGTTTTTTTTTCATTCTGTCACTTACTTTTGGAGTTTTTTTTTGTGTCTCTGAATTCATTGTAATTTATGGCTTGCTTAAAATATTATAAAATAAATATTATTTATAAACGTATGTTAAGGCTCATTTGTAAACAGATAGTTGATTCATAAATTTTAAGAGAATTTATGGTATGTTTAACCTCCCTAGCGCACTGCTGAGGTCCAAATTTCTGTACCAAAAACGCACCATAGACTTAAAGGGATTTTTTTTACATTGTAGGCCTATAACTTCACAAAATATGTCCATACAAGGGTCTAGTAGACATCCTGGCTGTAATAATGTTTGAAACACACAATTATGTTAAAAAAAAAATACATTTAAAAAAAAAATTATAAAAGGTATCATTTGAATGATAAAATCTCTAAAATACAGTAAAAAAAATCTCTAAAAACAGTATGTAT
The DNA here is from genome assembly GCA_036250615.1 of Ptychadena robeensis. Classification (NCBI taxonomy): domain Eukaryota; kingdom Metazoa; phylum Chordata; class Amphibia; order Anura; family Ptychadenidae; genus Ptychadena; species Ptychadena robeensis. The sequence goes on along the minus strand of CM070040.1, from coordinate 7,560,683 downwards.
TTATATTTATATTTTGTTCATAATAATATTTTATTACGATTGGAAATGTGTTTTGTGGTTTTTTTTTTACTTTTAATTGTATTGGATACAGTTATCACAGTATTCAGTACAATTACCTTTGGCACCCTAGGAGGGTTAAATTCAAAGGGCACATCTGTGGAATCACACCGAAACAGTTTTCTGCATAGAAAACTGTTCTTGTGCGATTTACTTTTGAATCTGCCGCCACCATCCCGATGTGTAACTCTATGTACATGAAGGAGATCAGACCATCAGTTTAGGAGAGCCTTAATCACTGGTCTTTGCTTTACGCTTCATAGATGCCACTGAATTAAGCTTCATCAATGTCAGTGTGCCCCTGCAGTAAGGTCCTGATTAAACACAAACAAAGGGCCCACCAAATCCAGAGGCCTCTAAGTCTACTAGTCTAAGTTGGAAGCTCTACAGAACCCCAGGGGCCCCCACCTCAAGAAAAGTATAGACATGTCATATAGAGAAGCTGCCCCTATCTACATCCCTACATTGCACTCCAGAATTTTGGTAGTATTTTATAATAGAAAAAATATGGAGGGGGGGAAAAAAGAACAGTTAACCCTATAATCATGTGCCACACCCCTAATTGGATTAAGAGAAGAGAAAATTGGTCAACCTGGAAGGAGGGTGTAGACCGTATCTTTTAGAGATCAGAGAAAATGGGTTTTTTTCAGGCACTCAAATCAGATATAATAAAATCATGAGATATGTGTAAATTAATTTTTTATCTGATTTGTATCACTCTGACAACTCCGCCTATTTTTCGCCATTGATAATGTTCTGTTTCCTACATCGATATCTATGACCACTTGAACTGTAGACTTTATGCATATTGGACTAACATCGTTTGACCGATATACATGACCTAGCATGAGTTTGTATTGAAATACATGATCAGAGTAGGGACATATAGAGGGGATAATTTACCACAATAAGGGACTGTTTTGATGAATAATTTAATGACTTAAAGTGGACCTACCACCAGGAATCTATGTTTTCATGAATGGCACTAGAAGTG
>CM070040.1:7534828-7559532 GCA_036250615.1 Ptychadena robeensis | reverse complement strand
GCACTTCTAGTGCCATTCATGAAAACATAGATTCCTGGTGGTAGGTCCGCTTTAACTTGCTATAATCAGTATGTTGTATTGTAGATTCATTCCTCCCTGGGGAAACCCCAAGGGGGAGGCGAAACATGTCGGAGGGCAATCTACATTTAATCCAGTTCATGTTTGTATATGTACCGATGAACAGCCTGTGATTTATGTTTTTATTGATAACTTAAGTGGTCATCCCTGTGTGTCGTGGCTCTGACCTCCCATTATGTATTGTATGTAACATTGCATATTTTTATATCTTTTTGATATTCAATAAATAAACTTATTTTATTATATCTGATTTGAGTGCCTGAAAACCCCCATTTTCTCTGATTGGCGCCTCGGCTTAAAAGGTACGGTCTATATCCTCCTTTAAGGTTGACTAATTTTCTTTTCCCAGTATTTTATAATACCATGTTAAAATTCAAGACCATCAGTGCCTGAAGCAGCAAAATATCTTCAAAACCCATGTGAGCCTGCTCCATGTTTGACTGTAGGAACTGTGTTTTTCTTTTCTTTGATAGCTTCTTTTTTTTGTTTTGGTTTACATTTCTGAAAAGCTCTATTTTTGTCTTAGCAGGAAGGATTGCGCCCCTTTTTAGGTACATTTAGAAAAGCCTTCTTTTCTATCTATCTGTGCCAACTCTGGTCAGGTTGAATTTTTCTAGAATTTGACTGAGGTCCTTAATCCGCCATATGAACACTTCTTTGTTTTTTCAAACTTTCTCAGCTACAGTACCATAGGCTCTAAACTTTTTACAATGTCGTACACAATGGACACAAGAATGATCTCAAAAGATTAACTTGTAGCCTTGGATTGGTCCATGTTTATCTATATTTTGGTCATTTTGTGTTCTTTCGACAAGAAATAAACAGGACACTAACAAACCAATTCTTCTTGCAACAATTTTCTGCTTGCCCTAATTTTTTTTACCCATTCATTTAGTCAGTACCACACAAAGAGTGGCAAAATTTAAGTAAACTCCACCCTAGAAATGTTTCCAGATGTCCAGATTTCCAGATGTGCGGTCCTCTGTGAATAATGGTGAAAAATGATGGAATGCCCACAAACACAGGTTGCTGAATCAGGCACACTTCTTTACTAACAGAGTTGTAAATATAATGTTAAAAGAGCTGTCTCTTAGAAACAAACTGTCCTAGCTGGGGAGTATCTCTGTAGTCCCATGGAGATTGTGGCTTCCCAGGGCTACATATATGGATACACATTGTATACAAAATATTATTGAAACCACAGAATGTCAAAAGCTACCAATATATAATTTAACTAATTAAAAAAACTTTATATTGCATATTTTATTAGATAAAAAGCAATTTAACCATTTTTTGGAATACCATTACAGTTATTCTACCACTATCTAACCCCTAATACATATTAATTAAATTATATAAGAAAACCCTTTGTATGGCTCCAAGATGATCACTCAAAGCAGTGGTTCCCATGTACTTGGGGATTTTTGCAGATCATCCATTCATTCTCCTTCTCAATGAGGTGTGTAGAGTTCCATAAATACCGTATATACTCAAGTATAAGCCGAGTTTTTCAGCCCCAAAAAATGGGCAGAAAGTGCTCCCCTCGGCTGATACTCGAGTCAGCTGAGGGGGGTCCACTCACCTCACCTGAATTTCCATGCTGAATGCTTCAGACAGGCTTCCCTCTTTGGTAGATCTTTGATGTGATCTCTCTGAGTTCCTGTGAGCTCCGTGGCTGCCCGACAAACAGCTGATAGATATGAACAAACTCCACACTGCCACCTAGTGGCCAGTTACTACACAACACTCCATAGCCTATGATTAAAAAATAAGAATTGCCTTGTAAAACCCATCCTGTAATAATAATAATCCTGTGTTCTCTTAAATTTATTGATGATGTGGCACTAAGAGGAATCCTGTTTGATAAATTTTTAGGGGCAATGGTGCTTTCTCTATATTTTCTCATTTCTCACTGCATTTTCTTGGCTTATACTCGGGTCGGCTTATACTCTAGTATATACGGTAACCCGAATTTCCCCATTACAAAAGAATAAATAAATAAATAGCAGTCTAGTAGATCCCAACCTCGATATGGGGTTCACTGAAAGAAGAACAATGATAAATGTATGACCCTTTGGCAAATTTTGGTCTACTGTGCATCAGGACTTGCATATGATATAGAAAATGTTTTTTAATTTGGCAAACGGTGGTTTACAATAGACAAGCTTTATGACCAGGACATGTGACAGCTCTGTGCAGTATAGAGTCATTGACGTTTATGCACATGAACTTTATAGTCATCACATTTTAACCTATAGGCTGTTTCCCCACTAATAGCTGTAACAGCTTAATCTTTTAGGAGAAGGCTTTCCATGAGCATTTTTGGGATGTTTTTGACCATTCTTCCATTAGAGTATTTGTAAAGTCAAGCACTGAGATTGCACATGAAGTCTTGGGTCACAGTTTAAACACTAATTCATCCTATGTTTTCTAGGGCTTAGATCAGGGATCTAAGCAGGCCCTGGTTCCTCCACAACATCAGTAGAATTAATTGGATGTATACTGGCACATTGTTACCCTATTTTTTAAATAATCAAAAACATAGTACTAGAACAGTATAAAGGGGACTAGCTCACTTGTTCCGGCAAGATAAAAAAAATTAAATAAAGATATATCCTATCAATTTCGAATAAAAGTACAGGACAGACCGGAAAAGCACATTAAGAAGTTATAATGTTTCAATAAAATAATCTTCTTGTTTTAAACAAAGGAAAAACAGTATATATGCACTTTAAGACTTACCTAAACTCACCTAAAGTATTCCACAGCCCTCAAATGCAAATACCTCATTATCCAGACTGTCTGTTCAAATGCAATGAGTAAATCCCAAATGTTTTGCGTCGTTCCTTCTATATGGTAAGGAACAAGTCAGTCAGTCATCATATTCGCGTTACAGGTCTGCTTTTGATTACACTGCCGCCTCCCACCAAAGTGTAGAGTATCAGATCACAGAAAGAGGACGGCACCAAGAGGGTTGACTAATGTAAGTAAATTTCTTTCTTTTCTGTTCCCCTTAGACATTAGACATAAGCGAGTCCAAAGCTATTTACAAAATGAGTAGGTCTTGTTAAATATTTGTTATTACTATTTACCTAACATAAAATATACTTAGCTCCAATCCTAATGGGAAGTACATAACTGTCACAGTCACTGTTTGTAAAAATCAATGACATTCTGAAATTGTCTGGAAATTGCAGTTGTACAGCTGTTGTATGTAACCCTCCATTATTAAACACTGCACCTGTTTAGGATATAATTAATCATAATAAACGTTAAGACTTGGAAGTGTCATTCACCAAAGGATGTAAAGAATGTATCACATAGTATTCTATACACAATTTGTTCAGTTATAATACTGATTCTTTATTTCTGTCATATAAATCACCATTCCATTATAAAATAAGCCCTAACCCCCAGGTTAAAGGTCCTGGGGGACCAACTAGTAAGACATTTTTTTAGGCATGTAAGAGAGTCATGATCTGTCATTAAAAAGGGTCTTTATTATAGAATGGATCTATGTAGATTATACAAGTCAATAAAAGCACAACAAATATATAGAAATACAGCAAGATAAAAAAAGTTCCAATATTTTGTATACAATCACCAATGTAGCATACAGTTGTTAAATATACAGTGTTACTTGAGATCAGAGGTTCAGTGATTCCCTTTGTACTCCGACGCGTTTCGTCCCTAAGTTGGGGCTCATCAGGGAGAGTAGATCACTGAGAACTAAGCAGACAATAATCACCTTAATTGTTATACTCTCCCTGATGAGCCCCAACTTAGGGACGAAACGCGTTGGGGTACAAGTGGTATCACTGAACCTCTGATCTTAAGTAACACTGTATATTTAACAACTGTATGCGACATTGGTGATTATATACAAAATGTTGGAATGTTTTTAACTTGCTGTATTTCTATATATTTGTTGTGCTTTTATTGACTTGTATAATCGACATAGGTCCATTATATAATAAAGACCCTTTTTAATGACAGATCATGACTTTCTTACGTGCCTAAAAAAACGTGTCTTACTAGTTGGTCCCCCAGGACCTTTAACCTGGGGTTTAGGGCTTATTTTATAATTTTTTCCTAAAGGGTGGCACATTCTCTTGATAGCAATAGAAACTCCTGGTACCAAGATCACAGAGCTGCATATTTCCACCATTCCATTACACCACATTTGCTATACTTTAACAGCTAGTTTAGCATTTATTGATTAATTACCCTTGATAGTCCCTTTTAAAAATTAAACATTTATATTTGTTACTAAAATTGCAGAGTAGTGAAAGGGAGTTTGAGAACAAGTCAAGACAAATGTAAAAAGCATGCAGTTTTTCGATAAACAAAAGTTAAACTGGAAAAAAAAATGTAAATATACCCTCCAATTAAATCCAAATGAATTTTTGTGAATTTCAAAGCAGTTGAACATATCTGTTCTCTTGGCTGTTTCTGGCAAGGCTAACCCCCGAGACAGTCCAAAATCAACCAATTTCAAAACACCATCTCCAGTAATGAGCGTGTTTGTTGCCTTCATGTCTATACGTAAAATCTGATGAAACAGAAATAATATTTAATCAGGAAATGCAAAACACAAACGATTCTAAATGCTGGATATTTGGAGTAAATGAGATGTATACATAAAAAATGACTTTAAATAAATTTTTGGTGGATTTGCAGTTCTATTTTGTGGTATACTAAATGGTTGTTGTTATTATTGAAAGCATTAACTTTTAGGTTGCTGTAAATTATGCCCATGGGAAGTCTAGCAGAAAACGATTAAATCATAAATCACTATATTCTAAGTAGTTTAAACATAAGTATACTATGACAAAGTAAATGTAGCCAGACACAGGTCGATTTGTCAATGATCGATTCCCGATCCGATTGATTCCCGGTCATAGTGGAATCGCCGATTGATTGGATCGGGATCCATGGAACACCACCTTGGGAATCTGATTCGTGGTCGATTTAGACATGAGCCGATCTTCAAAATAGAGATGGTCGAAATGAATAAAATTCGATTCTTCTTAAATTTCGAGTTTCCCAATCGAATTTCGATTCGACTGCGAAATTTCGACTTTTTTCTAGTCGAAGTCGAAAATTCGCATAACACCAAAAATTCACATAAAACACTCAAAAATTAGCATACAGCCTAAAATTCGCATAAGGTCAAAAATTCACATAAGGTGGAAAATTTCGATTTGCTGTATGAGCTTCAGCTATAATAGAAGAATCAGTGTACATAGTAGCAGAGCTTTACAATCAGAGCTGAGATATAAACCCAATTTATACACAAACTTGACATGTTAGAGCAAAACTTATTGTTTTTAAATGTTTCCCCAACCCTTCTCTACAACTCCAGCATTTTTTGTGAGGATACCATTTTTAGGGGCTTTGCAATAAGCTTACAAAGTTAGCTAGCACCATGCGAATTTCCGCCAATGCAAATTTTCCTATCACTCCTGCATGTGAAAATTTTAAATGAAATGGCGATACTCGCATGCGAAATAACGGCACGGCAAATCAAAAGCAACGTTATTTTTTAAGTTGAAATTACCCCATCAAAATTCGACTATGCGAATTTTCGGCGAAAAAGTAAAAATTTCTACTTAAAAATTCGCACTGCACATTTTTCGACCATCCCTACTTCAAAATGGCCGATTCCACAAAATCGGTCATTGGCTGCAGCATAGGGAGCTATGAGTCCACCAAACTGTCGACCAAAAATGTCGGTTCAATGTCCGAACCAATTTTTAGTTGATTCTGTTTTGTTTGGTCAATCGTTCAGGGTGGGCAGAACCCACGCCGATCGATCGCAGTAAACGAGCACGCGGTGATCGATCAGTCAAAAATCTGGGAGCCTTAAGGACTTGTCCACTGCGATAAAATACCGAGCACCAAGTATAGATACAGATTTCGGCATATACATCACCCATCCCATTCATTTGATTTGAATGGGACAGGATCCAAAGCCATGGCAACACAGTTACACTGAGCACAATGCGTCCATTAAACATCAATTTGTTGGGTGAAAAAAAAGGTGCCCAAAGAGCATGGTGTGGTTTTTACACATTCTTTAATAAATTTTAGGATGCATTATTGCCAATGTGGCAGTACTGTGCTCTAAAAGGGGGGTAAACCATCCAAAAACCACAGGAAATCTGCAGGTTAGTGTCCCCATACACCTTTAGATTTCTCTGTTAGATTAAGATCTCCTTTTGTTTTACCAAAACCATGTAATATGAGGGACTTTCTAAGCAATCAAGTCTTCCTGTGTTCAATCGCAGAGGATACTATACTACATAGTTGTAGGGAGATCTAAAGTATTTCTGACAGAGAGATCTTAAGGTGTATGGCCAGCTTTAAGCTGGGCATACACGGGTAGATTCCCATGCAATCGACCCGCGATCAATTACAGCGTGGTGGCGGCACCACGCTGGGATTGATTGCAGGTCAGTCGAACAGGAATGTGAACCACTTTGCACATCAATTCCCGTTTGATGGGGACCCAGTCAACCCGATGTGAGAGCTGGTCCGGTGTCGGCTCTCACTGGCTAGGAGCTGCAGACAACCAGGAGAGTTGTGCCCCTGCACAGCACAAAGATCGGGAGCTGATCACAGCTTGTAGGTGCTGTGCTGGGGCAGGCCAGCCACCCCCATGCAAAGCAGTGGACATGAACAGTGATTTGGTCATGTCCGGTATACCTTGAAAATAGGGTTGGCTGCATAAGATATGCGCCAGATAGATGGCCGTGAGCACACATATCTATGTGTATATGGGGCATTAAAGCATTAAGCCGACTGGACACAAGCCCTTAGAAAAATAGGGACAGCCTGGAAAACACATGTAAATGACATCGATGGTCTATTTAAAGGGTAAATTTATATAAAGCTCTTGCCAAATAGGGCCTACATTTATTTTTGTGATTTTTATTATCTTTTGCTTTACTGCCATGTGTGGTGTCTTTATATTGCTGTGAAAATACAACTGTTTCATCATACATGCCACTAAATACCCCAGGATAATTGTTTTTACGCATGAAAACTTCCCAAAACATCCCAGAGGAATCCTCCAGAAGGAATTAACCAGGATCAGGTAAACAAATCTAATAACAAGAAAAAGCTTTTTATATAATGTATGTATGTAACACAAATTTTATTTTATTTTGTGCATATTGGGTAGTCATATATGTGTCATTAATATCCTACAGATGCAGAACCATCAGCCTGTGTACAGCCTGAGGAAGCCATTTTGGCGAAACATGTAACAAGTACACAACCAGAATATAAAGCAATGTTGCAGTTCTTAATAAGCATACTGGTGGATTGTTGTATTTTTATATATGATTCACTAATAAAACAGGTCTTTGTTTTGACCAATGTGTGATCTATTAACCTTCTGAGCGTCTAGCCCGAGTTAACTCGGGCTGAGTTTCATGCATCATGAAACTCAGCCCCAGTTAACTAGAGCAATGCTCTAGGTCTCGCCGGCTTATGTTTACATCCTCCAGCTAAGCAGGAAATCGCGCCGGAGCATATTGTACTCCGCCGCGATTGCACGTGGCGCGGTTATGAAAAAAACGTGCCAAGGGCGAAACGCTCAGGAGGTTAAATTGTTTCAATCCAGTTGTCAACTTAAAGTCCCACCCTGAGGGAACCCTTTTTCTTGTTGTATTTAAATGAAAAGGGATGGGAAATTGGGATTTGTGGGAGTCATGGGTTCAATCTACCGTATATACTCGTGTATATGCCTAGATTTTTCAGGCCAAAAGAATGGGCAGAACATGCCCCCTTGGCTTATACTCGAGTCAGCCAACTGTCCACTCATCTAAGCTGAATTACCGTGCTAAATTCCAGGCAGGCAGCTTCCCTCTTCACTGCATATCTTCGCTCAGCTCTCTGAGATTGCCGACTAACAGCTGATTGATGTCAACAAACTCCACACTGCCATCTGGTGGCCGGTTACTAGTTCAAATACAATTCAATTAAAATCATAATCCTGTGTTCTCTTAAATTTATTGAGGTTGTGGCACTAAGATGAATCCTGTTTGATTAATTCCTAGGGGCAATGGTGCTTTCTCTATATTTTTTTCATTTAAAAAACTCAACTATCTGCATTTCCCATCCTCGGCTTATACTCGAGCCAATAAGTTTTTCCACTTTTTGTAGATAAAATTAGGTGTAAACTCAGAAATGGAGCATCATTAGGGCACACCCTAACCTCCCTTATAAAGCGAGAATTATTGATTACAGGTGTGTTATTTTATTTTTTTACAGAGTAGAGTGGGTGCTTTAGCAGCTATGTACTTAGAGTACAATAGGTAAGTATCGGTCATCTTAAGTTGATGGTTAGTGTTGAGTGAGAATATTTGAAATCTGAATATATTCGACGAATATCCGACATTCGAATATATTCGACGAATATCCAAAATTCGAGAATCCGCAATATTTAGCAAATGTGTGCTCGGATATTCTCAATGGTGGATATTCATCATATTATGCTTCAACATGCATTGCGAACTGATACGCACAATACACACATACACATAGTACTGGCTAAGATCACAGAATGAAAAAGAGAAGCTGTAAAGCTGCATCACAAATCATTGTGAATCACTGCGAAGAGGCACACGCGATGGAAGGCAATACAGTCAAATAAAATTTTGCGAATTTCAAATGTTCCCTTATATACTTGCAAAATTACACACATTCGAATATACCATATGCTGCTCAACACTATTGATGTGAATTCATCAATCAGTAAACAACATGTCTCTCTGCAATATAATCTCAAACATTATATTTACCTAATTGTAAACAAACTAAAATCTGAAAATCCCTTAAATTTTTGATAAATTGTTATACATCAGCCCAGTTGTCTTGTAGTCAGCGTAAACACAGAAGGAGTTAACGCCTTCCATTGATATCTTCAAACAATGCTTAGCTGTAGGCCCAACATAACACATTCCCACAGTTGCCAGCCTCAAGGACCCTTATGTAAAACACACAGGTCAAACTGAAACACAGCATGGTGTCAACATAATCCACTATGCGTCCTACTACAAAGATGCCTTGGTCATCTGAACTGTAAACATTGCTTAATACCACAGTCATGAATTGCCATTGATCATGTTTCAGGGGACAGATGTACAATTCATTATCCACTCTGCAGTCATCTGTCTTCGATGTGGTTTACTACAACTTATTCAACTCTCAGTCTCAAAAACTCATATGGCACCAGCGATTGAGTAATCACTACACTGTGATGTAAAGGCCCCCATACACGGGTCGGATTCCGGCCGGATTCCGGGCCGATCGATTCCGGGCGCGTGCACGTGAATCGATCGTGCCGGAATCGTGTGCAGCCCACCTTGTCCGTCCGATCACGTCCGATCGTTCGGTGGCCCAGAATCGGATCCGTCAGAGAACCAACATGTTGGTCTTTTAGATCCGATTCTGCACAGATCAGGGGGAGTTGCCATTTGTGAGGTGGAATCGGAGGTGGAATCGGACACGGAATCGTCCCGGAATCGTGCCGGAATCCGTTGGACAAGGTGGTATGCAGCGATGGATACTCTTAATTGGCCGATTGATCACACCTGCGATTCCCGGCAGAATCGCCGGAATTGATCGGATGATGAATCGATTGGACATGGAATCCGACACGTGTATGGCTAGCTTAACATCCAGTTACTATGCCATCAAAATTACACTGGTCATAGCCTTTTTTGCTAAATTATTACTTTGATAATTACTCAGAAAATGCTCAAAAAAGGGAAGCACTGCCAAGTTTAAAATCAAGGTCTTTAGACTAGGTGCACGTGGCTCCACTGGTTTAAATGAAGTACGGGTGCCTAAGGACTGAGCAAACTGGCGTTTCACAGCCCCCTTGTCTATCATTTAATGTCAGGCATGGCATTGAGCAACTCATCTGTATGTAAAGGTTATCTGAGCAAAATGACTTGTTCAGACCCATTGCCAGTTGTTCAGACTGGAGGGAACATTGGCACTGAGGATTCGAGAGTGGGACATTACAACTGTATGCATGTTTACTTTGTTTTAGTTAGTGGCATTTCTGCTAAAGGGTAATGTTTAGGGTTTCTATAGGGGTTAATATCAGTCCTATTTTAATCACATTGTATGTTTCATTTTTAATGTAATTATAGCATATAAATGAATATATTTGTTTTTAATTGTAAAAGTGCATGTTTTCTTTGTTTGCAATTGTCAGCTTTTGTGAATTGCACAGTATTTTTTATATAAAAGTTAGTATTTTGTTGGTAAGGATTTGGTAGCTTTTGTTAATTGTGCGTGTTTTTACTTTCTTTGGAATAGTTTGACATTACTCGTTCATTACCTGTAATAATAATTCATGACTACAAACAAAATTTTTTACTGTGTTTGACAAGTGTTTTTTTATTGCCTCACTGGGGTTAATGGTTTTGGAACAAAAAGGTTTTTTTTATGACCCAATACTCATTCCATGTTATTATCTGTAATCATCTATTTTATGATTCCAGATAACATGGGGGGGGGGGTTATCTGTATTTAATTTTTATATGTTTTTATATGTTTTTATATTACATGTTTGTTGGCTTGTGTAAGAGGTCTAAGTTACCTCTATACTCAGTCCATAGGTCAGGTGAAAGGAATAAAGGTATATTTATTTTTAAATGAGACCATTCTTTTGAAATGATTATATTAAAAATTAATATATGCTTTCGGCACTTGGTATACCCTGACATAATTTTGTATCGAAGGCATTCCAGGAATCTACCTTTTCTTTAGCCTTTGATCAGTTAAGGTAAAAAATCTATGACCCAAGATGGGGTGCATTTTGATCATCATGTGATCGATTGTCGATTACTCACTTGCATTTTTCGATTCAATTGAGAAGTGATTGCAGGGGAATTGACATGGCTACTTTATATATCCTAAGTAAGTTAACATTGCCTGTGGATCTTTTTGATCTCCAATTCTGAAAAAATATACATTTGAAATAGAACATGTATGATGTTTCTACTACTCAAATTGTGTTCTGTTTGAGATCTGTTACCATTCCAGAACAGTACTCTGGAATTAGCCAATAAAGGGTATCACTTCAACTTCAAATTTCTGAATTTCCCTTTATACACAGCCTGAGGGGATGAGTAGAGACTTAATTAGATGAAGAATTTTGACCTTTATATGCAAATTGCCTGCACACTGATGCTGAGCCAATCAAAAACAGAAGTTGCAGAGTTTAATCTGCATGCTAAAGTCCAAATTCAGAAACTCATTAAGCATCTCTACAACTGAGCAGCTGGGCAGGGCTGTTGACCATCATTTACTTTCAGCAGGTGGTCACAGCAGTTTTCTACAATGCTCACAGGAATAGTGTCAGAGGATTATCTGACGCTACCACAGCAAAGAATCTCAGAAGATCGAGGACTGGAATAAGACACCCCTGGGATAGAATGTAAACAGACATTATTGCAAGTGAATTCAAAAAGATATAAGCTTACATTTTGAAAAAAAAACTTTTATAGGAGTTGTGTAATGCTATTGTTAGACGAAGTGCCAGGTTACCCTCAATTTTGCTTATTTGGAGCTCAGTTGGTAAAACCAATTTTAACCATGGAACCAATTTGCTAATTTAAGAAACCTAACATGGTTCATGAACATGGTTTACTGTCTATTCACTTCTACCAGTGAGTGTAACATACCATGCCAGTAGTAGTCAGTTAAAACAATTGGACTTGCTAAACTACTTGGAGATGTTGTGCTAGTCCCCCAACTGCCTTTTTCAGCCCAGATATATTGACCTGGAATAATGAGAACCTTCACAAATATGGAAATATAAGCTTTAAACACTATAAAATGCATTACTTATTTATAGTTTTGAGTATTGTTATTTTCTGCTGGTTTTACACATGGAAATGAAATGGTATATATTTGTCATTATTAATTTAATACTGTTTACCCCTTTATATCTCACATACATGTACATATACAGCCATTCTCTACTGTCTATCTCTCCACTGGGGAGATGTAACTTGAAATAATTGAGCCCCCAAAAAAATTACTATGTCCCCTGCCCCCATGCTACATCCCTTGTCAGTATCAGTTGCTCTAATGAGCACTGTGTTTGGGGCATACCAGGGACACAGCTTTCCTAATGACAGCTCACAGACACTGATATATAGGCAGCATTGATATGATGATTTATATGTGCCCTCCAAGTTCCTGGACCTCACACGTTTATGAGGGCTGTAGGGTGATATTAACACTACTTCCCTACAGGACACCCATTTTCCAGTACCACTGGCAAGACATAATATAGATAATTGGAAAGCCAAAACTGAGCCCTACAAAGAGCTGTTCTTAAAAGAATTGGCACAAATGTAGTGGAACTCAAAAATGACCACACCACAATTATTAAGTTTTACACTAAAATACCTAGATAAATTACAGAACATACCATTTGTAAACTCAAGGCTTATTCACATGGTCTGTCAAGAAAAAATCTGTTTGCTGCTAGTAATAAGCAACTAGGCAATATTGAAATTGTACGCAATTTCACGAATACCCACAATGATATTTAATACGATCTTTGTGGACATGGATCTCAAAATCGCACTGCAATCAAATATGCGCAATATATGCAAGTCAATGGAGCTCGGATATTCGACTGGGAGAATATTCGAAATATCTGTCAAGAAAATCGCATCACGATTACATAAGCGGGATGGCGATGGATATCTTATTATACATTAGCGAATATTCATGAAATGGCGATATTCGAGATAAATATTTGAATCGAATCGAATATTCAAGCTCAACACTACTCCGGACAACACATGAACTGCAATTGCCTGGATGCAATATGTTATGTTTAAGGGGGGGGGGGGTTGGCATAACATAGGAGTGGTTGTCAGGTGAATGAGAACCACCCACCACTCTTGGCAAAATCTTGCCTCTTCCCAATCCTAGAAGTGAAAATAGAAGGGGCAAGAAGCAAACTTCTTTGTGTAAGAACATGAGTAGTGATGGCCGGTACGTCCTCAAACAGGCGGATTGGACTTTAAAAAAAAGTCCGACTTCTGCCTGTTTGCGGGGAATTTGAATCAGGAAAACAGGAAGACCGGGTTCTTTACCTGGTCTTTAGCGAAAAGATTCTTCCTCCGGCAGGATTTTACTGCTCCTGATCCTGCCGGTGGAAGAATAGTAAGCTCCTTCTCGCCAGTGAACAGGGCAGGTCGAACACCTGTACTGCTCGCCAGCTAAGAGTGGACTGTAGACAGTTCGGCCACCACTAAGCATGAGCTATCTATTACAATTGATTCTATATGAGGACTACAAGATGCTGGTACCAATATAATGCTAATTCAATTAGCGACAATATTTGCATTTAAGTAACAAAAAAATATTATCAACTGATAAAAACAGGACTGAAAAAAATTCATATTATATCTGCCTGTGTCTTTAAATACAATATCATTGTTTTGTACTTTTTTTCCAAGCACATTTCTGACCAAACAAAACCCCAGAAGGGAAAATGCTTTTACAGTATGCGTCCAGCTTTAAGAGTTTCAAGACATTGGTACAATTTACTGAATAGGACAAATCTGTACATTAATTAAGAAATGACAGATTTAATAGACCAGCAGGCTTCATTTCCTGAAAGGACAAATGGACCCACTCTTGTCAATAAACAAATAAATTAGCCTCTTCCATCTCTTGTAATTAAACATGTAATAGAAGAGGTTTTAATCCGTGGCTAGAACATGACAATTAACGGCTCAGTTCTCAGTACGATAATTGAAAAAACAAATTAATTTTAATTAGATCATGGTGAAAGGGTTAATTGGAAAAAGATTTAAGGCAGCTGGTAATTCTTCCTGTAATGAAAAGGTTAATGAATATTGTCATATTATTGGAAAGCTTAACAGGGCTCTTATCTTCTAAACAGGTGAGAAAACCCGTTAATGACTTCATGATTGGCTCATCGTCATGTTAGAATTGGTACAATAGCTTGTCCCTCTCAGGTGTTAAACACCTGCTGTATACCAAAGTGGATGTCTAAGAGCTGATTTAAAGGGTCTACTTTTTCCGCCATCAAAGTGAACTAAAGATCTTAGGATATCCAGTGGATCAACTGAACTGAACTGAATAACACTCCATGAGTGCGAATGATGTGTTTTGAAAAACCAGAATAAAAGGTTTTAAAAAGTTTAGTTCCGTGTGCCCTGTTGACCCTAGAGTAAAACAACTTAGTGGAAGCTGGTGGCGCTTCTTAGGCGTTTAATACAATAGGAGAGCTGTACTGCAGAGTTTTTGTGTACTAGAGAAAGATTGTGCATTTTTAAAAAAAAGCTTCTACAGAGAACCATAGAAATGTATTACAGGGGAAGTCACAACTTTGAAAAGCTTTGTTTTCCAGGTGCAGATAATATAGTGTAGTATTCTTTTATATGGAAACATGGAAAGTTACTTTTATTTCTAATAAACTTATTATTATTTCTAATAAAAAATGATAACTTTTTATCAAGTTGTTAAAAGGTATATTATAACCATTGTTGTCGAGTTTTGTTTTATCAATCTATGCAACCAAAGGAAAGATATCATGCACTTTTCACCAATTAAAAACTGCATATTTTAATATTTCTCTCATGGCTTTCACATTTAGATAAAAAAGAAACAGAAAATGTCATTGCTCTTCTGCAAGGACTAGTCTCCACTGCATCAAATCTCTTGTTGTTTGCTTGATTTTACTTTAATTTTAACCTCCCTAGCGCTCTTGCAAGGTCCAGATTTCTGTACCAAAATGGCACTATAGACTTAAATGGAATATTTTAATGTTGTAGGTCTGTAACTTCCCAAAATATGTCCGTACAAAGGTCTAGTAGACAGCCTGACTATAATAATGTTTGAAACACACAATTATGTTTAAAAAAATGACATAAAAAAAATCATTTGAATGATAAAAAAAATTGAATACTTATTTGGTATGAATGATTTCAAAACAGTATGTATTCATATTTATGTTTTGTTTATAATAAAAATTTTATTAAAATTGGAAATGTGTTTTGTTTTTGTTCTACTTTGAATTGTATTGGATACAGTTATCACTGTATCCAATACAATTCCCTTTGGCACCCTCTGAAAGGGTTAACTTCAAAGAGCACATCTGGAAATGACACTGGGGGTGATTTTCCAGATGTGCTCTTTAAAGTTAATCTAATTAACATTTGAATGAGCCGCTCTCCAGAAGCCTGCTTTTCACATCGGGGACACCGGGACAGCGCAAAACGGTAAGTATGTGCTGCCGGAGCCCCGATCTTCACTGGAGGGCACCATCTCGTCTAGTGACTGTGCAGCGCTGGACGAGATGGTGCCGTCGCTAATGCTAGGGGGGTTAAATGTGTTGACACACTTAAACACGCCCATTAAAAATACAATGGACATTGGTTAATGGTGCGTTGGTACCATAGGACTGCATTAATCTCGATAAAATTTAGTTTAAAAATAGGGCTTGCTTAAAGTGTCCTAGTGGTTGAAATTTTGAGGTAGAAAGGAATTTCGACCCGGGGGGTTAAAGAATCAAATTATGCAGAATTCTACCAACTCTCATAGAGACCAACAAATTATACCTCAATTCAGCAACATTTTTGCAAACAATACCCATACCTCTTGCTTGCACATTTCAGAAGAATTTTTTTTAAATAGCATTGACTGTTTTCCATGTCAACTCAGTTGATAGTCCTGCTTTAATGCCTTGGAAAATCACTTTTAAGTTAATACGCACTTTTATCTTTGAGGAAATTGCAGGTGAAAAAATATATACCGTATTTCTCAGACTATAAGACGCGCTGGACCATAAGACACATCCAAAGTTTTGAAGAGAAAATTAGGGGGAAAACCAGGCACAGCCATTCAGATATCAAGTGAATATACAGAATGTTCCAGCAAAGTAGACAGGACCATGCAGTATTCACTCTATATTCCTCCAGCCAAAAGGCCAGTGCCAGGAGGGAGGTCTTTTCTGCAGAAGAGTGTCAGGGCTGAAACTTTACCATGTGTCTATACACTAGCAGTACCCTTTCTCTGAACACACTGACCAACTTATGAAGAGGCGCATTTTACAACCGGGCACTGAACAACTTACCCATGAGCAGATATTTACATATGGGAGGAGAGATGAGTCTTTGTCACAAAATGTAATTTTTGCAATGCAGAATGTTAATGCAAATACATAACTCATGCTATCTCATTGTAAAATGTCTCTCAATAAGTTGATCAGTGTGTTCAGGGAACGGGTACTGCTAGTGCTAATGCAGATAAGATCTCTTCTTGGCAATGGCTTTTTGGTTTGGCTGGAAAGAATGGAACAAATTTCTTCCTCCTGGTATAATAACTATTGCTCATAGGATGGTTGAAAAAAAAACAAAAAAAAAAACACATTCGGACCATAAGACGCAGGGACACTTTCCCATTGATTTTAATGTTAAAAAGTGCATCTTATAGTCCAAAAATGTGGTAACTATAGGAGCAGAAAAAAGTATCACATTTATTAGTTATGTTGCAAAAAACGTCTTATTTACAGAAAACAATGAGAAGTACCCGTGAAGGTTCCAAGCCCCACACCATAGAGCCATGGTTTCCATGCACTGCACTGATGATGGCCTTGGATTGGAATAAATGGCTCTGTACCAAAAGGCTATATTTGCACTGTACACCAGCGGTTTCTGGATGTGCATTTGGCTGATGGGGCGAAAAGGAATCATTTGCATGGCTCCGCCCACTGTCCCAAAACGAAGGCTTCCACCTAAAGTTCTGGGATTTTTGCTGGATTGGGCTGTGTAAATACCTTCTGTTTTAAGAAGGCTTGATTGTGCTTTACAGAAAACAATGTGAATCAAATATAACACACATTTTACGTTTGTAGAACATGGCAGAGGTAATAAAATAAAACTTGCTTTTTGTTGACTTATTTACCTGGTCATGTTACTATAATGTCTGACTGACTTTTGCACATATAACATTTGCCTTTGAAAATCCACAGGTAGAAGAAGCATTCATGGAATTCAGGAAAGCTCTCATTTGTGGTTTCAATAAATGCATAGTAAAGGACTATACCATTCCTATTATATGTAACCAGGCTTTATAGAAGACAGTTTGTGGTTCTGTTCTAGCACAGGCAGTGGAGGAGGGTGACAGCTGTGTATTTCAGCAACAGAAATACTGCTTAGAAAAATTAATAGATTAAAACATCCAATTATGTTAAGATGGCTCCCAACAGATGAACTATAAAATATACATTGAATGACAATATACATTCATGTTATACACTAACAGATATTTAAACATTTTAAAGTTAATGATGAAAAGGAGAATTCAAATCAAACAGAACAGCAAATGAGAGGAAAACCTTCAATGACAAAATTGTTCTCTAAATAATTTCTCACATTTATTGAAGATATTTCTGTTGGGTTTATTAGACATGTTTGGTAAAATAAAAGGTTTGAAAGCACATCACTTTGTTGCAAGTGCAATATTCTAGTAAAAAAAAGTTATACTTCTACTAACTTTGTGTGTTACTTCAATAATGCAACCTATGTGTTAGATGCATTTTTGATTACAGCACCCATGTATCTAAATAACGCCTAATATCAAGGATGTGGTAAACATCTGCAACATGAATGTGAATTCATGGGAATTCATGGGATGCGTTTTGGGCATGTCTTAAAGATGCATGCTGAATGCTTAAAAAAACTCAGTGGAGACATATCCTTACTCTAAAATTTTAAATGTATGCAACATACTACTATACACAACTGACTATATTCACTGTAAGGTTCACAATAAATGTATGCTGAGTATAAAGCACAGACTAGATATTATCATTTTAATATATTTTTATTATCCTTGAGCTGTAAAACTCATTTTTAAAGAAAGACATAGACCAGTGGTAGGCAAACTTATTTAACCAAAGAGCCAAATCGTTACAGTGTGAGGCTTGAAATATATGTTGAAAGCTGGAGATCTGTTGGTGGGGGGTTGGGGTGCTGTCGAAGTTGACAACAATTGAATTGATGTCTTCTTTTCCCAAAACTTTTAAAACTTGATATACTTCAATTTGGGCCACTTGACCAAATTGGATAATAATTTCTGTGTCTCACCAAGTTCATTACAAAGCCTCTGAACATGATATCATCCCTAAAAAGTCTGAAGATACAGAGAAGTGTTGTCGGAAAACTACTAAAGAAAGTATTTCTGTAGCACATGTAGTTGTTGCATAAAGGCATCTGACATCACTGTGAACTAAATGCGTATATGCGGGTAGAAGTTGAGGGGGCCTGGCTTGTCTTGGGCACAGACAAAGGGGGCATTAAGGAAACAAAAGGTTGGGAACCACTGATGTATCTGATGATGTCAACCTGGGGCAGTAAATGTTAAAGTGTTTAAACCTACTTGTGACATTTATGATCATTAGCACCCGTTTGGTATAATTGGTTGATCTTACACCTGACTTTGAAGACAACAGGTAGTAACACCAAATATTGATTTCTTTTGTTCCCTTACTTTGCATTTTGTAAATTGACAACAATAAACAATCATTTTTTATATTTCTGAAAGCATTCTTTGTTTACAGCATTTGTTCACATCTGCGTAAAACTTTAGCACAGTACTGTACATAAATAAAAAACATATGCAAATAATAAATACATACTTTTTTCATCATCTCCTCCTCTCCTGGCACTCACTTAAGTAGCTCACTAAACATTTTATGTGCACCCCTGTATATATCACATACCTGTGTGTTAAGTCATAAGGAATCTGTGACTTTTTTTTGTGGGGAAGGTCAGGTCTCATCAGGAGTGCAGGTGTCACAGCCACTGTCGGCTCAATGTTACATCAGGAGTGCAGGTGTCGCAAAGGCATTAAAAAGAACCTATCCATCGTGTGCGGAAAAATGTAGAAGAAAAAATACTAAGAAGAAAAAAGTGCCCTGGATAAAGATAAGGCATTGGTTTGCGACTGGGGTAGAGGTGACGCAACTAGAGGTGACAACTTTTTCTGTACGGGCTTTTGAGAATTTTGCCTCTCAACTCCAGAACTATATCTCCAGTTGTGGCAGCGTGCACAGCCAAATCACAATTGTTTTCATTATACGTAAGGGCCTTAATTCAGCTTGAAAGTGATACACCTTTAAAAAACATTGGATTTTGTATTATAGGAATATATAATTTCATTCAGCTTTTGATGGTATTTAAGTGGTGCCTATTTGCACAACGACCCAGTTTATTTGTATATTATTATTTTTATTATGTTTTCAAAATTTTAGTGACAGGTAGAAGGGTAAAGTATTTTATCTGAAGTTGTGGTGTTAAGGCTGGGTTTCCACTGCATCAAAATCCCTCCATTTGACGTACGTCAAATGGAAGGATGTTGACGTAGACCATTGTGATCCATGATGCTGTCTCCACATGTTTTGGTCTGCTACGTTGTGCCCCATTGCGTTAAAATCAATGTAGACCACTACATTGATTTTGACGCATCCCTCAGTAACGCAAGGGGGTGCGTCAATGCACCCATAGGCAATGCATTGAATCCGTTGACTGACTATTTTCCCCATTAAAAAAAAAAGTTACACATGCCCTGACGGATGCTTAATGGATGCCTGACGGATGCTTAACGCGAGGGACCTTGACGGACTGAAAAACGTAGTGGAAACCCAGCCTTAATTTCTAATAAACATTTATAACAAAAATTACATTGTTGGTCTTTATGGACATTTATGGACTCTCTCTATGAAAAAAAACATTGTATTACCTTTATTATTTCGTAGTCTGATATGCTTAGATCAATTAGATTTTTTGTTATTGCTTTTAATTTCACTTTCAAAAACCTAGTGTGTTCTTTTTTCATGAAAGTGTAACAATGATCGTCAAAGAGTTTAAACTCCTTAGCATCATAGTGTACAAAAAGGGGCACCCAACAAGATCTTGCATAGGGCCAAATAGCTAAAAACAGCCCTGACTGTTGGTAACAAAGGCACTTGAAGAAGGACAGGTAAACCAAACACAAAAGCACACCAATGCGCTTTGCTATACAGAGGGTATAACAAGCAATCGTGTACATTGCAGATCCTAAATAGGCACTAATTGGTAATCAATAGACAAATGAATCTCCTGTCCAACTACCCATCCCTGGGGGTTACAAGAGGCACACATGAAATCTGTTCAAGAGTTCATCTTACTTCCTGTTGTGTGCAAAGTGAATAGAAAGTGAAAATAAATAAAGTATAATAGGGCACAGGTAGCAGTGTTTCTATCTAACAATATGGCTGGCCCATATGGTGGAATTTTCTCAATCCAACGATCGTCTTAAAATTCCTGTATTTCAGTAATTCAACTTAAAGGGTGAAAATAAAATAAGGAATACTGATTAGAAGACTGATTACATATAAAGCGAGATATTTACGCCTTTATTTGTTATAATTTTGATGATTATGGCTTACAGCTTTTGAAAACCAAAAATCATGTAAAATTAGAATATTACTTATTATTGATATTGAAATCAATAAAACAAAGATTTTAATTAGAAAAATGGCAGAATCATGCATATTATACTCAATACTTGGCTTGGACCCCTTTTTCATCATTTACTGGTTCAATGGGGCATGGCATGGATGCTATCAGCCTGTGGAACTATTGAGGTGTTATGGAAGACCAGGATGCTTCAATAGCTTCTTCAGCATTGTTCGGTCTCATGTCTCTCATCTTTCTCATGGCAATGCCCCATAGATTATCTATAAGGGTTCAGGACAGGTGGGTTTGCTGGCCAATGAAACACAGTAATCCAATGGTCACTGAACCATGTTGTGGTACTTTTGGCAGTGTGGGCAGGTGTCAAGTCCTGTAAAATTAAAGCAGGGTACAGACGGCTCGATATTTGAGCCGTACCATGTACCCTGCAGCAGCTTGATGACGTCATCACGCTGCTGTCAGATATCGGCAGAGCCGGAGAGACGGCTTTGCTCTCTCCCCGGCTCAGCTAAAGCTTTACCTGGAGACCAGAGGTCTCTATGCAAAGCATCGGACATCGGCCGCATTTACGGTCATGTCGGATATGACTGTTTTCTAGAGGGATTGATTTGTCCCGCTCGAAAACAGCAATAGCGGCAAATTATAAGGGCCAGATAGATGGCCGTGAGCGTGCAAGGCGCTCAAAGCGGCCATCGATCCGGCCCATATCTGCACGTCTGTACCCTGCTTAAAGCCCCCCATACACCTTACAATCTTTTCATACAATTTCTGTTCAATCACATTTTGTTCTACCAAAACCATGTAATATAAGGAGCTTTCTAATCCTTTCAATCACTATGCATTCTATAAGGGAGGCCACTATATTACACAGTTGTTGGTAGATCTAATTGAGATTGTATGGATCGATCTTAAGGTGTATGGGGGGCTTAAGTCAGCATCCCCATAAAGCTCTGTGTCTGCGGGAGGAAGCATGAAGCGCTCTAAAATCTCCTGGTAGATGGCTGTGTTGACTCTGGACTTAATGAAGCACAGTGGACCACCAGCAGCAGATACACGCTTTGCATGTAATCAGTCTATTTCATATATTAATTTCACCTTTTAAGTACTTAAATACAGGAACTTTTGGACAATATTAAAATTTTTCGCATCATTTTTATCACCTTTAAGTTGCAAGAAAATGTTACATGTTATATAGCATTACCTTTCTTTTAAAGCCATCTCACTTCCATTTTGGGAAAGCTCACTTGAGAGATTTGTAGTTGCTGGAACACTGGCCCAGAAATGCATTCCATGTCCTGTTGCAGCTCCTTAATTATTTTCTGTGTTGTACATATTACAAAGGATAAATCATGGCCTATCTGGAAGTGTTTTCCCATTCTAAAGCATATCAGAATCTTGCTGACACTGATCCAGAGCTGAGACTGTCACTCCTGCATAAACATGATATAATTTCCATTCCATTCATACTCCTGCCAGACAGCTGCTGTCAGCATCAGTGAGCAAAAATGCCACCTCACTTGTGACAGCTGCCACTAGAGGTACTTTGTACATAAGCCAGGCTGGGAAGGAAAAAACAGCCAGGCATGCAGATGCTATTTAAAGCAGAAGGCCATAATACTCACTGCAGAACATAATGCCAGTGTGCATGCCAGGTAATTAAACAGATATTTGTTCACAATGTATGTATGCTGTAAACAAAGGATCATGTGAGTGTGTATGTGTGTGTGTGTATATAGGCTTACTCAATACAAAGCAATATTAGTAGTTAAATATGTAAGTATAAACCATAATAGTCATAGTAAAACATAATATTATATATTGGACTGGCCTTGCTTCAATAAATTAAAAGCTGGGTGCTTAAAGTTGCTGCATTATAGATCATTTGTTGAATTGGAATGATTGTAAAGAGTACAAGTCAAATTTTATATAAACAAAAAAAATCTGACTCAAGTAGCATAATTGTTTCTAATGTTACGAAAATTAGGAAAGGACTTGATGCTTGCGTGAGTGAAGGGGTCACCTGGTTTTTCATTGCCCCAGGATTTTAGATTCAATTTGAGAGGTTCTTTAAAGTACTGTATTTTTCGGACTATAAGATGCACCACGCCATAAGACGCACCCTTGTTTTCAGAGCAGGAAAAAAACGAAAAAAATCTGAAATGTTCTCAGTTGGAATAAATATTTCCTGCAGTGCCCAATTTTAGCCACAACACATGGTGTCACTAAAGAGCAGAAGGGGAGGGGGCGCAGTGGATTCTTCACTCTTGAAATGTTCTCAGCTGGAAAAAACATTTCCTGCAGTACCCAATTTCAGCCACAACAATGGTGTCACTAATGAGAAGGGGAGGGGGGCGCAGTGGATTCTTCACTCTCCTCTCCCTTTTTGTCAGCTGTGATCATAGCTGACAGACAGACCTGAAAGCTGCTGGCTGGCCGCTTCCATGTGTGTCTCTCTGATGTACTGCTTCTATCAGCAGTGCTCTGCTGGTAGAAGCAGTACAATACAGATGAGGGTTCTAGCTGTGGCCACATCTCATCTGACAACTCGGCCGAGTGGCAGTGGGGGTCGCGCATTCGGACCATAAGATGCAGGCACTATTTCCCCCCGATTGTATGGACCAAAAAATACGGTATCTAAAACCCAATATATTTTGTTTGCATTCAGCAGAAAAAGAGAACCTTTGTTAATCTGATGACTTCTGGATAAGTAATCAAGTAGAAGCAGGAAACCTAGGGACAGATAAACATAATATATTACTCGAATAATAATAATATATACTCGAATATAAGCCAAATTTTTCAGCACCTGAAATGTGCTTAAAAAATGAAATTCGGCTTACAGTATATTCGGGGGAAAAAATTTAAATCGCGGCATTTTGTAAGTGGAATTTATGAGTGAATTGCTAAGTCCCCGAACATGGTATCATCACCAAATTTGCTGGAAATGTAGAGAAGGGTTGTGGGAACATTTGAAAAATTATTGCTCTAGCATATGTAGTGTTTGCAAAAATTAGGTTCGAAGTCAAGTCAAATTTGAACTGTTTTGTGCAAAGACTTGATATGCTAGAACAATACTTTTTTCTTTCCAATGTTCCCACATCCCTTCTCTACATCTCCAGCACTTCTAGTGATGATCTCATGTTCAGGGGCTTTGTAATTAACTTTCAAATCTGCTGAATTAAATAATTACACCTCAAAACAAAAGTACATTTGCTGTGTGTTTCTGAGTCTTAGTTGCTGCATTTACCTCCCTAGGCTTATACTCGAGTCATTCAGTTTTTCAGGATTTTTTTCTAAAATTGGGTACTTCGGCTTATATTCGGGTCGTCTTATATATATACAGTAAGTAAATGAAAATTGTGAAATTTTGTGGATGAATTAATAGCAAAGCCCCTGAACATGGTAGCATCAATAAAATGTAGGAGAGGATTATGGAAACATTTTAGGTGGATTTTTTGCACAAATCAACTTAAGTCAATTTCAAACTTCAATGTCAAGATAGTGAAAATGTTATGACAATCTTTAAGAATGACATACTGAAAAGCACATTTGCTATATGTTTCTGCGCCTTAGCTATTGCATTTCCCACCATTGGCTTATAATCAAGTCATTCCGTTTTCCCAGGTTTCTGTGAAGATTAGGTACATCAACGTATATAAGAATCAACGTATACTGACGTAGAGATGTCATATTCTGCAGCCCATTCATAGTAAGCAATTGAAGTGGAAATTATTCTACCTGATGTTACCTGTGCACAGAAGCCCACCCCATCTCACAATGCAGTTAAGTAAAGAGACCAGCCATTTTGTATGGTTAGGCCTTATCCTTCTCAGATTAGGGCATGTGAAATTAAAATCAGTGCAGCTGTTTTTCATACATGTAATAAAAGCCTAACATCTTAGGCTGCGTCTAAACTACGGGTAGACCGCGGGGTAAACCGCACAGTGCAGCTGGCCCTGTAAATTACTATGGGGAATGAAGTGCCAGTATATACTGGCGCATCAAGCCCGTGTTTGGGGGGGCAGCACAGATTCAGAACGCCTGGCTGGGTGTTCTGGATCCGGGGGCATCCCACGGCACACAAGGAAACAA
>CM070040.1:7493160-7527716 GCA_036250615.1 Ptychadena robeensis | reverse complement strand
GCAGCCTGATGCTGATAGTGCAAAGTGACCTACAATGTGGTAGGTCCGCTTTAAGTACATCAGCAGGGGAGGGGCGAGCAGAGAGGTAACTTCCTCCAGACTAACAGGGAAAAATGTGAGTGAAGAGTTACAGGAAGATGGGATTGGAGGAGCGGGGGAATTGCAGTTGGCAGAAATATCATCTTGAATGGCTTTAATCTTGTCTTTAAAATATGTGGCCAGGTCCTGGGCAGAGAAGGTGGCAGTGGGAGGAGGAGGTGGTGTAGAATTGGGGAGAGAGTTAAAGGTGGAGAATAGGCAGTGAGAGTTGGATGCTTGTGAGGATATGAGTGTGGAGAAGTAGTTTTGGCAAAGGTAAGGGCAGCATTAAATTGATGTAGTTTGGCCTTGTAGATGAGAAAGTCGCTATTCTGACCAAACTTTCTCCACTTGCGCTCTGCCTAGTGAACCATCTGGTGGAAGTCACAAAAAAGGCAATAAATAAGTATATGTAAAATATGCACTTTTTCTGGTCAACTTAAGAAGAAAATGACAGTAGGCCTACATCAACAGAAACATAAAAGGGAGATCTCACTATGTTTTCTGTGGACATTCTGTGGCCACCGTGGCAGTGACAGGACCCTGGCTGTGCTACAGCAGGATCCCAAGCGGTGTCTCTCCATCTGCAGGAGAAGCAATGGGCAAATATCCAAAAATCCCACATCACACCCAGCAGCATGACTACCCAAACCATATTCTAATTAAAAGCAAAACATTTGTTAATTTGAAGAGATGCTTGAGGAAGTTGGAAAATATTTTCCTTCCAAAGTTTTTTTTCTCAGAAATCATTTCAGTTTGCAGCATTATTGTCAGCGGTATAAACCTACCTGCTGTTTGCTGACTACAGAATGTCTGACTGCAGACATCAATGGTAGTATCAATCTGCCACTGATGATGGCTTGAATTGACTGAGATAATAGCTTTGCCACACAGCAACAAAGCTATTTTCTCAATTAATCATTTTCTTAATTATGTTCTGTGCCCACAACTCCCATTGTCTCAATGAGAGTATTTAATTTGCCCACTGTATAGATGACTGAGTGAGCTACAGATTTTTATCTTTGTAGAAAAACGTAAACTCTATTACTGTATTTTTATCATATTGTTTTGCATGAAGCTATATAATAATATCATCCCAATCAGTTAAAGTAAATAAAATATTTTAAAAATGTATTTTATTTAAAAACATACCAAAAAAGTTCACAAAAGATAACACAGAAAAACTAAATGTTTTTATAGAGTCGAGTCTAGTTTTTACACTTATAATACACTTTCCCAAGTCATAGTGTCTTTGTAAGGGCTTGCCCCCACTTGCGTGGCCGGCCACAGGGCCATGCAATTGCGAACCTCAATTCATTTCAATGGCCATGTTCCCACTCAGGCGGGTGGCTCCGGAAGTGGTCTGAAACGCTCCAAAAAAGTATTTTACTTTCCAGACTGAAATACTTTCTGGGGGCATGTGACAGATATAGAATGTCTAAATTGATCACTTTTGACTGATATACCATTTTAGGGAACCCTTTATCTGACATTGATTTGGGACTGATAATTTTGATAATTAGGGGATATTCAGCACTGCCGACGTAACCTAGTAAGTGCCCATTTAAAAATACCTTTCTGTGTGTAAAATAGCGCGTTCGATAAGGAACCGCCATTTATCAAAAGAACAGAAAATGGTTGCTTAAACAAGAGCTTTGTTTATTATCTTAAAAAAGTTACAATACAAAGAATTTACATACAAAGATCTCACCCTAGCTAGCCTAGCAGCATGGTCTTACAGCATGATGGTCCTTCTCCCCTTCCTTCTGTCCTTCGTTCTGTTCCCCACACACGTGGTCAACAGCATATATAATCTTTGCTATTACATATAAGGTTATACTTCACAGGAATAGATATTTCACACCCACATCTCATTGAGCATGCTCAGCTTATACATTCAACTATGATGTAAGCCTTTGTCTGATTGACATCTAGCAACTGGTCTATTACACAAGCTATTCCACTTGATACAATGTGATACAATGTTAATATATCTCATAGATTAAAGACCACAATACATATACTTCTATATCATGTGATACCTCATAAAACACAGAAAATTATGATTTTTGAGTGTAATTTCTTACTCTGTGAGAGGGAATAATATGTTTGTTTTATCAACAACATCTCTGTAGAGGACATGTAATGCTGCATATGATGTATATACATTGTTTCTGGAATATCTGTACCTCTAATTCTGTATTTTAGATGTATACTGTATGTCTTTGGTTTTTATATATATATATTTAAATGATTTTTTCTATTTATTACAAAAACCGTAACCAACGAAAACAAAGTACAATGCAATAAATAAAATACGTAAACTGCCAGATCAACCAACAATCCTGGTTACACTGAGTTATATTAAAGTTCACTGTACAAAGCTTTGCTCCAATCAAACATGTATATGTTTTTTAACAGAAATGTATGAAATGGGTCATATTTCTTAATCAAGACCTTTATTAGGTTTTCTGTCCCAAGTGCCCTAAAAGCCCAAATTTCTTTATTCATGCTTCCTTTGGTTAAATAGTTACCCTTTAGTTAACTTAAGGGTATGGCACTGATGCAATAATCCTGCTATAGTGATTAGCTGTGGTGGTGTTATGGACCGCAATTAATTACTATACACTACAATTTTCACTATTACACTATAATTTTCTTCAGTTCTATACAGAAAACAACACCATACTCATCCACATTATGTTATTTGTTAATTGTATATACACCCAAAATAATTTAGCCATATATATGATTACAATTCTGAAACTGTTGTTAGAGATATGTGAAAGTGCCAACATCCCAATCTCAATAATATATTATAGCTAGGGAATGGGCAGATGAAATGGAGGCAATCAGACTCATTGAAGCATCTATAGCACACCTTAAAGAAAGGTATCCCTCACACTGCGAAACAGTCAGTATGGACTCTCTTTATGGAATCTGCAGAGTTTGCATGCTGGATCCAGTAAATTAATGCTTTGCAAACAGATCCCTCGACTCCAATCCTGCAACACATACTCCTCTTTCTTCTTTTCTTTTTCTTTCTTTCTCTCTTTTTTCTCTCCTTCATTCTCATCCTAACTTCTCCGCTTTCTTGTCGTTTCACTCTCCATGTCACCCCTATTGGTTTTGCCCCTTTTCCCACGAAGGCATTAACTGCTTTTGATTGTCCCTTTCCCATGAGTTTTTTTGGATTTTGTTCTCTTTAACTGTTTTGATTTCAAGAGTACTTATTATATGGAAATTTCATGTGAAGCATATGCCTTAGATCTGTATTTGTATACTGTCAATAACATTACTATGCTTCAATACTTGAAAAATCACTTGAGACTATTTTGTAAGTATATTGAATTGTTACATTTTCTCTCAATAAAAATCTTATTGTTTAAAAAAATATATATATATATTATATATATAATTATTTCAAAAATTCTTCTGACAAGGACAAGGGACTTTTCAGACCCAAACATATACAGTATTAGATAGTGATTTGATAGTGATTACAGTTTTAGTAAGTCCCATTAAGGTATGCTGATTAACCCAGTAATGGGTTCCATTGGAAGTCCTCAATAAAATTGAAGACAAATCATATATTATATATGTTTGTGCCTGTTAAGTCCTCTTGCCCCTGGTAAGAGGATTTAAAAATATATACAGTATATATTATATGTATGTTTTTCAGTTTTGTTTAAAATGTATATTTATCTCTATTAGTCATTTAACAAATACAAAATGTATACATCGTAGCCAGTATTTTAGCATCACCATGGGGTATCTATCATTAGCCCATCAGTCCGAACAACAGATCCCCCATTTTAGAATGCAACTCAATTTTTTTGTCAATTACCGCATCATGTTTTGATGTACACAGAAAAGTAATGTTCCTTTTAGCACAATATACTTGCATGGTATGTTTTCCTGCAATTAAAATCTGAATATAATAAAAAAGAACAATAATAATGTTATGTCATGCAGTTCTCTCCCTAGGTAGCTGCCGGAATGTCTCATTTTCTAAACAATCCTTTGAATAATGCTCTGGGGTTTTGCATAATTATATAGTAGCATAGACATTCTGTATAAAAGATGCAGGGCCAAATTAAAATTCATAAAAATTGACAATACTGAGAAAATATGCTCGTTTGAAATAGCTTCTGTGTTTGTTTTTTTTATAGAAATAGATGCAAGTGAGTCTGGTTATTTCAGGTTTTGATTACAGTAAATGACCAGCTAACAAAAAAACAGACTGCTTGGTATATTTAAGAATACATTTATCAGAGTTGAAAATAATAGAGTTTGACATTTATTATTTTAAACCGCTAAAATCTAAAATGTATTTTATAGGTTTTTTTATGCTGTTATGGTGCCTTCATTTGCCACTTTGAGATCTCTCCATTTGAGCTATTGATTTCCCACATTTATAAATTCCACTATTCCAGATTGGTATGGCAAAACTGATATTAATGTTTTTTTAATTCACAACAAAACAACAAAAGTTAAACAAAAAAAACCTAAAAAGAGATGATATAAGGACAAAGCAAACCCAAGACTGCACACCTAAAGTAAACAAAATAAATACTATTTATAGTATTATATATATATTAATATAGTATTAATAAATACTACCACTGTGCTCTCATCTGTGACAGTTACCATGTTAAACCTCCTGGGCATTATGCTGAAACCAGTATGGACGCAGTTTGATCGTGAAGCCATAGACCTCTATGTTAATGGTGGGGGCATTGCTTTTCTCTCCACACCCAGCAGGCAATCGCAACGGAGTACACTGTATTGCCCGGGCAGCGACTTTTTGTGCGATAAAAAATGCCGCAAAAAGCTCGTAACACCCAGGAGGTTAATCCTCTGTTAATCCTCTGTAGATGCCAGTCTTCCAGGGGTTAATGAACTACTATCAAAGGCCACCAAATAATTGTTTCAATGGAAAAAGGTATCTCTGAATGTGGGGGGGGGGGGGGGGGGTATGGGTCGACAAGGCAAATTCGGGATTATATTTTTACTGTTAAGGATTTCTTATCTTTGACAGATTGTATGTATAATGGGGTGTCTACTGATCTACATAAAGTACATTAGGTAAGTTAAGGTGCACTTTAATGTTTCTCCAAACAATGTCTGAAGAAGCATCATTTGAACGTGAACCAAGAAGCATGTTGATATTTTTAAAAAAAAGAGTTCACAAGTTTAAATGCTAAATTCTTCACTGATCGGTGCCTCTGTTTACCCTTGATCCCTATTTCGTTGTTATTTACCCTACTTTACACTGGTATCAGAAATACCAGAAAGTCCATTTGGACTCATAAGTATTAACAGCAACTAGAGATGGTCACTAGTTTATTCAGGAATAAACCAGCTCTATTACCCAAGTCTGTGTTCCGCCAACCAGTTAGGTGTAAAGCTGGGCATACATAATTTTTATAAAAAGCAAAGGAATCGAGTGCTGTTAGTTGTCTCATGCGATCATTTTAAGCGATCAATCTATGATTCTTGTGGAAATGACCTTTGTTTGTGTGCTGTTGGTCACTGGCCAGTTCTTCAGTTATCACCACTCCAAACCCATAAATGTGTGCATTTGAGACTTTCAGGATAGAAGTGCCCATAAATTTAATGCATGGTATGTTGCAGTTTGAGATCGTTTTTGCAAATTAAAATCGATTCCGGAATCGGAAGGGCGACTTTATTTAACCAATATAACAGCAACAATCAATGCACATACCTCCTCCCTTCTGTCCTGTTTTGCCCAACAGCATCTATTTACAGTACCATCACTAGGTTTAGTGTCAACCACCATGCAAGTCCCATCCCCCCCCACCTATTGTATTCTTTGTTCCCCAACCTATTAGATTGTAAGCCAGACCAGGCAGGTCCTCTATTCCTCCTGTGTCATAACCTGCTCCTGTGTTTTATATTGTGTTGCATCTCAACTCTAATGTATTATACAGCGCTGCGTAATATGCTGGCGCTATATAAATTAATAATAATAATAATAATAATAAAAGGCACGGTGTCACCTCATACATGGCACACTGAGAGCAATATGGGTGTCAAATTGTTTTGCAATGTTGTATATATATATACAAAATATTATGTGACAATAGTATAAAAACAGAATGTAAGAATGTACTGTTTGAATGTGGGAAAAAAATACTATACATTTTAAGTAATGGTGTACCGTATATACTCGAGTACAAGTCAACCCAAATATAAGGCTGGAATAACTCAACGTCCTAGTATAAGCCTAGGGTGCGAATGCAGTAGCTAAGGCACAGAAACACAGTTGCAAAGCCACTTTTTATTTTGCTCTAGCTCATGTAGCTTTTGAATTAGGAATTTAGGCAAGAACTATATGAACTATACAAATATTTTTTATGTTCCTACAGCCATCTACATCTCCAGCAATTTTGGTAATAATACCTTATTCATGGATTTGTAATAATTCAATCTTCCTGCAAAATGTTTTTTCCAACAAAAAAAAATATTTTTATCTCTCTTTATCTTTTTATTTATCACTTTTTAGGTGTAACATGCAACCTTTAGCATCACAACCGTCCAGCCATTCTTTTACTTGTGGGGCATTATTACTGCTGTACAGGCCTGAGGAAGGTAGACTGCTGAGCCCCAAAACTTTGTTGGCTATTCGTTTATAACTCAACGTCCTAGTATAAGCCTAGGGTGGGAATGCAGTAGCTAAGGCACAGAAACACAGTTGCAAAGCCACTTTTTATTTTGCTCTAGCTCATGTAGCTTTTGAATTAGGAATTTAGGCAAGAACTATATGAACTATACAAATATTTTTTATGTTCCTACAGCCATCTACATCTCCAGCAATTTTGGTAATAATACCTTATTCATGGATTTGTAATAATTCAATCTTCCTGCAAAATGTTTTTTCCAACAAAAAAAAATATTTTTATCTCTCTTTATCTTTTTATTTATCACTTTTTAGGTGTAACATGCAACCTTTAGCATCACAACCGTCCAGCCATTCTTTTACTTGTGGGGCATTATTATTGCTGTACAGGCCTGAGGAAGGTAGACTGCTGAGCCCCAAAACTTTGTTGGCTATTCGTTTATTTGTTATTAATAGTGATGAGCAGCATAGATAATATTCGTATTAGCAAAATATCGCAAATTCTTTCCAACAAATTCGTAAATTAGAGAATTCATGATCTCCAGTCATTATTACCTTCACAATAAAAAATGCAGATATTTGCATATTTTCACAATCAACACTACTGATGTAAAAATCTAAAATATTCGCAATTCGCAGATATATATATATATATATATATATATATATATATTAGGATGCTGGCAATCTTTCTCCTACACTGGGATATATACAGGTTGCGTTTGAACTGTTGCACTGAGATATAGCACTATATTTGAGAGCTTCGCGAATTCTCATTCTGATTCTAAATAAAAATTTGTGATTTGAATATTCATGATTAGTGTTGAGCTCGAATACACTAATTTATAATATATTCTGCAAATATCAACTATTCGAGAATTCGCAAATTTGGCGGCGGACATTCGCAATTTTGAATATTCGCATTGGGATGCTTATGGGCATGGATTGCGATATTCGCAATGCGAAAATAAATAGCAATTTATTTATAGGTAATTACGAGGCGATTGTAATTGCAAATAGTCACAAATAAAGAATAGAATATAAGTAGAATTATTCGCGAAATATCGCGAATTCGAATATTGCCTATGCCGCTCATCACTATTCATGATCAGCACTAGTCATTGAGCATTAATAGAATCTTGAAATGGACTTAAAGCATTCTGTATCTTCTTTACCATACCTACTAAGTCTTCCAGAAGGGACCTTATGAGTAAACACCTTTCTCCAATATTTCAAAGCACACATGGTAACATAGAAATTTCGTGCTTGGGGTTTTGACCCTAACACCCAGTTTCCACTATTCCCTCTTGCCATTGGAGGTATTGTGTAGCCCACTGGAAGCGGGTCAGTATTTACATGTTATATGAGTTTTTAAGAATGGCAATTTACTGAAATGGCAATTTATGTAAAAAAAATATATATATTTAAAAGTCACAAAAAGACTTGAACTTGATAGAAACAAATATATAAAAAAAATTAATTCGGCTACATGCCCAAGGGAAGAGAGTCTAAAAGAAGTGTAATGATTTGCAACCCTGTAAATGTGTAAATACAGAGATCAAGATCACTTAATATTAATATTGATTATGTTTGTGTGGCGTGAATTAAGATTTTCCATGACAAGCTAAACAGATAGTTGATAAATTAACTGAGGCTGCATTTTGAACTGAGTCTAACTAATAAAAGTAAATGTTAATATATACAGAGATAACTGTTCATCCATTTATACATATATTTCCTCTAGCTAAAATGATGTACATGTATGTATATGCCAAAACTAAAATCTGAAAATATCAGAATATTTACTTTATATGGAAAGAAGTCAAGTGTTCATATCCTGAAATAGTCTAAATTAGCAGGTACTGGTGATACCAAACATATTTTATATTCAATGTAGCCAGCTGTAGTTATCTCAAAAATCAAGATACAAGATAGTAGAATGGAGATTACTGGATGAGAACCCATGTGGTTACCACTCAAAAACAAGAACAAAACTGAAAGCTTTTAATATTTGATCAGGATTGTGTTGTCACTATCAGTCTTCTGTCACTGGAGTTTTCATTTCCTATGGCACTTTCACAATTGCTTTCATGTGTCCTGAGAATACAGTCACAATCAGTACCAGTATGAATTAAGTAAGCATTTCTGTTTCCACTGTACATCTCCTAACAACCCCCTCTTGAAGCTATTTATCTTTTTCTTTGATACTCATAAAATATATTTGATGAAATTAGATTTTTTTATCAGCAAAAAATCCGTGGTAGGCTAAAAAAAACGATTTAGGATGATTGACCAGCCATTGATCATCAAATCACAAAAAAGTGGAATCAGTCTGCAAAACAGTGATGCAAGCTATTACCAGAAGCTAGTTATGAACACTAGTTTGCAAATTGTGTTTGTTTATCTTGTTTTGTTTTTTTCAGCCATCTGTAGACTTTTCTAGATAATCTAGCAAAAAAAAGTCTCTAAGGAGCCTGTTTATATAACAATGATAGCATGTTTGTTTGTTTGTTCAGTTTTTGCAAAAAAAATATCATAATAGCAAGCAATGGGGCATAACAAGAAGATCTCTGAAATAATGGATCTTCATTTATGTGTATAGAACAGCATGATCTTTAAATACGACCTTTAATGCTTGCTGTTGTTGCACTGGCCAAGACAAATCCAAACCTAGAAAAGCTAGTTCGGGCAAAGCAGATGCACCCATTGAACGTACATTTCATTAGTAAAATTTGACATTTGCTGGAAAAATTATTGTTTGTCAAAAACAGTATCACTTTATCCAATAACAATCTAAAAAAAAAAAAGTTTGAGGACTACTGCTCTTTAAGCCTTCTCAGCATAATTTGTTGGGTTTATTTTTTTTAATTATTTCTAACATTCCCAGAAGTGGTCAGCCTTCCATGATAAAGAGTGTAGAAAGGATATATTGCCACTAACTACTTCCTTGCTATTTCACCACTACTTTTATGATTGGTTGGTTCTATTTAAGCCAACACAGCAGAAATGAAATATAATTAAATGATCCTAGAAGTACAAATCCATCATCTAATTCCTAGGTGCCCAACCTGAAGCCCGGCGGCCCCCCTTGGTCCTCCACATGCGGCCCCCAAAACCTAACTGTTAATACATAGGGCATAGCAACTCACCTGTGAAGTGGTCACACACTGACCCAGCTTTCCTAATCAACTTTGGGGGTCCGACATCAGTAAAATTGTCAATGTTGATTGTGGAAACCAGGTCTACATATGAGCTCTGCACCCAGGGGCAGGAGGAGGGGGGTGGGGCGCTGTCAGGTTTTGACTGCCTGTCGGGATCTGCTCCACCGCCTGCTGAGATATGTCGATTAGGGGAGGGTCTGGATCGATGTTATGTCCGGCCCTTTAGTGATGCCAAGGGCCGCACTTGTGGCCCTCAATTTTAACTCAGTTGCCTACCACTGATCTAATTATATTAATCATGTTTTTCTGAATGAGTTCAATTGCAGTAGAACATTTATTAGGATAAATAATTTGGCATCCCTATTATGCAAACAAGTTAAATAGGGACTTACTCGAACATGGATAAGGAAACAAAACTGCATACAGAGTTCAGATTCTGAACAGTCCACAAACAGATTTACACAAAAGATCCAAGTACAGGGGACAACAGTTCAGATAAATGCTTAGGCAAAGGTGGGAGGGTGAGGCACCAACCCAGCCCACATTTGCAGGAAGCCACCTGCTGGTGACCAAGGATACTACCCGGAGTAAGCCCAAGCACAGTGCCACCAGCAGGTGGTACCCAGGATAGCACAGGTCCTCACAATAAACAACACAGTTTGCAACATTGGATCTTACAATACAATTCACCAAAAACACATTTGATTGCATTATGTATATACACTGCTGGGGAACACAAAAATAAGACATCCTAGATCTGAATGAATGAAATCTACTTATTTAATACTTTGTTCTTTACATAGTTAAATGTGCTGACAACAAAATCACACAAAAATAATCAATAGATATCAAATTTATCAACTCATGGAGGTCTGGATTTGGAGTCACACTCAAAATTAAAGTGCAAAACAACACTATAGGCTGATCCAACTTTCTGTAATGACTTTAAAACAAGACAAAATGAGGCTCAGTAGTGTGTGGCCTCCACATGCCTGTTTGACCTCCCTCCAATGCCTGGGCATGCTCCTGATGAGGTGGCAGATGGTCTCCAGACGAGGGATCTCCTGCCACACCTGGACTAAAGCAAAGAGGGTTTGCAATGTCTGTCATTGTAGTGTCCAGAGCATGGAGGCACTACCAGGAGACAGGCCAGTACATCAGGAGACATGGAGGAGGCCGTAGGAGGGCAACAAACTAGCATCCGGACCGCTACCTCCACCTTTGTGCAAGAAGGAACATGAGGAGCACTGCCACAGACCTGAAAAATGCCTTCCAGGGAGCCACAAATGTGCAGTGTGTGTCTGCTCAAACACTCAAAAAACAGACTCCATGAGGGTGGTATGAAGGCCCAACGTCAACAGATGGGGGGGTTTGCTTACAGCCCAACACCATGCAGGACGTTTGGCATTTGCCAGAGAACACCAATATTGGCACATTCACTCTTCACAGATGAAAGCAGGTTCACACTGAGCCCATGAGACAGAGTCTGGAGACACTGTGGAGAATGTTCTGCTTCCTGCAACATTCTCCAGCATGACCGGTTTGGCAGTGGGTCAGTAATGGTGTGGGGTGGCATTTCTTTGGGGGGCTGCACAGATCTCCATGTGCTGAACTGTCATTTGGTACCGAGATGAGATCCTCAGACCCCATTGTTAGACCATATGCTGGTGCAGTTGGCCCTGGGTTCCTCCTAATGCAAGACAATGCTAGACCTTATGTGGCTAAGGTGTGTCAGCAGTTCCTGGCCCACCCATTCCCCAAACTTGAATCCAATTGAGCACATCTGGGACATCATGTCTTCTGGGAGAGACCATCCACCACCTAATCAGGAGCATGAGCAGGCATTTTAGGGTGGTCATACAGGCATATAGAGGCCACACACACTACTGAGTCTCATTTTGTCTTGTTTTAAGGAAATTACAGCAAAGCTGGATCAGCCTATAGTGTTGTTTTCCACTTAAATTTTGAGTGTTACTCCAAATCCAGACCTCCATGAGTTGCTAAGTTGATTTCCATTGAAAATGTTTGTGTGATTTTGTTGTAATCACATTCAACTATGTTAAGAACAAAGTATTTATTAAGAAGATTTCATTCATTCAGATCTATTATGTCTTATTTTTGTGTTCCCTTTGCTTTTGAGCAGTGTATAATACATACATATAAAGAATAACCCATAGGGATCATTACTCTCTGCAGGGAATCAATTGCTTTGGGGAGAAAGTATGTTTTACAGCCAAGTCAGGTGTTTCTTGTTTTACATTTTCAGTTTTAAAAACTAGGCCAACATTTAACCAGTAGAGTAAGCAGTTGTGAATGGGATTATCCCATTATTTTAGAACTTTAAATCACCTCATCTCTTTCTTAAGCATCTACCAAATTACTGCATTTGAGCCTTATGATTTATCAGTAAAAATGGGCAAAAGAAAGAAAAATTACATATATTATATAGTCTGTTAATAGCAATAACATATTAATTTAGCCCCCGTGTAATAATAGTAAACATGACATATGATATATAAATCATAGGCATTCACCAGAATGGTGAAAGAGTATCATAGAGTAAAAGAGTAAAAGTTGAGACAACCGGGCAAATGCAGTGAACAGTATTTATACCTATATTTAAATAGTTTATCTTAATAGGAAATAAAAAGTTCATTTGAAATTATCTATCATCATTCTCATCCAACACTACCTTCTTCAGAGATCATTTACACTGTGCATTAATGCACTAAAATTGTGTGGGCAGTGTGTTATTCGTTAACACATTGCAGGTTGGAAACCTCTCTACCATGCACACTGCTTTCTGCTAACAGCAATGCATCATGTATTGCAGGCGTGGGACCGGAGGCCATATCCAGCCCTTTAGTATTTTAATCCTGCCCTTTGACACCTTGATGTCAAGACACTCTGGCTCCCTTATGCTTATTCCCTGCAATAAGTGGAGATAATGACAAGAGGATGATTATAAAGGTCTCCTGCTAGAGGCCGTAGTTTGCATAGATTTACTATCCGAGGCCTCAAATTTGATATAAATATTTTCAATTTTTTTATTTTTATATATATTTTTTAACCCTGGTAATCAGTATAATTATTTCTTTTTGAAACCAATTTATCAATGTTGAATGTTTCCACAATGGCGACCCTTTCTGGTTCATTGTCCGGCCCCTCTGTCAAATTTACAAACCCATTGCGACCTGTGAGTCAAAAAGTTTGCCCACCCCTGATGTATGGTGTGAATAGGCCCTCAAAGGTTTACAGTGTCCCTGCATTTATTTTATAACCTTACAACTGGAATTGTACTAGTGAGAACTTAACATATAAAGAAGAATAGTAGTTTTCATTCCCTTTTCCCTTCTAAAAGATAGGACTGAAAATGTAAGGTTTACAAAAAGCTGATATAAAAATATAAATGTGTTTTTTATTATTAATATATATATATATATATATATATATATATATTTATTTTAACAACCATTTAATCTCTGATTTTCTATGACCGTTTTAAGTCTTCACATTAGTAAATCAAGATTAAGCAGCATATCTGCTGCTACATTTAAATTGTGACAGCTCCCTTTCTGCGTCTCAACAGCCAAACCATGTGTCATGGTGAAAGATTATTGTTACAGTACGGATAACACACTGAACTGTACTGAAACAAGTTCTTCCTCCTGGGAGATGCATTACAAGAACAGAGGCCATAAATTAACATTGCATGTCAAATTCGCAAGCCTAGAGAGCTACCGGAGCAAATTCATCTAGCGCTTTTGCAGTTCAGCCTTTATACAGAAAAAAAAATCCTCTGCTGAGATTCAAGCTATTTATAAATTTGGAGCAAGAATGCAATGACCCTGTTCCATAGAATATATTTTAGTTTGATCCTAATTTTATGACATTATTTCCTGGATTATCTGCTGGAAGTTATGGACAAAAAAAGGTTTACTTGGATGTAATAGACACTTAGCAGATCATGTATTCATAAAAACCTAACCAAATATATTAAAGTTCATGTGCTAATCCTACAGATTTGAACTCCAAGGGGACTTGTACTGATGAGATGTATGTTCAGCATAAGTTTACAGACTTCTTCCATTGTTGTTTTTAGACATTCTCATTATTTGGATTTTGGAGCTGGTAGCAAAACTTACAACTGATTAAAAAAAGCCACTTCTTACACCTTGCACCTACTGTGGTAATTAAAGAAAAAATAAATGCCCTGTTTATTCACCTTAACCCATTATGCTTCATGTTTAAATATATTCTCTCTAGATGAGCTTAATTCCAACACTTTTGTCAAGGTGACCACATCATTGTCTAGAGTGGCTATGGGCATATCCAATTGGCTGTTTAGCAGTGTGGTCCTTGAATGAATAAACAAACCATTCCATTTGCTCACCAATAGTGATGCCTGGCCACAGAGACACATCAACCCCAATTACAATATGAGTTATCTCTTCACACAATAGTGCAGTTTCAGGGCACCTGCCAAATGTCAGCTACCCTGAAACCAAGGTTAAAAAAGTAATTGGTTTTTGGACATTTCCAAAAATCAGGAGTTGTCCAAAAAGGGTTTTTTTTTCTGCACATTTTTCACACCTTGCTTTATTAAAAGGATGATTTTATTAACTCATGATTGAAACATATACAATATTATACACAATTGCACAAAACGTCATAGATTACTCAGTACATGATCCATATAAATAGATTACAAACACTGATACATATTTACATTGGCTATCCGTTTTGGTAGGTATCAATCCAACGCGTTTCACCCCATAGATTGAAGGGGCTTCATCAGGGAGAGTGGGATTGCCTGTACATTCACTAGAGGAAAAACAACCGAACAAAATATAGAAATGTTAACTTGGCCAATTAACTTGGCCAATTAGGAGATAGGTGCCCTTCAATTATGTTCAAATTACTTTAGTTGTTGTCCAGGAAAGGGGTTGGAACAAAATAAAGTAAAACCAATCGTCTGAACCAATCAAGAAGATCCCCAGAAACAAATCCTATTGGCCCCTGGGTCCATCTCAATGAAGTCCCAGGGCGGGGAGTCTTGTGGAGGCACCAACTGCCAACTGTTGGAATGAAGCCTTAGGGAAGTAAGAATTTCTTAAGAATGCAATAGTAGAGTGTTGTACCGTGTTAGCCATTGATAAATATAGAGAGTTCAAGTGGTACCATTTATTGGCTAACTGAAGTAATTCGAGAAGCAAGCTTTCGGGATGTCGCAGATTCCTTAGCCTTAAAAAGGGATCTGCAACATCCCGAAAGCTTGCTTCTCGAATTACTTCAGTTAGCCAATAAACGGTATCACCTGAACTCCAAACTCTCTTTAAGAATGCAATTAAAACCTAAAATCCCTTCAAATGGAAGTTGCTCTATTTAGCAGCTGAGGGGACTTCATATAAATATATCATATGACCATGACTTGAACATGCAGTAAAATGGAATGTAAGCAGGTACATGGAACATGGGCAGGAACATAGAATGTAGATCGATGCAAAATTCTTACAAGAACAAGAATTACCAAGAACCAATACTTGCAAAAGAGATTCTGCACATGTAGGGGACATTCACACTGGCCTCTGAAAATGCCAGGTTTGCAGTGCCTAGATGTTGAAAAGCAATAAAGCCATGAATCACCAGTCACTTTTTGGGTGTCTGCACCATATGCCCCACAAACGCTTGTACAAATGTGAGAACTGCCTAATAAAGCAACAAAATACACAAGGTCTTTCTATGACAAGCTTCTTTATTATTTAAAAATAAGTTGAACTGTAAACACTCTTTTATGGGCTGGATTTCTCATTTATCAAGTTCTTCCATCTGACCTGGCTCCAGATTCTCATCACACACCGCACCAACAGGACCTCTATATCATGTGTTGATGGAAAAATTAAATACTCACGGCTCGTAAAAAGTAAATATAGTAAATTAATGATTACAATACCAAAATCCACCTAGTTACATAGTAACAAAAAGTAATAAGTGTATGATATTAAAAAATGTGTAGGCTTCATGAAGTTGGGCTTTTTAACACTGCAGGTTTTCACACAGAATGTCTGGCAAGGTTATGGGAAATCTTACCCATAGCATTAAAATACATCTTTAGTATCCTAAATTGACAGGAGCCAATAGTGTGCACAAATTGCATGTTAGCTTTAATGATTTTTTAACACAGTTCATTTAAATTATTCCTACACTAGGATTATGGGATTTTTTTCATGAAAATTCTTTCAATTTATACACACTAAAAACTCCAGATACCTGATAAAGATCATGTTGTAAGATGAACCGAACATGAAGACTGAGTACCTCCCTTGACCAAGAATCCTTTCTGTCTTTTAATCTTCTGGAAATCTGGCTTTCCATCTTCCACAAAAAATGCCTAAAATTACAAAAGTCCAATATTTTAATCATTTGGTTCAATGGTGGACAAAATTTAATAAAACCTCTAGGACTCGTTAAACCAAATTCCAGCCCCACAACATCCAAAGACAGACCTGCAAAATAAGAAGAATACATTCAAAAGGTTCATCTTTATCAAAGAGAAACATTTACCAGCAGACTCAAAGTGTGAGATACTCAGAGGTATTGCTTGATACAGCAGTGATAAAGAATAGGACTCAAAGAGACAGAACATTCTGCAGTACTGAAAATGAGAATGGGAAGATCAGACTACACAGAGGCAATGAATGTGTTCAATCTCTGAACAATGGCCAAAGAAGAATCAAACTTTTCCTGTGATGTATTCAGTAGTTGTAAATAGAACTCACACTCTGTGTAAATGTATAAGCTGAAAGTGAGGAACTGTACCTTCATCTGCAGTCACTGTACAAAAGACTGTTGGGGAATAGTGCATTTGTTCTGTACTGCTGAAGAGCTCTTGTTCCATGAAATCATGAGAAAAAGAGCTTAGTTATATACCGACCGATAGTTGGGTCTGAAGAAAGATGGGGGTGCGTGCACTTGTTCTTTTTCCAAGCTGTAATATATATTTTTGCCAAACCTGCACCTTTAACTTTGTTACTTCAATAATAAAATGTGCTTGGGGGTCAAAGAGTACGGATAGCCAATATGTTTTGTTGAATTTTTGGTTAGAATAGACAAGAAATTAAAACATGTTCATTAAAGTAGGACAGATGGATAAATAACATTGTCTAAATGCATGAGACCTGTAATTTAACTTGTGTATTCAGTTATCAAGTGTCCAGGAGCTTCCTGTAATGAAGAGCAGTCACTGCTGCTCTCTATACTTGCATAGGTCGACTGGTCTTGCATAAGGGCTTGTCCCCACTATAGCGATCTACCACGATTATAATCACAAGATTGTGGCCATGGCTCATCCCCACATCTGCAGGCAGCCGTGAGATCTAGAACGTGGGTCACAGCTATTGGATCACGGGCCTTGGGTGGTGGTAGCTGTTCGCCCTTGATCGCGGCCATAGAAATGAATGGGTCTCATTTTGACCACACCCATTCACTTTCTATGGGCAGGTACTGGCAATCTCCGCAACGCGATTGTAATCGTGGCACATCGCTATTGTGGGGACATAGCCTAATCCTGTAGTTAATCCCAGCCTTCAGTTGGCTGACTCGCTAGGTTCCTCCAACAACCATGATTTTTGCACATACTACTATCACTACCTTATTACTAGAGATGGTTGAATTTTTCAGATAGCGGACTTTGTGAGTTAATTGCACAACCCATAAACTTGGTATTATCACCAACGTTTCTGGAGATGTTGAGGGTTGTGGGAACATTACAAAAATGAATTGCCCTATATATACAGTTTTTCTTAAATTAAGTTCAAAGTAAAGTAAAAATGTTGACTCAAAATCTTTTGACTCGACTTTTGTATGTCATTGCATGTCAAATATATTCACTAACTAGTTTTAAGCAACTAACAACCAATTTAAGCAACAATTATATATCCTATATGTTTGCGTGTGTGTGTTTAATCTA
The DNA here is from genome assembly GCA_036250615.1 of Ptychadena robeensis. NCBI lineage: Eukaryota > Metazoa > Chordata > Amphibia > Anura > Ptychadenidae > Ptychadena > Ptychadena robeensis. The sequence continues at coordinate 7,509,865 of CM070040.1, read as the reverse complement.
ATCTTTTCTCAGATCAAGTTACTTGAAAGTTGACATTACTAACAATTTAATAGAAACAAAGCCTACAACTGTAGTAAAGGGTTAAAACGTACTTTTCTATCTTTTAAGCCTTCTATTTGCCTTTTAGGAAAGTTACATGTTTACAAGAAACTTCTTCTGATTAATAGTGATGGCCAAACTGTTCGCTTTTCTTCTCCCGGCGAACAGTACGGGTGTTTGACTCGCCCTGTTCGCCGTCAGGAAGAAGATTGTTATTCTCCCATTGGCCGGATCAGGCACAGAAAAATCCAACCAGAGGAAGAATCTGTTCACTAGAGATCATGGACTCTACCAGGTCTCTAGTGAAAAATCAGCTTCGAAAACCAGAAGTGACATCAGTGACATCACATCTGGTAATCGGAACCAAGAACTTTGCGTTCCAGGTACCGGAAGTGACGTCACTTCTGTTCTTTCCAATGCAAATTCCCCACAAACAGGTGGGGAATTCAAATCTCCCAACGAACAGGCGGACGTCTGGCTTTTTTAAAAGTCTGATCCACCTGTTCGTGAACAGATCTGGATGAAGTTCTCCCTACACTACTGATCAATAGATATCTGCATGCATAGTGCTTTCTATGTACCATATTGAATTTCTTTTACTGATTTATAAAATATGTGACTAAAGCACATGTATATCTTGCAGTCTGTTCAGATAATTCTGTGCTATGGTTTGAGTACAAGATAGACACTACTTTTCCTTTCTGTTCTGTATTTCCCGCTAGACATCCTTATGCATGTTAATTTACATCTGGCTTTTTTCACAGAGGGATGGTTTCAGTCTAACTTATAAAATATAAAACATTTTTCTAAATCTGTTTTATTTGGGGAAAATACTTTTTTATTTGGGGAGAATACATTCCAAGAGTGGATTCTTTAAAACACCCTTTGAAAATCACAAATGGTAAAATATTGAAAAATAGGAAAAATATTTTAACCAAATGGCTGTATTTCTCTCTGCCATATGTTGTGGTAGTATACCAAAACTTCATGATTTGAATAGGACTAAGACATTTTCTTTTATTTAAAAACATACTTATATATAATACTATGAATATATATAGGAAAATGGCTTGAATGTCTACTGAATGAAAAGGGGAAAAAAAGATATTAGGAGTTTACTTGTTTCAGGAAATCAGATAATATAGATACTGATCACTTATATATTTTTTACTATAATTGGAAATAGACTCTTAAGCTGGGAACACATGCATAGATATGGTCCAGATCGATGACCACTTTGATTGCCGTGCACGCTCACGGCCTTCCCTGTTTTCGAGCAGGATGAATCAATTATACTATTGGACATGACTATAAACCACAGTCGATGTCCATTGCTTTGAATGAGGACCACAGGGTCTCCATGCAAAGCATCAGCTGTGCATTCAGCTCCTTCGATGTCGGGCAGCAGCACGATGACGGTATGCATGCAGATATTTATTCGCCTCATCCTCTATGACCCCCCCCCCCCCTTACCCACCCACAAGCCATTCCAAAGGATGAGAAAGGATACGAACTCATAAAAATTACTAATGCCACAACCATCACATCCCAGATCACCTTTATAATTATCACTTTTATCCTTTATCCCTAGTAGATAAGCTTATAAATGGCAAAAGGATCAAAGGATCCAAAAAGGTTCTAATACCTTGTATGCCCAGAAGGCAATGAGAAATCCTCCCTATCAGTCACCCCCTTTAAAATAGTCCCTCCTCCAATCAGGAATGAGATCAGGAATAGCGACCCCTTAATCCTGGCCAATGGGCGTCCAATATGATCCGCCAATTGAGCACTTCCGATGCAACGTCAGATCCCATGGGTGAATGTCATGCGCTCCCCCTCAGAGCTGCCCCTGAATATAAGTGCACAGGAAGTAAACGCTTTCCCCAAAGATGCAGATCCATAGTGTTCCTCCCAAGACTAGTAATCCAGTAGTGGGCACACATCAGTGAGCGCGACCTCCAGAATCACAAAATTCAGGGTTTTTGCATCCCCAATCAGGTCACCTTTCTAGGGCTTCCAAATGAGTCCAAGCCTGAGCGGGGAACAAGTAACCCCAGAAAGGCTGGACCTAGACTATTAGGTTTGGCGTTTGGAGATCAAGTGGTGGAGGAAAGGCCCGGAACAGGAGTCCCCCATGTCCCCCCCTGACAGGGGCCCTGATATACATATACATATGACCTGGATTAAATGGCGGATCATATTGGACGTCTATCAGCCAGGATTGAGGGGTCTCTACAGGTGGGGGGTCTCATTCTCGATTGGAGGAGGGACTGTTAGGGGGTGAGTGATAGGGAGGCTTTCTTATTGGCAATAGAGGCTTGATTCTCCAGGTAATCCATCTCTCCTAAACAGCTTGTAGCTTGTAGGATAAAAGTGATAAATATAAAGGTGATCTGGGATGTGACATTTTTAATTCTAAGAACTTTCATAACTTTGTATCTTTCTCAGTCTTTGGATGGTCATTCCATGTTGTGGGTGTGTGAGGGGGTCATGGAGGAGGAGCCGAATAGGAAGGGTGTGTCCTCTGAGGCCTGTGAAGAGGAGTTGGCACTATTTGTATATCCTTTCCTCCCCTATCTTGGCTCAGCTTGGTGTAATCTGTTTCTCTGTCTTCTGGCCTCCCCCTGATCTTCATTAGATACAACTGGATGTACAATACATTTTGGAAAAACACAGAATCTTCGAGGTGGCAAGGTTCATCTTGTTTTTAATTAATTTTACAAACCATAGCACCAACCTGCACAGGTAGGTTCACATGTGGAATGTACTTGGAATAGAAATAGCGAGATGTAGATACATAGTTTAGATTTATTGATTGTATATTATAACTTATATGCCCTAGCCTGGTTTCTGAATAGGATTCTACCATTGGAATGTTTGCATATAGATGTATATATACTGATGAATATACTGATACTGATCTCTTAACTCTTGATTCTTGGAGATCTAGAGGGTGGTGGGTGCATATATTGTGAATATATGTTTTTATTGTGTATTTTAGATGAACTCTACATTTTTAAACAATATTTATATTTGGTCAGATGCTTAATAAAGACATTTGTAGATATTTGCCATGTTGGTATTACTGGTGTCATAAAACCCCCCTTTTCTCTATGCCTCTATTCTGTAGTTGTTTTATTAATTTGACTCCATAGGACTACTTTTTTTTAAAAACGCATGCAGTGTGAAATTATATAACCTCTCTCAAAGATAGGGAGATAGCACCTACTATCATCATTAACTAGCTGCACCCCTGAATTGACACATACATAAGGCTCTAAAGGGTTAGAATCCAAACATTAATTATTAGGATGTCTGTATTCTAATCCTTTTCAGCTTTACGCATGCAGTGTGAATGGTAACATTGGTCTTCTATGAGAAAATGCAATACAGCAAAAATGCATGCGCTAAAAAAAGTGTGAGGTGTGAGTGTGTCATTTGGTTTCTATTAAAAAGCTATTTGATAACGGGGTCTTGTTCTACTCACATTATAAACTGTATAGCAGTCCTTCCAAAAATAAACCACAAAAAGAAAAACTGTTCATGTAAGTGAGTATAAAGCAGAAAAATACATTCCTCTTCTGGTTACATATACATGTTCCAATTTAATCACAAATAAAAACATACATATATGCAGAATGTTGTGGTGAAATTTGCCATGTTTTAATAGAGATGAATACAATAATATTTTTTATACGTAATTAATTGTGGGAAATTGGATTGGATAAATTGGAATGTATTTTTCTTTTAATCACCCACATCTTAAAAAAATCGGACTTATTAAAATGTAGTATGGGTGAAAATGATGCCCATAGCTGCAATTAGCTTATTTCATGGGTCATTTTGCATTACATTATATTTACATTGTTAATGCTCATTGTTAGATTGAGGCCATTGTATTGACTACCAACATTCTTAATGTATTTCAAAACCTGAACATGAGGAAACCTGAATATGTGGAAAATTCTTCCTTTTAGGAAGAATTTTCCACATATAAGTGGTTTCCATATGAATCCAAAAGGAAAAGGTTGATTGGTCAAGCCATACAACCAGGGTTTTTCTAACTGGGAGATATGGTTTCTATATGAAAACATTTTGTTGGTGCTTGGTAAGTAAAGAAGCTGTGAGGTTTAAAGTGAAAAGCTAATCCCCTGTCAGATTTACAGCAAAGCCTTAGTTTATCAGTGCAACAATCTCAATGCAGCTTTATACATGACGGATTGACGTATTACTATAGACAAGTTGTGTCTAAGGTGTTAAAGACTAAATACCTGGGTCAGATTTTTGTTGCTGAAAATTAAAAGGCAAGCACACTATGGTGTGCAATACATATGAAATAGTTGCACTTCTAGAAAGAAATCCGGGTCACTGATTTAAATAAAGTGATATATTCTATACTGGTATGGTCTACAGTTGAGTCTACTACAGTTGAGGCCAAAATGATTAGCGGTCCTTTTGAAATAGGAGCACTTTTGATTTTTTCATGAAAATTACCATTAACAAGTGTTTGTTAATTTGGAACCATATAGACTATAAAAAAAACAATGTCCACTTTGATGTCCAGTTTAATCAGGACTTTATTGATACACCGGGTTGAAAATGAAACATCCAAAATAATCAACCCCCTGGCCACAACTTGTAGAGTAGTTCTTTACTAGGTTGGCAAAGGTCTCCTTAAGAATCAATTCTTCCATTGCAAATTGTCCTAGCTGGTAGAATTGTATAGTTTTCTAGCACATTTACACCACAAGCAGATTTCTTCATATTCTCCCTCAAAGTATGAACACAAGGTTTCCAAAACAGGCAAGACGGGATAAGAAAAAATTTCAGCAAAGAGCCCCAGATATCTTCCAAGATGTGGCGGACCTGGGCTCTCCAGAAGTTAATGTTTCAAGGAACACAGTTGTGAGATTTTTCATCTAGGTGGGCTTCAGGGCAATCGTCACAGAAGAAACCCCTTTACTCAAAGAGTGGAACGTCACAGCGCAACTGAGGTTCCTTGTGAACATTTAAAAAGTAGAGGAATTGTGTGCTTTGGTATGATGAGACTGAAACTGGAACGGTTTGGGCACATGGATATTGTTTCTCTTTGGCAATGGAAGAGAGAGGTCTTTGACCCTAGAAACACAGTTAAATATGATGGTGGAAGCAAATATGATGGGCTGTTGCAGCCTCAGGCACAGGGAGCCTTGGTTGTGTACATGGCATCATGAAAAAAGAAAATTTTGTTGACATTTTTTGGGAGAATGTGCAGAAATCAACTTAGGCTTAGAAAATCGCTGGGTCAACGAGACAATGACCCAGAGCATACATAGAAATGCATCCAACAGTTCAACAAGGATACCAAACCAAGATCATGGAGTAGGCCACACAAAGGCCGGACCTCTATTCTATTAAAACCATGCAAATTGAACCACCTAAAACCATTTGCAATAGAAGAATGGGCCATGATCCCTCAGGATACCTGTACCAACCTAGTAAAAATTTACCTAAGAACTATCTATATTGGTCATTACAATAAGCCTGAGAATAAATCGTGTTGCAAGAGTACAATCTATGTCACCATCAAAGCTCTATTTCTCATATGTCCCAATCTCCCCACTGAATTATGTGCAGTTTATGAAAGGAACACTAATACAGACACAGAGACAAAACTGGGATCGAGTACAGAGAGGTCTGGAACGCATCAGACCTGCCCACCACCCAGGTTGTTGGAACGCACACTAAAAGCATGGCACCTTTTAAATTGAACCAGCACACGATTGCCACATACAGCTTCTCTCTCACTCACAGCTCACTGCCCGGTGTGTCCGGAGGTAAGATTATCTTATGCTCTCAAAGGAAACTTAACCCCCACAGTTACATAGTAACTGCAGACTGGCATATGATACCGTGGCAAATATCTTAGATTCTGTTACAGAGACTCCAACTCATAATCAGTGATGAGCGGCATAGGCAATATTCAAATTTGTTATTTTGTGAATAATTCTACTAACATTCAACTGTATGCATTAAATTACAATGCATGGCCATAAGCTTCTTAATGCATAATATCGCGAATATTCGAAATTGCAAATATCACAAAAATGTGCAAATTCTCGAATAGCCAATATTTGTTGAATTATTTGAATATTCAAGCTCAACAGTACTCATAATGTTCCTGTCTACTATAGTACCTGTAGACTTACTGCACTATGCTGACCTTTATAATCCCAAGACTATGTGCTTATGTATTTTTTCTGCAAGACCACCTTAGAACTAATTAATTTAATGTTTTACAATTATCTTAGCAAGTATACAGAAATTATGCAATCAGGGATACATTGTTTTTAATGTACCAGAACTTTCATCTACTTTATAATTTTATTCTGTTGTGATTAGTGATGGCCGAACTTCGGCCGTGTCCGTCCGCGAACGGGCGGAGCGGACTTTTAAAAAAGTCCGCCGTCCGCCCGTTCAAGGACACATTCAAATTCCCCGCCTCTAGACGGGGAATTTGAATCGGAAAACCCGGATGTGACGTCAGTGACGCCACATCCGGTCCCTGGAACGCATCCTGGAACGCATAGTTCCTGGTTGTGTTAACCGGATGTGACGTCACTGACGTCACATCCGTGTTTACAAGCCGGAATTTCACTGAAGGACCAGGTTCTCTACCCGGTCTTCAGTGAAATATTCTTCCTGCGGCGGGATCTCGCTGCTAACGATCCCACCGGAGGAAGAATAGAGGGCTCCTTCTCCCTGGCAAACAGGGCGGGTCGAACACCCGTACTGTCCGCCGCCTAAAAGGAGGGCGAACATGCTTTTGGGCAGTTCGGCCATCACTAGTTGTGATGCTATGTATGCATGACCATGATCACATAGGTATTTATTTATTTATTAAATTGAAAATTAAGGTATAGATAGGATCATCTTATTGAACAATAGGGTAATATCTACTGTCCTGACTTTTTAAGCAGTGATCTATATTCATAGGAATCAATTGAAGTATGTGATAATACTATTTTATCTAACAATATGGACTTCTTTAGCTATTGATTTCTTGATCTAGCTATATGGTCAATTTTTAATGAACAATATTTTGTCCAATTTAACTTATCTTGATAATGATCATAACTTGGGCCGTGTATGGCTACCTTTAAACTTAGCCAGTCATGCACAGCAGAGTTTGATTAGCTAAGTTTTGAGTCTACATGTAATTCTCTTCAAATTAGTGTGCAATATTGTGGAGCTAGCCCATACCTTGATACTTTAACAGCCTCCAGATTTCAAGCAAATGTTTCCATATGTGTTTAGACAGAATCTGCAAGAATATATGCCAAATTTTTTCAAAAGAGCTGTAACGGTATCAACCGCCAGCGACGTCCTTCTCCCGTGACCTCCAAGCTTCGGAGCAGCTCTTACAAGAGCTAGTGGTATTATAGCCGTTCCCAACAACATGAGACGAGCCTTCAAGTTGAGGGTAAGAAGTAGAACTCCCTTTATTGATAGAATGCTCAACCTTATATACACATTCCCCATGCCGGAGGACATTCCCTGGGGACCTGATGGAGAACTATGTGTGACAATACACAGACCACTAGGCCACTCCCACCAGGTCTCCCCGGCATTGGAGATAATTAGCTCAGACACTCAGTCTGTAATACAATCAACAAAAAACAAAAACTGTAACAACCCATTGTTTGTAAGCTCTTTTAGATAGTCCACACAATGCATCACCATCTGAGAGAGGATTAGGTCGGAGGCAGTCTGTACATAACACCTCCCTCCAGGTGGACAGAGTTGTTCTGTTACAAGAGCATTGGTGGGGTCAGCCACTGATGTTGGATCAGCCTAACTTGGAATTGACTTTCCGATCCATCCCAATAGCATTAAGCAGGCCTTCTACATGCTGTTGGCACAAGGCTAGATGAAAGGAAGAAAAAATGAACAACATTAAAGCATCAATAATACAGGTGATCATTGTCTGGTCAAGTAAGGAGCACACATGGGGGCAGACAGATTATTTGTAAAAAAAATTTATATTTTATGTACTCAGTACCTTTGTTTGTTGGCCAATCAAGAGCAGTAATCCCATGGTCATTGCACCAGGTTTTGGTACTTTTAGAAGTGTGGGCAGGTGTCAAGTCCGGCAGGAAAATGAAGTCAGCATCTCCAAAAAGCTCGCCTGCGGAAGGAAGCATGAAGTGATACAACATCTCCTGTTAAGACGGCTGCATTGACTCTGGACAAAATAAAGCACAGTGGACCAACGTCAGCATATAATATGGCTCCCCAAATCAACACAGACTGTGGAAACTTCACACTGGACTTCAAGCATCTTGGATTGTGTGCCTCTCCATTCTTCCTCCAGACTCTGGGCCTTGGTTTCTAAATGAGATGCAAAATTTGCCTTCCACATAACCCTCTATTAATGTGCTTTGATACGACACTACAACACAATATCCAACTGCTTTTGCAATTACCTTTTGAGGATTTCCCTCCTTATGGAGGGTGTCAATGATGCACAACTGTCAGTGCCGTTTTTTCTTATATTTGTAAATCATACTTAACCAGACTGAGAAACCATTTAAAGGCTCAAGAACCCTTTGTAGATGTTTTGGAATAATTAGCTGATACTTTAAACCTAGAACATTGAACCCTTTCACAATATTGTAATTTTATTTTCTTTTTGGGGGGGTAAGACATAATCATCAAAATTATAACAAATTAAGACTTTAAATATCTCGCTTTCAATGAAATCAGTCAGTATTATGCAAAAAGATGATTTTTGCACATCATAATCAGGATGTTGGCTTAATTTTGTTAGGGAGGATGATTATGTATGGTGAATTAGTCAGTATTAATTAGTTTAATCTTTAAGGATGAATTACTGAAATACAAGAACCTTTGGACAATTGTTCACAGATCATCTGTATGAGCAAGACATGCTCTTCAAAATGAACCTAAGTTTGAGAATATGGGGCATATCTTAAAACTATACGTGGTGGTCGCTCCCCTGGTTTAGCCCCAAATGTAATTAAGTTTACGTGCTCTGTCCTTATTTTGTTTTTGTATTCAAGTTGTTTTTTCTTTGCTGCTGTTTTGCTGTTTTTGCTATGTTTTGTTCAAGTTCAATAAAAACTTAAAAAAAAACTATATGTACATTTCAAAACCAACCTCAGAAAGTTTTTCTTATTAAAAGAATAGTTTATGTTTAGAATAGACTTCTAGCAGAGGCGAATGGTCAGTAAACAGTGAAACAATTCAAAAGTTTGTGGGACAAGCAGAAAAATATACTAGACAAAGACAAGATAACAGTTACAGAATTTGATCTTTTTCTCCCATTACTCTCTATATATCTGATTCAATACATATTACTAAACTCAATCATTTAGTGTGGTGTCTAATTTTTAATGGAAATTTATTTAATTTATTTTTGTTATTTTGCAATTAAAAAAAATGCTAGAACAATTAGCTCAAAATTCCAATTACTTGAAATGCTAACTAAACACATTTTCAATTAGTCTAGCAAATAATTTTTTTAACACTTTAGAAATTTGCCATCTATAGTGGCGAAAATTTTTTAGTGTGACAAAATAGTCTTTTTTAATTGCTACCTGCCAACGCTTAATTATTTCTCAATATTGCGATGGAAATGTAAACCCCACAGAGGAGGTCACTTATTAAAATATTGCATGTTTTATGAAAAACACCTTTTTGTTTATTTTGCTTGTTTCTGTAACCTCATGTGCTATACTATCCAGAGAAAGTTGAAGAGCAGCTCCTTGTGGTGGCTTTTGGGATTGTCACTCTAATAACATTCTATATTTATGGCATTTTACTAACATCCTTTTCTATAGATCATCATGTATGTCTTTAAAAAAAATATATGCCCTTTAAAGATCAATATTAACATTCAAATTTAATATTTCTTATTTTATTCAGTTTTACTTAGGTCATGAAATGAAAATCCAGCCTGTTGATGAGGCAAGGTGTTTTTCTTTTTACTGAAAAATACCTTTAAAATATGTTTAAAACTGCCCTGTGTCAATAATAACAGAAATGGCAAAAGAAAAAATACACACAGTATCTGATACAGTCTGATTTTATCATCAATAAAGTGGGTTTTGATTTTCTGAGACCCTCCCCCGGAACATTATATTATTATCTGTTGATCTTGCAGAAAATATTTTTTTCACTGTATTTTAACTACTGGGTTTAAACTTTGAGACCTAAGCAATTCGTTTTTGGTCACATAATTAAAACCTTTATTTTAGAAAAAAATTGGCTCACTCTTGGAAAGTCGATTTAGGGCCCTTTTACACTATATGCGTTGCGCTTTAACCTCCTGAGCGTTTTGCCGAGGTCCAGATTTCTGTACCAAAAGCGTTACACTGTATTTTATTGAAACAAAAATGTTGTAGGCCTGTAACTGAACAAAATATATCCAAATAAGGGTCTAGTAGACATCTTAAAGTATATAAAGTTTCAAACGCTTAAATATTTGTAAAAAATCACATTTAAGGATCAAATTAAATAGAAAACACAAAAATCTGCTCAAACTAGAATTCATTTTAAATCAACCAATACTGGCAATGCGGTCGCAAAACCGGTGGATTACCTGCAGTATGCCCGTGGCTTAGGGCTCGCTCCTGCCGCATCAGCGGGAGTGCACCCTATTGATTTCGCTGAGACAAAATGCAGAAAAACTGCGCCCGTACTGCATTCATACATGCAGTACGGGCGCTGTTTTTCCGCGTCTTGGGACATCTCCATTGATCTCCAGTGATCTGAGGTGTCTCTGGCGGCAATGTGCGGTGCTGCAATGAAGACGCGGCATTCCACAGCTTCATATCATCACCGTGGTCAGATAGCGCAGAGTGGACACTGTGCCATTCATTAGAATTAGAGATGCTCGAATTTTTCGACTTGTTAACTTTCAGAGCTGATTGCAAAGCCCCTGAACATGGTATCATCAATAGTTTTTGAATAAATTAAGTTCAAAATTAAAGTTGAATTTTTCGAATTTTCTAAATTTTGACTTGACTTTGAACTTAATTTGTGCAAAAACTTTTGGTGTTAGAGACATAATTTTTTCTTTTAAATGTTCCTTCAAACCTTTTCTACATCTCCAGCAAGTTTAGTGATGATAACATGTTCAGGGGCTTTGCAATCAACTCAAAATTTTCAAATATCTGAAAAAAACTTCGATCATCTCTAATTAGAATGGGAGGTGTCCTCTCTGTGTCTTACATCCACCGCAAGCCCTTACAAAGTATTTACTTCTTATGTGTTTTCCTTAATTTTAACTTGATTGCATACAGAAAAATCAATCAAATCCAACATGAAAGAAAACTCATAATAAGCAAATACATGTTTTATTTTTTTTCTTAAATGTGGTTTTTTCCTTTTGAATTGAATTGGAGGCAAAAAAAATCGCTCCAATCAATGTCCGAATGAAAGATAAACCATAAGGAGCAAAACAAATGTAAATTTTTTTTTCTCAAATTTTAAACTTCCTGCCCCTCCCCCTCCCGATGGCGTCATCGCACACCCGCCGGCGCGATCCTGAACACCAGGATCAGGCGATCAGACAGCAGAGGACAAGAGAAGAGCAGCAAGCCTCTGGGCTGCCTGCAAGCCATCTGGCTGCAGGTTTCAGCATCCCAAGTTAACTCGGGCTGATCTGTTTCAGCAACTTTATTAAGCCCAAGTTAACTCGGGCTGAACACTCAGAAGGTTAAAAATTTTCACTTTTTTTACTGCACACATTTTTACATAGACAACCATACCATTCACACTGCATGCGTTGCGTTTTTTAAAAACGCAGCATTTCCACATACATTTTTTAAAACTCCCTGCTGTTTGCATTTTTTATTCATTTTTCATGCATTTTTCATTGATTTGTTCAAAAACGCAAATGCAGATGTAATGTGAAAAACGCATGTGTTTTTGTAAATGTGCAGAAACGCATGCCTTTAAAAAATGAATTTTTTTAATAGGCATGTGTTTCTGCATATATAAAAAACGCAAAGCATACAGTGTGAATGGTAACATTGGTTGTCTTTGTAAAAATGCGAGCAGTAAAAAAACGTGTGCGGTAAAAATACGCAATGCATATAGTGTGAAAGGGCCCTAGTCTTTTAATTTATCTAGTGCTACCATTTTCACAGGCTAATAATACTGATATCCAAGAGTAGTTAAATTTTTCCTAAATGCACATAGGTAGATTAGGGCAGTGTTTTTCAACCTTTTTTGGGCAAAGGCACACTTGGGCAAAGGTCCCCGCCGGAAGTACGTCATCAGCAGGTGCCCCGCTGGAACGCAGATGCGTACCAGCAGAGCAAAAACACCGCCCCTGGTCTTTGGGGGACGCGTGTAACTAAGCAACCACATCCTCACAGAGCCGGTCCGTGTATAACACGGATTGGCTGTATAAGTCTTATACTATAAGACTTATACAGCCGATATGTGTTATACACGGACCGGCTCTGTGAGGATGCGGTTGCTTAGCCCTCCTATCTAGCTGCTTCTTATAGTATAAGACTTATACTATAAGAGGCAGCTAGATAGGAGGGCCGAGGGTGGGGTCAAAAACCCACGGCTCACCAGGCAACATCCCATCGGAACAGTGGTTGAAAAACACTGGATTAGGGGTACCACCCAAAGATGACATCAGTTACTTTTTTGCACCACCAGGTTAATATAAAAAGCAAACTGCCTTTAAAATGGAAAACTGTTTAAGACAACATATTTTAAAGGGTTAATAAGCTAAAATATATGGCAGTTTTGTTCTATTCATTAACTTCAATGACAAAGAGAATTACATCATAAACCAACATGTGCAAGAGAAAGGTAAGCAAACTATATTCTTCTTCCCAACATGTGCAAGGTTAAGGCTCCACTGCTGCCCTAGAGACTGCTCTATTGGGGACAATGAGAGACGTTTGGCCGAGCCGCTCCAAGTTTGAAACGTACAACAGGTTTCCTATGGTCACCTTTTTACACTGCGGTAACACTAGCATGCTGAGTTTTGATTACTAGTGATGAGCGGCATAGGCAGTATTCAAATTCACAATATTTTGCTAATTAGTCTTCTAATATTTGATTCGAAATTCACAATCCGAGTGTATGGCCATGAATTATGTTTGCAATTATAATCACATTGAGATTACCTTCAAAATTAATGGCCACATGTGGTATTTATCTTCGCATTGTGAATATAAAGTCACAATGTAGGGGCCATACACGTCCCAATGCATAATATCGTGATAATTCGACATTGCAAATATCGGCCATCGTATTCACGAAATTTGCAAATTCTTGAGTAGTCGATATTTGTCAAATATATTCGCAATTTGAATATTTAAGCTCAACACTAGTCATTACGCTAATGCAACACTTCTAGTGTAAAAGGGCCCTCAGACTGTATTGGACAGGTTGCAGTCTGAAAAAACAATCTGATTTACGTTTACTTTGGTTCTGGACATGTACCTTGAAACACCTTTTAGAAAAAACACTTAAATTCACTATTATGTGTCCTTCACTGATGCATCTAAAGCTTGTCACACGCGGCTCGATGAAGTAACAGATTAGAGAAACATCGGGCTCACGGCTCCCGATGTTCCTCTAATCTGTTTCTTCATCTGAGCCGTCCACGTTTCCTTCGAGCAGGATCAATGGATCCTGCTCAAAGGAACTGGACCAAACAGGTTTCCAACAATCCATTACATTAAATGGGGAACGCGAGTCACCAGCCAATGTAATTGGCAGCTGAGCTGCACACACAGGCTATGATCAGCTAGCTGCTCTGTGTGTGTGTGTGAAGAAGGTGTGGCCAGCACGGACCCAGCTCTGCCAGAAGAAAGGGGGGCGTGCAGGCTGGCTGCTTCTCCGGCTGGGGAAACTGGAGACCTGGGGGAGCAGGAAACCGGGTCCCCATCGTTGGGTAACTGATGTGCCCATGTGGTGCACATTGATTACCGTACGATTAACCTGCGATCAATCACATTGCATCGTGTGGTGACATTACTATGCTGTAATTGATCACCGGTTGATTGCATGGGAATCTACCCGTGTATGGCCAGCTTAAGGGTTGTAATTACCTGTGACAACCAATCCCATTGTTATGATATCATAATGCCACTGCGGTCTAATGAGAGGAGCATGTCACTGGACACCAATTAATACACATCGCATCCATTGATTTGTCCAAATTACCCAGAATTCATGTGTTCCTTATGCACTAAATTTGGCTGGAAAAGCTGAACAAAGTTAAGATATGGAAGCTATTATTTGACTCGTGGCCTGGGGGATGCTCACCAACATTTTAGTGAAGAAGGACTGTTTGCAGTACATCATTGATGGATCCATTCAGTATGTGGAAGATTCTGGAACTTTAGGACAGAAATGAACAGAACTTCAGTCATCAGATTTCACTGTGGCAGCAATGATTCCAAAACAAAATTGCCATGTAGTGCTGTTTGAATGAGTAAATATGCATTCAGCAATCCAGGTAATTGGAATTTATGAGTTGTATGTTATGAACGGCATAGAATAATCAGCATGCATATATTCAGGTAAATCAAAAAAGATCTACCATTTCCCCAGATTTTTAAATTGATATGCACATTTGTTATACAGTGCGTATACGGCTTGTTATACGGTTTGTGTGTGTGTATGGTAGATGTTATCCTTATTCCCTTCGTATATTAGTACCCACAGCTACCCCTTTTAACTCTGCTGCAGCACGAGTAACTTATCCTGAGGTGTAGAAAGATTTTTTCTGCTTTAATGCTGAACAGTAGACATGTGAAAAGCCTAAATATAGCAAAGATAAAAGTATGGTGCCACTTGGGGGAAGGGAAAGGCAATGAGTAATGTCTGATTTCTAAACTAGAAACTATTATGTAACTATAGCTATGCTAAATAGTTCTTACTTCAAGCAGTTGCTTTTATAAACGAGGATCAACAGATATTTTTAGCATCTATTATTAAAAAAAACATCTTTTGTCTGGAAAATACTTTACCACTCAATTGCAAATCACAAATTTGTGTTATAAATATGTTTGTGGTACTGATGTGTACCTGAACTTTTGCAATGTAATGTGTACCTGAACTTTTGCAATGTAATGTGTGCCTGAACTTTTGCAATGCAATGTGTGCCTGAACTTTTGCAATGTAATGTGTACCTGAACACATTTGCAAACAAAGCATATACCTGAGGACCACTCACAGAGCCAAATTAATACAGAGTATCTAATTTCAAATCTCAAGTTGTTTTGCAGAAGAATATACTACCCTTGTTGAGTGAGTATAGTCACCAGTTAGTACTAAAGTGTCAGATTCACAAACTACACAGAAAAGACAACACGATCTGACAATCTACCAAAAACTAGACAGCCATGGTAATAGAGACAGTGAAATTAAGACCACCAGCAAAATTGCATGATTTTCATCTCTTGACATGAGTATAAAGGCCCCCATACACGTCTAGATTTTTTATCCAATCAATTTAATTCAATACATTTTTTTTGGTTGATTGGTTGAAAATCTATGACAGCCCACATGGTTAGATCAACCTAATACAATTAAAATTGGAAAAAAATTATTGAAAAAGGATTGGACGTGCTGGTAAATTTTAATTGGTTGTATTGGAATTGATTACACTTTCAGTCGATCCCAAAAAAGTTGATCAAATATCTGTAACTACAAGTTGGCAAACATACATCAATCACAGATTTCTCTGACCCCAAAAAATTTCTCTTTTTAAGTTGATTGAACAGAAAATCTAGACGTGTACGTGTACGTGCTTTAGCCAGATTAAATTTTTTTTAAGATCATTTTACCAAAATATTTGCTTATATTCACATACACCTGACGGTGGCCCGAGCAGCTAGGGGGACTCAACGGACAAATGCAGGCACACAAAGGGTGCCCGGACGATTGTGACCCCAAAAAATCGAGTCACGGTCTGAACATGTATGGGGGGCATAAAGGATATCTGACAGAGAGATCTAAAGGTGTATGACCAGCTTAACTGTTAACAGCAATGGGTGATTCTTAATTAAGGATATATAGTACTGTGTATTTTATGTTGTTGCTATTATCATGTATATTAAGGATGCTAAATTTGTTTACAAAATAAAGATATTTTAATAACACATTTATTTGGGGGACATTTGTACCATTAAAGCCCAGGTAGGGTCTGTTCTTGAGCTACCTCTACTTTTAGTTTTTTTCCTTTACTGAGTCTATAAATCATCGTAGTTTCCTGTTGTGTGATTTATTGGAATGTGGGTGTGATTTATTTTATGGGTAGACCCTGGGTAAAACAAATGAACACTGATGTTTTTACATTTTCATTGAATATTTGGATTTTCCTCTTGAACATTAACAGTGCATTTACAGCTATTGTGATATCCTGTGCCAAGCAGTATAGTTTCCATGGATCAACAGAGCTAGCTACTGTATATACTCGAATATAAGCCAAATTTTTCCGCATCTGAAATGTGCCCCAAAAATGAAATTTGACTTTTTTTAAGTTGACTTAATTAGAATGTATTTGGTAGGGGGGGTAGGAACTATACCCAAGGGGTGGCCAGCCCCAAGTGGACTTTTTTTTTTGGATAAGACTTGGAGGACGAACATTGTAAAACGGAACCACTTGGGACCTTATGCATAT
>CM070040.1:7468735-7491632 GCA_036250615.1 Ptychadena robeensis | reverse complement strand
CCGGTCTTAGTGGTCCTGGTGGAGAATCCTTAAACATATAGACTTTCAGAACCCATCCTGTTTTTAGTTTGAACCTGTTTTTGCCTGGTTGTTACTTACTTATATTAACACACTTACTGTGTGTTTGTAAAAGGAAATAGCAAATTTATACTATGCACGCCTACTGTACTTGGTTGATCCTAGTACCTGTATAGTATTTCTCTTGAGAGAACAAAACTGTTAATACCAATACATACGTGACGGCAGTGGTGTTGCTAGTTCCTACTACCCATGTGCGCAGGTCTTCAGATAAGTGCGCTGAGTCTCCTTTGACATATGGAGAGTATTTATTGATCTATTCATAATACAGTTTTGAAACATTGTGATTTATCTGCTTTACATTAAATCTTTTGTACTTTTTTACATGCAGTGATGGTACATTTGATATGTTATTTTCTTATCAGTCACCATAAGCAGTTTCGCCAAGAGATCCCCCCCTTGTCTATTAGAACCCTAAGAAAACCACTGGTGGCCCCAAGGAGTTGGAAACCCCTGCACTATAAACTACTACTGTTTATATGGTCATGTACATTAAATCTAAAGTTCTTGGCTCCATCCAGCAACGTTCAACTTTAAATTGTGGCAGGGCACAAGAAAGAAGAAAAAAAAAAAAGTTCTAACCAAAGAGGTAATCCCATCCTTCGGTGACAAATTTCTTTTTAACAGAGAGTTGATTGGAATACTAAATTGCATCTAACCCCCATTTGCTTAACTCAGAATAACACATCTGCTTGTTTTGTTTCTGCCTTTAATTCTCTCCGGGACTGTTTGCCGTCTGCTGGGGAATGGCAGCGACTGTTTGGTACCTCGGGGTTTCAGCAAAGCAAAGAGCCATAAAAATAACAACCAGGAATATTTGTAAGCTCGTACTGAAAATAAAAAATGAAAACTAAAACCTTCCCTTTGGAAGTGTCACCTGACTGTTTCCTTTGATTTTAGATTTTTTGGGATTTCTGAAATTGAAGCAATTCTGTGATAAGAGCATCAAGGCTGAACGCAGGCAGCAGATGTGTGTAATTACCCAGCTACACAGGTGAATGAAGAATGAGGATGGCCATGCTTTGAAAACATTTATCTAACAAACTGGAAGTCTTTTTATTTATTTATAAAAAAATTTGCATGTAGCTAATGGTGCAAACAGATTAAGCATTATAAAAAAAATATAGATTATGCATGATCCTTGTCTTTTTCACATGACAAGTGAATTATCAGCAGCGCCATGAATTTAAAAGGTTCTCCAACTTGAGTAGAAGAAAATGCTTTGTGTTGCCATTTCACATAAATGACAGCCTAAAGCCCCCCATAGACAGGCAGACTCCTCCATGCAACTTCTGTACAACCAACTTTTCTACTACCAAAACCATGTAATAGGAGGACCTTTCTACACCTTCCAATCACTATGTATTCTATCAGGGAGGACACTATACTACATAGTTGTTGGTAAGTCTCATAAAAGTTGTATGGAGGAGTCTGCCTGTCTATGGGGGGCTTAACACAATGAAACACCAGACAAAAGGCATTTGTGCATTTTTTAAAATATATTTGCTTTAAAAAGTAGAATTTTCTTTAAATATCTGTAGTATTCATTTAGCCAAAAAGCCAGAGTGTGCAGATATAATGTGAAACCACATCCTCCTTTGAGGCCCAATAATGCCTAGTGATATGGTGAGTAGCGAAGGCCAAACTTCGGACAGGTCTGTTAACTTACAGCATTTGCCTGTTCGCAGGGAGATTCGGATTCCCTGCATGTTCGCGTTTTCAGAGCCGATTGTTCACTAGAAGACCGGGTTCTCTACCTGGTCTCTAGTGAAAAGATTCTTCCTCTGGCGGGATCTTAATGCTCCTGATCCAGCCGGTGGAAGAATAGTTTCTAAAAAAAAAGCTTCTTCTCGCTGGTGAACAGGGTGGGTCGAGCACCCGTAATGCTCGCCGGCTAGAAGGAATGCAAACATCCATGTTCGCACACCTTGCGGACAGTTCGGCCATCACTATTGGTGAGGTCCCAAATTTTTCAGACTATATAACGCACCCAGTTTTTAGGGCAGGAAAACCAGAAAAATTTTTTTTATAAGTTTTCACATCAATTGGGTTAATGCAATGAATTCAATGAATGCAATATTCAATTCAGCCAGCAGGTGTCACTAGCAGCAGTACACTCTCAGCAGAACACGTCATATTTCACACTGATCTGCAGAAAGGGGGGCCGGGCTGTCTCCTACTTTCCTCTGCTCTCAGTCTCTGCTGATGTTGCAGTTACTATGTCCGTGGGAGCAGCAGAGTGATTGCAGTTCCCACGGGCAGGAAAGAGAGATATAGATGATCATCTATATCTCTCTCTTCATTGCTTATGGAAGCAGAACTTTGATCTTTGCTGGCATAGGCAAATACACAGTTCAGATGGGAGAGCCGGACATCGGCCAGCATCTCTCAACTGACAGCTCCTCTAGCTCCCCGGCTAATCTCCATGCCAGGAGAGCTGGCAGAAAGCCAAGTTGTGACCACGGTCGCGCATTCAGACCATAAGACGCCTTTGCCCCCAATTTTGGGGTGAAAAAGTGCGTCTTATGGTCCGAAAAATACGGTATCTCTTTCCTTCATGCCAAGGATTAAGCCCTTTTTTGTTCATGCCCATGCCTTAGAACTGTTAACTGTGCAAAACATTGAACAATGCTCAACCAAAGTGAGCTCCTCACTGACTGACTGACTGCCACTATTGAAGTGGAAAATCCTAGGACATATTTGTCTGTTGATCGATTGCACATGACTACTTGCTTTGCCCAGGAAAATATGATTTGGTGTTAGGTTGACTTTCCCTACCAGTTACGTACGTATATACTCGGGTCAAGAAATGAAAATTGCTGCATTTTGTAGGGCGAATTTATGACTGAATTGCAAAGCCCCTGAACATCCTATCATCACCAAAGTTGCTGGAGATATAGAAAAGGGTTGTGGGAACATTATTGGGGTGTTGGGAAATATTGCTCTAGCACAGTTTTTAAAGTTAACTTAAATGTAACTTATTTTGTGCAAAAACTTCATATGCTAGAACAATACTTTTTTCTTTACAATGATCCCACATCCCTTCTCTACATCTCTAGCAATGTTGGTGATGAGATCATGTTCAGGGGCTTTGTAATTAACTTACAAATCTGCTGCATGAAATAATAACATCTCCTAATAAAAGCGCATTTGCTGTGTGTTTCTGAGCCTTAGCTGCTGCATGTCTGGCATATTTTCAAGTCATTCGGTTTTTTAAAATTGGTTTCTTAAATTAGGTACCTCTGCTTATATTTGGGTCAGGCTCTACTCGAGCATATACGGTACTTTAAATGTCATTGGTCCTTTAACACGTTCATTAACTCATGATGAACCTTACTCTTACTGAGTTCCTTTCTTCTTGTTTTCTCATCATTTGCAATGCTGCCTCCTTGATCCTTGATATTTTTAGGAGATTCCACCATATCTCAATGAATGAACAAAGCCTAATAATCTGAATATTCACTTTTGCAAAAGCTTAGAATGCTTGTTTTTCCTAATTAAATTTACCTACATTTTGTTTTCTACAATACATTATTAAGCTACAAAGAACATGGCATTTACCCTTAAAGGATTACTTTAAAGTCTAGCTTAGTAGTTCCCAAATGTTCCTTGCAGGGCCCCCCTTTTCTATTTAGGAACATTATCAACCCCCCCATTCAAACACAGGGTTAGAATGAGGGCCTGCGTCCCCCTGCAATACCTTCACGCTCACCCAGGGGGACCCGCCCCCCAGTTTGGGAACCACTGGTCTAGCCAATAGCATTGTACACCTACCACCAGATAAAATCAAGTAAAACTCCAACTTAATCTAAGTCAGTGCTTACACAGAAATACTGACTATAGCTGGGCGTACACGTACCAATTATCCAGGGATCGTTTTTTTATCTGCTCGCCCATCCGATTCCAGAATCGATTTTAATTTGTGAAAACGATCGCAAACTGCAACATACCATACATTAAATTTCTGGACGATTCTATCCTGAAAGTCTCAAATGCACACATTTATGGGTTGGTTATTGGGGAGTGGTGTTAACTGAAGAACTGGCCAGTGACCAACAGCACAAAGGTAATTTCCACAAGAATCATAGATGGATCGCTTAAAACGATCGCATGAGACAACAGAACTTGATTCATGTGCTTTTTATTAAAATTATCCATCAGAACGGATCCGTGAACTATCGTTTTTCTGTCCGATTTTTAACAAAATCAATCACCCGATCGCTTTTGGCATGCTTCAATTTTTATTCAATCCGATCGCGTGATCGATTTTGATAAACAATCGCACTAAAATTGAACTAAAAATTGAGATGTGTATGCCCAGCTTTAATTATTGACAAGAGGGGATATTGTACATGGATTTCAGTAAAGCCAGCAGAGACACTGGCCTACATTCCTTTATTATTAAGGATCATCAAAAAAAAGCATTCCAGCCTGTAGCCTCTATCCTCCAAGTATCAATTGGCTGGGTCTCCATGACTGTTGTTTTTGCATTCATGTTGGTTGAATAGTATACTGCTTCCTTTACTCTGGATTCTACAAATTAAACAAAACTTCTAGCAGAGTAGAAATTTGTATCCTCCTCCCTAAAGCTGGCCATACACGGGTCGATTTAGCGGACAATTCCTGCACAGTTGACCGCTGTGTGCATTCCCGGCAATCGATCCTGTGAAAATTGAAGCTCACATGGAGCAATCGTTCCTGCTAGGTGAAAAAAATCTATCAAACATGGAATGGACATGTCCGTTTTTCTCTGGTTGATCGCAATTTCTTTGGATTAGGACCAAGGTCCAATTTCAAAGTATCAAACGGGAATCCATGTGCACAGTGGTGGATTAGCCATTCGATTGCTCGAGTGTAGCGTGATGGTGTCATCTAACAGGTATCAAACTGTGTATCATCCGTACAAAGTTTGCTTCTACATAGCTCAAAAGTGTCTCTTTCAGCATTTCCACTTTAAAGCAAAGAGTTCCTTGTGTAAGATATGGCATTCTGTTAAGCCCCCCATACACCTTTAGATCGCTCCATACAATTTCCATTAGGTCTACCAACAACTATGTAGTATAGTGGCCTTCCTGCTATAATACATAGTGATTGTAGGGTTTAGAAAGGTCCTCATATTACATGGTTTTGGTAGAAGATAAGTGGATTGTACAGAAAGTGTATGGAAAAATTGTAAGGTGTATGGGGGCCTTTAGATTGATATTAAGTCTCAATAGATATTAACAAGGAGACTGTTGTGAAAAAAAATCACAGGTAGTGAGAAGTCTAACTTTGGGTAAAGGTAAACTGGTGATATCTATTCTAGTTAAGTTGTTTCATAATGTTAGAAATTAACGTCAAGGACAACATACCTTAAAAACAACATATTGTCTACAGATGTCAATAAACTGTACATTGATCCAATCTCTATATCTAACCAAATATTACTTATGTTACTTCAAGAATACCCTATGATTCAACTCCCCAAAAATCATTTGAAACTGGACTTGTTAGTACTAGTGTATTGATGCCTGTATATATCATGATCAATCATCATCTTCAGCCTTGAATGCCTAGTAAACCATTGTTAACGTGTGGGACAACTGAGGCAATGTCTACTGCCTGTAAATCGCTTCCTCCTGTTTACATATTTTTTATTGACTTTGCACTTTACAGCAGAAAGATCATTGCAAGAATTGTGTGTGTGTGTTGTTATTCAATCTATATTTTGGGGGGATCTGGTGGAGTTAGGCTATGTTCCCACTTATGCAATTAATTGCCTGCGCTCGCGATTTTCAATCGCCAGCAGAGTCGCCTGCCAATCGCCTACTCTACTTTCAACGGGCTTTCAATAGCCTCTAATTGCGCCCATAGACAAGAATGGAGGCGATTTGCTATGGCACGTGCAGGCGATTGCGGCCATTCATTCTCTATGGTGGCGATTTTTTTTTTAGAATGGTGGCGTTTTGTTTTTTTAATCGCTTGGTCAATCGCCTGGCGATCTCCTGCTGGCGATCTGAAAATCGCCTAAGTGGAAACATAGCCATATATTGATACAACCAATCTCTAAAGGTTGCTATATTAACTATTTAAGAATAGTAGAGTGTTGTACTGTGTTAAGCCCCCCATACACCACATACAATTACCATGCAACTTCTGTACAACCAACTTTTCTTCTACCAAAACCATGTAATAGGAGGACCTTTCTACACCTTCCAATCACTATGTATTCTATCAGGGAGGACACTATACTACATAGTTGTTGGTAGGTCTCATTAAAGTTGTATGGAGGAATCTGAAGGTGTATGGGGGGCTTTAGTGATTGATAATTGGAGTTCAAATCATACCCTTTATTGGCTAACTAAAGTAATTTAAAAAGCAAGCTTACGGATCTCCCAGATCCCTTCTTCAGGCTTAATACAATTCTGGTTTTTGGGACTCAAATTTGTAATCTGGAGAAAATAGTACTAACCTAGAGAGAGAAGAAGCTGGTATTTTTCTGAAAGTTAGTTGCATTTCTTTAGTTAGCCATACACGGGTTGACTTTTGCACGATCAGTCTTAGATTTATTTGTGTTTTTGGGGTTTACAATCATGCGCCAGTCTAACATTGATCAATCGTTCCACCACACAGTGTGATCCAGTTAAACACCATCGATTAAGGATCGTACTATGGAGCGCATGTGTAAATGTGATCAGAATTACAATCATAATTACGTTCATAATTTTGGTTAAAAAAATTATTTTAAAGATTGTATTTATCATGATTATGATCATATATATGAGCATAATTATGACTGTAATTAACTTAAAAAATAGGATCGTAATTATGATCATAAATATAATCGTAAACAAATCAATAAGTAACATTTACATGTAATTTGGGAAACTATTTTAAACTCAAAATGTTTAATAGAGATGGTCGAAATTTTTTGACTAGCTGAGTTTTTGAGCTGATTGCAAAGCCTCTCAAAATGATATCATCACCAAAATTGCTGGAGATGTAGAAAAGGGTTGTGGAAACATTTGAAAAAAATCATTTTACTCTAGCACATGTAGTTTTTGCATAAATTAAGGTCAAAATCAAAGTCAAAATTTAGATTTTTGACTTGACTTTGAACTTAATTTGTGCAAAAACTATTTGTGTTAGAGACATACTTTTTTAGGATACCCCCAACCCTTCTCTATATCTCCAGTAAGTTTGGCAATGACACCATGCTCAGGGGCTTTGCAATTCACTCAAAATCGCCAAAATGTAAAAATTTTGGGGAACAAATTCAACCATCTCTAATGTTTAACCGTATGTTGTGGTCCAAATTTTCTCTTGTCCTTTAAACTTTCATTATCCTTTACTTTAAATAGTCAACATATGTTTATGGGCTGTACTACATATCCTTTCTTTTTATATTTTAAACATATAATATAGAACATATGAAAATTCTTAATGGAAAAAATACAAAATATTTCATAATAGATTAAATAGGACCCAGATTATACTATGCTTTGTATCACCAGTACAGATTTAGGGGCCTCCACATTTTACCCCTGTTTACATTAATTGACATTCTATATCTAATATTGCTGTGATGGGCCCCACTTTTCACTTTAGGTGTGGCATGACCTTTTATTTCAGTGTCTTTTGCGCCTAAACATCTATTCACACTTTGGTACAGCCAAAACAACAAACCATATATTTTAACAAGCTTGTTATGTGTTTTATTCCAACCCCACCCAATCTAGGCTTGCAATTTACCAAGGTGATATGTAATGCAAAGCTGGCATGACAATGTTAATTTATAATATTTGCCATCAATCAATGTGCTACCCATTCTGCAAACACAAATGCATGCAAGTGTGTGTGTATGTGTGTGTGTGTGTATATGTATATATATATATATATATATATATATATATATATATATATATATATATTCATTCAATATGTATACAACAATTACTTATGTCACAGCCAAAATTTATTCTTCATATCAAGAACACTAACGTTTCCGTATTAAACAAGAACAAAAAGGCAAACATTCATTCTATCTTAAAAATTAAGCATTGCTGAGGTAAAATTATCCATCCAAAAGATGCAACAACATCTCAGAATAGTTCTGACCTTATCCGACAATACAAATAAGGGAAAATTGCCACAATTTGCTAAAGCAGCTGTACTTTAAGTTTTGGCTACTGCTGATGTTAATACAAAACTCCAACAACCACTCACTGGAAAAGTGTGAGACTGATGGAGAAAAATCAACATAGACAAGAGAGCCAGCTCATAGTACCACTGTGCTAGGAAATGGAATGGGCCCAACACATAATAAAAGAAGCAGCCTTTGTTTATTGGTATAATCATTTTCCTGCTTTATACCTTTTTTTTCCGAGACCAAACATAACTTTACAAAAAGATTACACACAGGCCAAAAGTTTATACAAGGATGGTTGTTTGGAACTGGCTTTACCAATGGCGTTAATAAACACTAACTACGTATGAGTTTAGTCATAAAGGGCGTTATTTCTAAATACTTCTGGTGACTCTTTCAGAGTCAGGGCTGGCCTGCAACTTATTCCAAAGTGTTTTAGGCAGGTGTGGCACTGAACAAGATATATTAAATTCTAGGAGTGCTAAAATATGCCTTTCTGAATTTCCTCATCTGTATGACTGGGAGCTTTATTTATATTTACATCCAAACATTATCAGTATGTTTAAGACTTAAAATAAAGAGCATGGTGACTCTCATTGGTGATGAAACCGACCCTACAATCAGCTTTCCAATTGGCCATGAAACTGTTAAGTGCAATTCTTGGATTTTTTTGTACTCATTAGGCATAGCAACCCATAGTTCCTTGTATATAATGAACGTCTAGGATATTTTAACCCAACAATTTATAAGTATGTGTATATATTGCACCTGCAAACCCCTTAAATGTGGTGGACGGATTAAGTATAATTTTTAAACTAAGAAAGCATGTCCATAAATGACATGTTATCTTGCCATAAATTTGCATTCTTGTTATTTCCTGACAGCTGAACCGATTTTAAAATTCCTCCATTTACTTCTGTAAAATTTCAAAAATTTTCAAAAAATAACACATTTGTGGAACCATGGCTCCCTCCATAGCTGCATCATTATAGGGATAGCAGATGTTGGATAGGATGTGTGTATTTCACAAGATCACTAAAAGCTGAAAAAAATCAAACATTCCCACCACATTTAAGGACTAATACACTGCAATCTGTTACGTATATTTTTAAGTTATATACACGTTTAAATTATCTAAGTGAAACATTGCCAGGCAGCAGTATCCAGGCCTTTTGTGAAGCTGAATCATAAGGTTTGGGGGAATGTATCACTGATTTATTGATTTTCTTGAAATCCTTGCTATAGGAGAAGAATATATCTGAGTTTATTATTGTCAGTTCTGCTTGGGTTAAAGGGGTGTAAATGACTGATTTAGTCAAATTATGAGTTTAGCACTGTTAAACCTTGTGTGTGGGTTGTCTTTTAGCCATACAATTTAAATAACTGTAAAAGCTAATACTGAATTCTGATTACTGCTGTTTCAGAGAAAATTGATCTCATGAACAACATTGTAATGACTGTTAAAATCTTTCTCACCTGTTGTAAACTAGTTTTCACAGTGAACAGTATAGTATGAGATCAAAAGCAGATTAAGAGTAGTCCCAAACAGTGATAAATGGACCCGGTACTTTCAAAACCCTATTGGTTTGTATAGATGCTATTCAGACATTGGGGATTATAATACTTCTTTTGGGGTAACCAATTTTCTTAATTTCCTGCTCCAAGTGGAATATTTATTACTTTCTGGGCTAGAGTACATAGAATCAGACCACTCTTACACCTCCCAACATTTGGAAATCTTAAACTGTAACTTATAAGGTCCATAAATGTTTTCCAATTCCTGCCCATCTTTAGGCAACACTCCACCCATGTAATAAGCTTGCTTTTTCATGGAGACTTTTGTCTGACGAAATATGTACATTTGGGAGGTATGAATGGTTTAATATATCAATATATTAACATTCTGAAAATCTATAGAAAGAGGTTGTATATCAAACTAGACAATTTTAAGATCCCTGTGGAAAGTCTCTTAAGCCTACCTAAGGTTATGTGTATGCTCAGTAAACTTATCTGGATGTAGTTACCAGTGCAAATGGTGTGATGGACAGAAACCACCAAATTATCTATGAATGCTCACATTTTTACATAATTTGCGCCAAATTCTGCCAAAAAATGTCTAAACAAAGAAACTTTTTCGGACTATTTGAAAAGTAACAAACTTGTAACAATTTAGTTGTGGTCATAAATATACAGAGAGAAAATGTATGTTGATAAGACAGTATATAAGGCACATAACAGTCTTTGAGAATACAGAAGATTCAGCCAACTTAAATTAATGGTTCTTTCCCTTATTTTTAGTCCACAAACTGTACAGGTACACAAATGTTGTGTTGCAGATACATCTTTCAACCAATTCTTCAGTTTAGCAAAACACCAGCACAATGAACTCTTCTCTGAGAATGTTCCCCAAAAATGTAATTTATTCATTGAACAAAGTCTCTATTAAAATACACTTGGAAATCGACTAAAAATAATCTCTTTTTGTTGTTAAAGTAACTTTTTAAGAGTCATCAGAAGAGATTTGTGAGTGTTGTTTGTGGAGGACTTCGAGATTCATGCACATCCAAGCTACCAGGTACTGAAGTCAGAACTGATGTCACAGTTGGCATTGTAGGGTTTGTCAAGTCTGTTAAGGTAGTTGGCGTAGTGGATGGGCTCATAGAGGCATTGGAAATTTCAGAGGCTGGTCCTGATGGAGTCCCAGCTTGAAGAGTGGAATCTGATGTTTTGTCTACCCCATTGTTTTCTTGTCTCAGAAGATTCCGTCTGAATTTGGCTCGTGCATTTTGAAACCATACCTAGAATCGGTTAAAAAAAGAAAACAGGATTTAGGCAAGATTAACCAAGACTTATTTTACAGATATTTTCAAGACTTAGGCTTAAGCAACATGTGTATGGCTTGATTCTCATAAATAAGTAATTACTTTAAATGCTAATGAAACCTTTAATGCTACACTTCTTTATTTTACATTTCTGACTTCTGCCTGATAAAGTAAATTGTAGATACACAGTGCATACAGTTACGCCAAAGAAAGAATTAACAGATATAAAGCTCTGGACACTAGCTTGTCAATTTTAGGAATCCAGAACCAAATAGACACAGATATGCCTGTCTTTTTATTTTCCCTACCATTATATATTTTGATTTCAACTAAAAGGGGATTTACTTGAATGAGGTATGAATGATTCAAAATATTTAATGAACCCTACACCTATGGTTTATTGTTTTTCTGAGAATACAGGTATTTATTTATTGAACTTTAATTACTTGCTACTTGCTAAGTTTTGCTCTGCTAATAAAAATCTAGGGCTGCCTTGTGGCAGGTGCATAAGTCAAGTTATCTCAAACAATAAACTTAGACCTCTCAGTTTCTATATTGTGACTAGAGTTGATGTTGGTGAGATGCAGTGCATAATCAAGTTAGACAAACTGGGTATGACTGGCTTCACTTAGTCCAAAAAATGCTTTGTGTTTTTAGCCACAATCGGAAATTAAAAGCTGAGTTCACTCTTGGTCCTTAAAGGGAAAATATGAACAATTGCTGAATACTTCAGATATATGCATTATATGTACAGTTGTTTTGTTTTTTATTTTGCCTTTAAAAAACAACAAGAAAACTTTGTTTTCAGACAACTAGTATATTTTAGTGGGATCGGCTATTTTAATTCTAGAGCATATGGGCTAGTACAAAAAGGTAGGTATCTTGTGTGAAACCCTATTGCTACTGCTACTGATACCGATAAATATATCTACCAATTTAAATTTGTTACAATGATTCATTTAAAATAGTCTTATTTGTTTGCAAATTACTGTTTAGCTCCTATTTGTTTGTTACAACACTTAATTAGACCTTTATAATAAATTTTATACTGTGAAGAATGTTAAACCCTCAACTATCTAATACATGTGTAGTAGTTGTATTTTAAATATCATTAGTATTCAAAATGAAGAAATATATTGTACATACATCATACACATATGCATTTGTTGTTATGGACAGTTATTATTGTATGTGTAAGTCTATAGAATACGTTTTTATGTAGGAATAACCTTTAAAAAATTAAACCTGTAAAAGCATAATCAACAAATAAGAGAGATTTTAAATAAAAAAGCACCAAAATAGCATTGTGATTGGCTTTTCAATAAATGTTGTAATTTACGTTAAAGTATATCAATCTCACTTACTGGGGGAAAAAAATAAATTTACCTGTAAAACTCTTTTGGTTAAACCAGTCTTCTGAGCTAGTTGCTTTAAGTCCTTTGCGTCTGGGTTATGGTTAATAGCAAAGTAGGATTTCATTGTCCGCAACTGATGATGTTTGAAAGAGGTTCTCATGCGTTTGGTTTTCTGGTTGGGGGTGTACTGTTGGTCTCTGTCCATGTGGTCGCCATCATTTTCATTGCAGCTTAGAGCTAGAATGTGCAGGAAAGGTGTCTGTTAATTATTCCACACAATGTATCTAATAAAAACCTTATTGCCTTATTGATTTTGCATCTACATCACATTAAAGTCTCCATAGACATATACAGCCACTTCTAGATCTGTGGTATCAGACACAGGAAGGAAAAATTTATTTTGGTTGGCCAATTATCTTAATACACTTCATTTCACCCACCTGTGACACATATGGCAGAAATATCCTGTGACCAATCATAATCAACCTAACAACTCCAGAACAATACCTAGGGAATACCAGAAACCCACAACACTAGAAAACCATGACAAATTAATTGTTTGAAACGTATTAATGTTGAGAAGAAACTTGTGCCCATAATAAGTGTTACAGTGACCTTTCATGCACCCAAAAAAATCTAAATCTAAAGTTAGGAAAGAAACATGTTACTAATAATACATTTGAATACATTGAGAAAAATATTTTTCAATTGTTCTACAAAATTTGGACTATAAGATTTTTTCAAAGCAATTAAGCACAAATACAAGTAATACACAAATGAATTTTTTGAGCTCATGGGGCAAATTGTATGGAGCTTTAGAGAAAATAAAAAATGTATCCTTTAGGAATATGTTGAAAATAGTAAGGTGCTGGCGACAAGAATAGCTTTCCTAGGCTGACCTGTAACACAGCCTGTCAATCAATATTGGAGTCAACCCAGTATAGATAGAGATAGCTCAATTTAATTGTCAATTGACATAATGTCACAAAATTTTTGTAGAAACTAATGGCACATTAAAGCTGCATTTGGGGAGTGAATGGGAAATGACTGCTCTCTAAATTGGTCCTAGATCTAATACTGATTGTGCACTTAACCTGTTAAAGAAAAATTATATGTATTGGTAATTGTATTGGTAATTGTTTTTTATTTAAATGTCATAATCATTATTATATCTAAGAAACACAATGGCAATACTTATTGGGTTATCATAGAAACATCAATCAAATTATCCTCCTTAAAAAAAATAAACACTTCATCTATGCAGTCACTAATATCATATGGAACATGCTGCAATAATTTTTTTTTTATATATAGGCACGTTTATCAAAGCAGGAGTTTTGGCAGCAGCTAATATGAAAAATTGTCTCTACTTCTAAAATTCAAGCTGTAAAAAGGCAATGTTACGATATATGCATCTGAAATTACCCACAAAATGTACAATCAACCCTTGATTAACAATGGCATAACTAGTACCACTGACTTAAATGGCATATATCTAATAATTCATTTTGTAGGCCTTGTTTCTATGTAATTACTTTTTTTTCAAGTTGAAACGTGAGAAGGTAGAACCCATGTCACATTTTTATTATTTTATGTATGTGTTCTTATTAGAGGAACTACCGCGACTCTTTATTTATCCTGGTGACCACTGTTTTGAGACTGAAATTTAGGGGCAATCTATAACTCTGAGTTGTCATTGGGAGTATTGGCATTTAACTCGAATTTGCTTTAACTTTCTATTATATAGAATAGATAAAAAATACAGATGGTAAATAAAAACATAAATGGTTTTAAGCCTTCCTTTATCCATACTGCAGAAAGAAGCTGTATAGTCTACTAATTTTTTTTAAATATATTCTAATTAAGTAATACCACTTAATGTTAGTATTACCTTATTTTGTAAATTTCTTAAATTTCTACTGAACAAGAAAAATACTAAAGCTTCTATTCTCTTTGTATTTTTTGTATATAGTATATTTGTAACAATCCATAAAGCTTTGCTTCATAGTCATAGTTAACAACCAGTAAATGTATTCCGTTATGTGTATGGCCCATAAACAAACAAACAAGATTTAAGATTAGAAATACATGGATAGACATGCTTCAGTTTTTCAGTTTTATAATTGCAAATTGCTTGTTTAGTATCTAGGACGCTGGACTTTTAAGATCTGTGCATCATTACCATTTCTAGGAGAAAAGCATCTCATTGTTTTTGCATTATGCAAAGGAAAATGGGGCAAAGTCATTACTGCAAAGGTAACACCAACAGAGACTGGGAACACTGCATACTTAAGAAGGCATGCTTGACGATTGAAGGAAGATCCTAAAGTGTGATATGTAAATGTTGCTGGCAAGGCTCCCCAGCACAATGTGGAATAATGTACCAAGTCTCTAAGCTTGTGCCAGAAGCGTTTAATGATATTTAGGACCAACATGCCAAATCAGGAAAGCTGCATAAAAAATACTATCCTTAAAAAAGGTTGAAAAGATTATACAGGAAAATCTGTTTTGATTGTAGCTCTTCAGTATAGGCAATATCGGCAGCAGGAAGCTTCAATGGTTAGCACCATAACCTGTCAATGCTGGGGGTTTGGTTCAACTGAGTTTCAGGTATTACCTACACTGGAACATAAGGTCATGGCTTCTGAATAAAAACCTTCACATTGATTTAAGTCAAAATTTATGTTTTTTATATCAAATATTTAAAATAGGATGTTCTTGCACTGCACAAATTAAAAACAGAAAGGTGCACTTCCCCAGCATTAAATTAACAAGATAACTATCTCTAAGCTTACACATGACAGACATGCAGTTTAAATGCTGTCCAAATGTTTGAATTCACCTAAGCAGTAGATTATTTTTAAACTGTAATAGCAATTGGGTCCAATTTCTGTATACAAAGTTTAGATAAGAGTTAACATACATTCACATCCCCTGGATAAAGTACATTTAATTAAAAAACTTATCAGTATTATCATATGGGATCAATGTCAATCATCATGCCAATGCTCAATGACCTACTAATGAAGTTACCAGCTCTACACCCATGTGGTTTTGGACGTTATGATAGGAAAACTTATAAATACACAAAAAGAAGGAGTTTAAAAAAGTAACAGACTTCACACAAACCCTTTTTGAATCTATGTAATATATAAGTAGCACACTAACAAACGTGCTTGCACTGGACTTCTTTGCCTGGGTAATAATGGTATCAGCGATAATGTCTGCTTCATGTTTGTGTATTATCCCTATGATTTGTGGGGTTTATTTTCCTTGCACCAGTTTAATGCGTGAACAAAACTGGCTTAGAGTGTATTTGAGTATTGTGTCATTCTTGAATTTCAAGTCAGGTAAGGTCAAACTGATATATGATGCTTTCTGTAGAAGCTGGCACATCAGTTGGTATATAAAAATGAAGAATACAATAAGCACCAATTACACTGCCTGTGCCCATGTTTTCTAATATTTGAGACATTTCTTTTATGGTATTAGTGTGTCAAAAACCTCACACAACTATCCAGTAATAATGAATAGGACAATTGCATGGTTAAGGAATAAAACAATGAAATGAGTCAGTTTATGAAACTTATTAACAGCTTATAAAGATGTGCCTATAGATATCTATATCAACCAGTAATCTAATGTCTATGAGCTGCCTTCCACCTTTCAAGGGTCATATGGATCAGCAAACTTTGATTGCTCTTGTCTTGTTTGAATCTGAAAGTGTCTCTCGGGTCCCTTCCTTATCAAGCCTTATCATTGTAGAGTTTGGAGTTCAAGTGATACCGTTTATTGGCTAACTTCAGTCAGCCAATAAACGGTATCACTTAAACTCCAAACTCTATATTTATCGATGGCTAACACAGTACAACACTCTACTTTTGCTAAGTCTTATCATTGCAAATTTTAAAATGTCCAATGTGGTGGAAAGCAGAAAAAAATGGTAGGCTGCCATGAGCACATACTTCCTAAGTTTATTTTTGTACTTAAAGCATAAAATGTGTTACTTTAATCAAGTCTACCATACACGTAGCAAGATCAAAGCGTACAACAGATTCAAACATGATTAAAGGCTCTATAGTGTAAAAATGTTTACAAGAGCAAAATAACTGCATCAAAGTAATATATATTAAAGATAATAATTAAAAATAGGTGCATGAAAATATATTGTAACCCAACATCTGGAAGATATGTCTAAACTGTACTTCCACTCAAAGCCTTCAAATAATATAATCTGAGGCTGCACTAAGCAGACACTATAATATGCCTCATATTATACTAATACTCAGACAAATGTTCAACTTCCATAAGTATAATCCCTTTACAATACTATAATTACTTTCTGCTGAATGTCACGCATAGGTATTGGAATGCCCTTTTTTTCTAGGTGAATATAATTTACTTATGCTCTATACACTGACTTGTGAGAATATCTGGAAGTTTAATATTTTCAGGAAGCCATGACAGCAATCAAGTGGGACTGCTATTATAGCTGAAGGGTGACTTATATAACAGCATTTGGTGTCTATTAATTGAGGACATTTAAGGCTAGTTTTAAATGTTTTGCTTTCTGACTTAGGCCAAGCTTTTGCCGATTGTATTTGTGGTGTTGGTGTTTTTTTACAGTAATAGTTATCTTCAAAAAAAACATAACAAAAATTCTCAGGAAAAATAAAAAGGTCAAGAGAGATTGTTATCTTGTGATGAAGATATAGTTACCATGTAGATCGTACTCTTTGATCTACAAAACAGTGTTATCTTTCCTTAAAGTAAATTATTCAAAAATGTTTTCTCCATTACCCCACAACTGATGCAATGAATAATATTCTATACTCTTTGGTACTGTTAATGTGGTTGATCAGTGAGTGTAATAAAAAAAACTCTTGGACTATTGTGGAACATTAAGATTTAAGTTTTGTTTTGATTCTAATCATGGGTCAGCAAATACTCTATATAATATACAAAAAGATGTGGACATCTTCGTTTTTTTCAACTTTGAGTATAATAATATTAATAATAATAAATAATAATATACTAATTAACACATGATAATATATCACCTTTGAACTCCACACACTCTTTCATCCAAAAACCTTCCAAGAGACAGGCCAATACGTTTCAATATTAGAAACACAGACCTGCACCATTAAAAATGGTCACTTCTAGAACGTGCTAGAAGAGCAAATAGGAAACCAAAGTGAGTGCTTTGGGCAGTGCACTGTAGAGAAGTACAGAGGCTTAAGGTAGCCATGCGCAGTCTAATATTTCTGTTCGATCAATCAATAAATCGAAAATTTCAAGTCGATTGATTGCAAATTGATTCCTGCACGGCTGGTAAAATGGACTAAAAGTGATTGAAATAGAATAGTGATCAGACATGTGGGTAAATTTCAGTCAATCATACAAGCAACTGACGGGTTTTCTCTAAATTTCTGATCTAAGTAGAGGAATAGAACGGTTGTTAATCGTTAATTGTTACACTGACGAACGATACTTGGAATTTAAGATCAATCGTGCAAAAGTCCAACTGTGTATGGCCAGCTTCAGCCAATTAGTTCTATTTAGTTATTAATGATAAACGAAACATATGGGAGCATTTATGTATTATGAGGCAATTAAGATAACATACTAAGTGTGCAAGGCTTTATGTCTTCACTTTTGAAAAAGTGGGTTTTCAAAGTGTTTTTTCAAGTGAATTTATCATTTCCCCCTTCCTAGGCTTACCTACCCTAGCACACCCTTGACCACTGCGGAACTACCATAACCAACATCCACAGTCCTTTACTGCCAGGTTTGTTCACATTTTCCAGTCACTCTTCTGGTATGTGGACTTGTATAGGAAGGGAGAAGTACAATTTGTGTGAAAGTTCAATTATTCTTTTTGATAGTCTTATCCTCTGACTAACCCCACTTCCAAACCAAATAAAAGATGCTGATGTCCTAATGTTCCATACTGTTTACAAATACTTTTTCTATATGCTCCAAGGTTAAGCAGTTATACAACTAAAGATTTAAGTTTATAGTTGAGAGATCTGTGCTAAAAAGTATGCTTAGAATTCAGAATGGGTGATCATGCCATGATCAATCAATGTCAAAGCATCTCTACGGTGAGATCTATCCTTGGAAGTTTCATGTCAAGGCCTTACCTTGTATGTTGGGGTGGAATTGGCACAAAGTCATGATGACAACAAATATTAACCTGAGCATAAAAAAAAACATATTTACCTCCATATTTGCCTAGTTAGTAAAAAATATTTCACCAAACCAGTAGAAACCATCCATTTAGCAAAGTAAATATTCAATGTTTGAGCTTCATATATAAAATGAGGCAGTTAGAGGATGCTCAGTCAATAAAATCTTCTATGCAAAGATGATATCATATTTTTTTCTCTTCCTTCTGCCTATTTGGCTATTGGTAATCTCAGTCAACTTTCACGGAACTAAGTTTATCAACACCTTTTCATTTTTTATCACTTATTAATGTAGGTTTGTCAGCTTGTTTGTTGCACAGTTGGCATATTTTGTAAGCACAAATGGCTAGAATAAATAAAATGCTCCTTATTGGCATCTCTAGTGGAATTTACTATTCTGCAAATCCCAAACAACTCTTTTGCTGGTGGGAAGGGTTATTGGGAACATTGCTAAATCACCATGAGCTTGAAGGTATGCCTTTTAAATTAAGAAAATGTAAGAAGATGTAGAAGCTGGCAATTGTCCACAGATCACTTAACTCTTGCAGTACCAAAATAACAATTTAAAAGAAAGTAAAACTAAAGCTCTGTGCAGCCCCTGGGGAAACAAGTAGCTTAAGCCAACGTACCTAATATAGATATCCTTGAGTATGGAATATTTTCCTAATATGTTGACTTTTTTTCTGGTGTAATACAAATTTATACAAATGTAATCCTTTCTTATAACCCCTATTTCCTGCTTAACCGTACACGACCAATATTGTTATTTTAGTGTTGAAAGAAGAATCAGAACAGAGCCTGTGACCTTGAAAAGCAATGTATATGTGATTTGGAAACTGGTTTCAATTTTCAGCAGTACTTTGGTTTGCTTTTGAATATAAATCTAGCCAAAGCTTCAGCCAAAACTAACTGACTTGTCTCCAAAGGACAGCAAAACTTGTTATTGTAATAGTGACACATGAAATCTGTTGATTGCCTGCAAAGTACTCTGGCACAGGCATGCGCCAAATCATTTCATTTTTGCAGAATAGGAAAGGAGGTGTTCATTTGTGATACTATGCTGCTTATTAAAAAAATTTGCTTTTTAACTGTTGATTTGGCCTGTATAATATTGCAAGGATTATCATTAATAATCACTCCTGGCTGAAAAGATTGATGGCCATGTTTAATTGCAAGCTGAACTCATACAGAATTATAGAGCGGCATTTTATGACCAATACTATGAGCAATGAGCATAGCCTACAAACACAGTAATCATTTGCTTGCAATGTTATCTTTTTAAGAAATATTTCCATTTTAATAGCAGTTTTCAATTGTCTGCCCCTTTTAAAGATGGTCTGGGGTTGGTTGCTAATATTTACAGATATTAAAAATGCTCAGCATTTACATTTATGTGAGCTTTACAATCAATATACCATTTTGAGTTATATTTATTTTCAGGAATATTGTGTCCTTGGAAATTTCCCTTTTTCACATACACACTAAACATACCCAAATCCATTGATTAATATATATATATATATATATATATATATATATATATATATATATCAGAATTTTTAGTGCATTTGTTAGTATTTACTTCCCTTGATGTGAAAAGCATTTCAAGTGCTTCAATATAAAAAGAAAGGTAAGCCATATTTGATCTAAATCTTTTTATTTGCAGTTTACCATGAGGGATACTCATATAGTCAGTATCCATCTTAAAATACTATAGCGAGTTCATTCTGACTGTTAAATTAACATTCCAGTTTTTTTCTGAGAACCATTTAATGTACAATGGCTCTTTTCAAATAACAAAATTGGAAAATAAAAAATATAGTAAATGTAAAAGGAGCTTTAGAATATTGCAATAAAATCTGCATCACAATACGCTCCGTGATATATTGAATGAAATATTTTTTCAGCATTTTCCCTAATTCTAATGTTTTATGAAAATTTTAAAAATGTTAATAATTGCTTCGGTTAAAATCAATAAAACACATCAAAATCTGTTATCATCGCTATTCATTTTAATGGCACCTGCCTGCTCCACTGATTTCAATGAATTAACACTGCACTCCTGGGTATTTGTACCCATTTGGCCCTATTCGCTCATGCTGACTGTAGACCTTTTTAAAGACATATATACTGTAGATCTACAAGACTCACAGCAAGCTTATTTGCACATGTGTATTACAAAGCAATCATGGGCAACCCCAAGTCTAGTAGCAGTGAAGATAAACAATATTTCTAATTGGTTGTGAACTCCTCCAGGAACAATTGGGGCGTGTCTTTATTTGCAGGTGTACAAGCTGAATGGTACAAATGGTAATGAGAACTGTTTAATGTAAGCTTTAACAGTTTAATACTATAGTTAAAATTTAATTATAAATTAAATAAAATGCTTCGTGTGGGTTTATTTGTAGAGGAGTAATGAAGCTATGAACCATTTTTAGTAAATCATATTTAGTGGATTAGTGGTAATATTAAAAGGGACTTTATTGCATAAGTACAACAAAACCCCCTGGTAACATATTATAAAATGTGCGAGCCTAATGCTTCATTTTTAACTTTCTGTAATGAACATTTGTCTACAAATGTCACATTTATTAGAAAAACAGCCGACAAGCCATTAAATTATATTTAAAAATAATGTAACATTTTCTTGCAAAATTACAACTAGCTACTATGTGACAACAGATTAAAGGATGATGGTAATATATTCCAATGTAAGATACCCAATTCATGTTTACATTGGATAGATATCTGACATTAAAAAAACTGGCCTTTCCAAATCAGGTAGGTATCCGTATTTCCCATTCACACACATTTACATAGCACTATGTTTTTTAAAAAAAAATCATTGTTGCAATTTATTTGAAAATAGTAACCGAAAACATAGTCAATGGTTTTAAATTAAGTGAACCAGCATTTGCTTCCAAATTAAAAGTTATCTTGATTAAAATTGAGCCCAATCTTGATGATTAAAGATACACACAACCCAACAGGGCTGCCAAATGTTATTATATTTATGCTGCTGACTCAGCAAGTAATTGATACTGTATTTTAAAAAAAAAATTTAAGTATAAAAAAATAAAATAAAAGGAAGTGGTACCAATAAATACATCACCCTAAACAATGTTTATACAAAACAAAAAATTTTTTATGAAAATATTCTCGCATTTGGGGGCTTACAGGTCGCTTTTTAGTTCTGATTGGCTGGCTGTGTTAAAGCAGGCAGACAGTAGTAAAAGCACAGCTTAGGCTCGATAACAGGGAGATTAAGAAGGTTTACAGTGGTTTAGGCTCCAGGCATTCCTTTCCAACAAGGAGTTAAGATTCATTTCTTTACTCCCTATTTGGATTTTTGGTTGGGAATTACTCTACAGAGAGAATTAGCCCAGCACTCGTAATAGAATGAACAAAATCGTGGAGCAGACTTTGTTTATTCCTCTTGTCTGAGTTTGTTGAATCTCCCGAATTCAATAGCGTAAACCTCTTGTGGGAAGCAAATTAGAATTTCTGGGACTAGGTTTATAATGTTGCTACATAAATTAAGAATCGTGTTGGTGCTACCGGATAGGCTAAACTTAGTTTGATTTTTACTAATCATCTACATCTGAGACACTGTGAGGATTATCACACTTATTTATAAACTATTAGATGGGGGACTGACTAGAATATAAATAAAAATAATCTGTCGCATCTAAACACAGCCCAACAAGAATGACTTTTACTTTTTAAATCCTCCCGAAATCAAAGTAATCTGTGCAATTGGCACCTTTTATTTCAATCTGTGGCATGTTTGTTTTAAATAGGCGGTATCCAGTTATGTATATGTGTCTGCAGTGAAATATTCAACATGGCGTATCCAAAGTAAATTTATTATTACACTGAAACCTTAATCCAGACACTGGCAGACAAGTATGTTTTATTAACTAATTAGTGAATTGCTGTATGGCCATGCACACTTTTATAAGGGTCAGATTTCCTTTCGATTTATACATGCTTATCTAGTGTAGCTACAAAGTATGTGTGTATGTGTATATATATATAAAGTATATTATGCTTCAAACGGCATATTCATCTGACCTTTACATTGATTTCTCTATAATAAGGTATCTATGTTCTTCGAATGATTATTCATATGTAATAATGTAAGAAAGCAATGCATGGTTTGTCTTAGGGTCAAATACATTGACATATTAAACAGATGGAAAACAAATCAAATTTAACACTAAAGTGTATGAAATAAAATAAGTACTTTTCAAGAGAGGCCTTCCTTGAGTTAGATAGATAGATAGATAGATAGATAGATAGATAGATAGATAGATAGATAGATAG
>CM070040.1:7382164-7433502 GCA_036250615.1 Ptychadena robeensis | reverse complement strand
GTAAAAGAAAAGTTGATTGTACAGAAATTGTATGGAAAGATTGTACGGTGTATGGGGGCCCCAACATGTATTTAAACGTACCTTTTTTTAATTGCATTTTTATGTTAAGAATGAAGAATAAGTCCAATCCTCATTATTTCCAGAGACAGGGTCTATAAATCTTTGACACATGCACTTATATGTACATTTTAATTGACTGCACTATACTGCAGGGCAAGATCACTAAAAATCCAACTGACCATTAAAGATGACACATATATAAGGAATCCGGGAAATACATGCTTTTTCCATTTATGATTCATCTGTAAACGCTGAGCGGTATTGGTTTTTTCACCTTAAATTAAACTCTGGACAAAGAATTACATATATGATGTAGCCTGTCTCTGGCCTTAACACAGAAGATTTCGTTTTTAAGCCTCATAAGGCCCCCATACACGTGTCGGATTCGCACCGGATTCCGGCACGATCGATTCCGGGCGCGTGCACGCGAAACGATCGTGCCGGAATCGCATGCAGCCCACCTGGTCCGATCGTTCGCGTCCGATTGATCAGGGGCTCAGAATCGGATCCGACGGAGAACTAACATGTTGGTCTTTCTCATGCGATTCTGTCCGGATCAGGGGGAGTTGCCATTTGTGAGGTGGACAATCGGACACGGATCCGTCCCGGAATCCTTTGGACAAGGTGGTATGCTGCGATGGATACTCTTAATTGGCCGATTGATCACACCTGCGATTCCCGGCAGAATCGCCGGAATCGATCGGATGATGAATCGATTGGACATGGAATCCGACACGTTTATGGCTAGCTATAGTCTTGGCCATAAACGGTTTGATTGTTTGAAAATCAATCCCTTGTTAAATGAAAATCAAAAGTGATCCACTAACACAGGGATTCCCGGCAGATTGTAGCCAATAAACTTGGAGGGGAGGAGACTCCCATCCACAGTAACTGCCTACAACAGGATCGGCCACAAAAAGACCTAGAAGGACAGATCGGCTTTTTGGGTCAAAACCTCAAGGTGGGCACCCCTGTAGTTGTGGGTGACCAACCACCATGCGTTCAAGTGCGCACACCGGTCGATCGCCCGCAACTATGGCTGGGAATCCGCATGTCTATGGCCGGCTTAAGTTAGACTGTTTTAACCTTATCTCAAATTTGTTTAAAACTCTACCTTTCCACAGGTTGGCAAAGCTGCTGTCTAATGGTGGCTACATTGTT
Organism: Ptychadena robeensis; assembly: GCA_036250615.1. Taxonomy (NCBI): domain Eukaryota; kingdom Metazoa; phylum Chordata; class Amphibia; order Anura; family Ptychadenidae; genus Ptychadena; species Ptychadena robeensis. The sequence continues at coordinate 7,432,281 of CM070040.1, read as the reverse complement.
CCTTCTTAAGCTGAATACACACAGCTCGATGCACAGCCATTTTTATGAAGCTCCAGCCAAGCGCGATGGAACTTCTGCAGCCGGCAGCCCGTCCATTACATTGGATGGGGACCCGCAGTCCCCATTCAATGTAATGTATTTTGACCAAGGTTTTCCAACATGTTGGAAACCTGTTTGGTCGAGTTCCTTTGAGGAGGATCCAATGATCCTGCTCGAAGGAACCGTGGATGGCTCAAATCTTGTAACAGATTGAGCAACATCGGGCATCGTGAGCGTGCACGGGGTCCGATGTTGCTCTAATCTGTTCCTTCATCAAGCCGTGTGTACCCAGCTTAAGATACAAAAGAGACAGACCTCTACATTCTGCACCCCAGGGTCTGTGATTGGTTGGAGCTGATTTTGTAAATGTGACAAAAATAGCACAAAAACACTCCCACCATGACATTTTCTTCCATCAGCATTTGCAGTCTCAGGGCTTGTTTCCATTACGTCGGGGTCCCCGACGTAGCAGATAGACTTACCTGCTCGGCGGACGGGTCTGTCTTCATTGCGCCGACCCGATCCGCCGGTGTCAGGCTGAACGTAGTCGAGTACGTTCAGCCTGTACACCGGCGGATGTCTAAACAGACCATCCGCCGGCAGGCTGAGTCTATGGGATACGTCAGGACCCCTGCTTAGCGTATACGCTTAGCAGAGGGCTCCCGACGTACAATGGAAACAAAGCCTAAATCGTACTGATTTGGCAGTAGTTTTGGTGGAAGGAGCTTAATTGTGTTTTTTTTAAATAAGCAAAAAGTTACACTGAAGCATTTACATTGTATGAGGCACATGAGCAAAAGTTGCTGATGTGATTTAGGTCCAATGTAAGGGAATTTTCACTTTATGTGAGGCTCTGACTTTAACCATTCAATCCAGTAAATTTTATTATAATATTTTTTTATTATTAAATATAAAAAGTTAAGTACATAACTAGATATTTTACGTTGTTTTACAAAACTGAAAATGATTCAATTTGAAATAGAATGAGTCCTACTCCTTTAGTTTAGAGATGGTCCAATTTTTAAAACAAATTTCAACTATCCTGTGTCCCCGAAAATAAGGCATCCTCTGAAAATAAGGCACCCCCGAAGATACAGTACTGTAACTCTGGACAGGGGGGATCAGAGGGGGCAATCACAATGACACAGGAGGATCAGAAGGGGTTACTAAAATGGTAATCCCCCCTCTGAGTCTCCTGTGCCATTTTGATTCCGCCCTCTGCTCCCCCCTGTGTCATTTTAAGTGACCCACCCCCCCACCCTGATACCCCAGTGCCGTATTCTTCTTCATGGAAAAATAAGACATCCCCCGAAAATAAGACGTAGGGCATCTTTGGGAGTAAAAATTTATATAAGACACTGTCTTTTTTGGGGGGAAACACAGTAGATGACTTTGTGAATGAATTGCTATGCCACTGAACATGGTATTGTCATCAAACGTTCTGATGAGATGTAGATAATGGCTGCGGAACATTACAAAAGATAGCCCTGCTCTAGCACATGTAGTTTTGCCTAAATTAAGTTTAGGTTACGTTAATTCAAGTCCACATTTCAACTTAATCTTGAACTTCGTTTAGGGAAAATCTACTAGAAGAATCCTTTTTTTTGTAATATTCCTACAACCCTTCCCTACACCACCATTTTTTGTTGATAATACCTTGTTTTTTTTAGCTTCCAAATAAATTAGTTGAAATTTCATGATCATCTCTACTTTTAGTTTCTTTTGGTTTCTTCTTAGATTGTAGGTGGACACTATTGGCTAAGTCTGCAAGCTAAGTGAGTGTATACATAAAATAGATGTATGATCATATTATTCTTGCATCTTAATAAACTTGTGATCTGTGGTCACTTCTATTATCCTTATAATTTTTCTAGGCTAATCTATTTTATAAAATTTCAAAAGCAACAAAAGCAATGAAGTTGGACAATTAAAAACACACAAAGACATCTAGGCCTTAGTACTCTGTAGAACAATGAAGTCAGCTTACATACACCCCCTACTGTCCTTTTGTCAAATGGATGACTTTTCTTTCACCATATTTATCATAATCTCTCTTTAAACAGAGGCCCAATAGGGTGCCAATAGGAGTCAATAGGACCAGAGTCATAACTGTGCAACTATACATGCTTCATGTACTCTAAAGGCCAAGGCATATGCTTTTAGGTGCATTTTGAGTGTGTTTTGGGTGTGTCTCTCTATGTTTTGGAAATGTCTTTTTTTTGTAGAATTCTATGCAGTTTTTTCCCCACACATGTATCAATAATTTTCTCAAATTCAATCTCTAAAGAGGCGCCTGCGCATTTGCTGGGCTATGGGCATCCAAGAATGTGGAACGCTCAGAAACAGATGTGGTGGAGCTCTTAGGCAGGGAGCACACGGCTCGATATTGGAGCCGTTCAAGGTTTCCTGCAGCAGCGCGATATCGGAGCAGTGCTGTGTCTCCAGCTCCGACGATGCTTTGCATGGAGACCCTCTGTCTCCATGCAAAGCAATGGACATCGACCGTGGTTTATGGTCATATCCGATGGCTGCATATGATATTGGCCAGATAGATGGCCATGAGCGCGGGCGGTGCTCGAAATGGCGATCAACCTGGCCCATATCTACACATGTGTTCCCTGCTTAATTCTTGTCGGGCTCTGTATTGGTAAAGCATTGGCTTACTTGAAACTTCTTATTTGAGCCGCACATGCCTTCTTCACCCTGTAGCATACATTCCTTATTCTAAACTGCTGTAAAGGACAATGTTGTACTATCCTGGCAGCAATAATGTATCCTGTTCTTGGCCTTCGTGGTGTGTTGCAACTGGATAAAAGAAAACATGGTCTGTATGGCAAGGAATACAGGTTTGTTGCATCGTTAAGAAAGAACTGTAAATAATTAGCTCGTGCTTTTTCACTGATTTTGCTGATATCATGAACAATACACCACGTTTTGCCACTGGAAGTCTAGAAATAAAAACCTGCAAATTATTTCCTTCTAAGAAAACTTCATTCATCATGAGATATTTTGTGTACATTGTCAGGAGCACATGGTGAGTCCTGTGTACACTTCTGGTTTATTCTTTGTGTATTGTGTAATCATGGAGTTGGAATTGGAATGTTGTATCTTTGTGAGCACATGCACAGGAGATAAAGTATTAGCCTCCTTATAGGTAAGGTCTAGAGTTGCTTAACCTGGACCTTCTTAATGGAAGTTTTGCTTAATGGAATTTGATTCATTCAATGACTAAATTAATTTCAGACACATCACCAAAATGTGTGACAACCAGCAACAAATTATAGAATGTGTAGTACTGTCTTTGACTTTTACAAGTTTTAGCTGTAAGCAGTGCCATTTGCTGTTTGATAAATTGTTAACAGAGATAGATAATAACTAGGCTGAGTGCAAAGCTTTTGAGGACACAAGGGTCAGTTTGCAACAACTCAGTGTTGGGTTATGTTGAATATTACAGATATAAACCATGCCACTTTTTAATGAAAACAAACAACGCAGCTTTTCTTGCGGAGATACTCAATTATTTGGCAAAGTGCAACTTCTAAAGCAGAAAATATTCAAAAATGCATCGTGCAAGAAGTGTCACTTGAGGTTGTACATTTCAAATCAACACTACTGCAGTAACTGTAAGAAAATTGATGCGTTCAGATTTCTGTGGTGACACACAATTATTTGGTCTATTCCAAACAATGTCAACGATGTGACATTTCAAAACGAGGATGTGGTGGTTACATGATGTTGACAATTTCATATGAGGGCAAGGGAACATTCACGGTGCCTTATAGACGTAGTTATGTTTTATATGTTTCTTTCTGTTTGTACTTTGCTTTTATATATATATTTTTTAAATGGCTACACTATAGGAGATTTCTTTGTTGGAAGCTGTTGTAATCTGTGGTAATGCCATTCTATCACAGGATAGTGAATTTTTGCACCCCGCCTCTTGCTAAAGTACCAAGGCAGTCTTATGTTTCTTTCCATTGGCCCAACCTTGGCACATAAAAAGAAACAATTACTTAAATGAAATCCTCTTGTGTATGTTATTATTATCATCCTGTATTTAAATAGTGGCAACATATTATGCAGCGCTATACAGAGAATATATGGTCATATCACTAACTGTCTCTCAGGGGAGCTCACAATCTAATGTCCCTATTATAGTTATTATGTATATTTTACTAACACAGTTATATGTCACAGATTAAGACATATGTGACTTACATAGGAGATTCTCTTTGGAGTGTGGGAGTAAACCCATGCAGACATGGGGAGAACATACAAACTCCTTGCAGATAGTACCTAGACCGATATTTGAACCTAGGACACTAGAGCTGCATGGCCACAGTGATATCTATAGTAAGTATCTATACAAAAAAAACATGGCTGAACTGTAACAGCTCCTTGAATGAAATGATGGTGGATTTACTAGTTGGCTTAGCAAACAAAAATGTTCTCCATACTTCCCCAGAGGATTGTATACTCTGTTACCCAACCTATTAGATTGTAAGCCCGTCAGGGCAGGGTCTTCCACCCCTCCTGTGTCATAACCTGTTTCTGTGTGTACTATATTGTGTTGTATCTCCACTCTAATGTATTATGCAGCGCTGCGTAATATTCTGGCGCTATATAAATAAATTATAATAATGTATTTATATATGAACTTGCATCTATACCTCTCTCTCCTGTCCGTAGGAACAGCAATCACTCTGCTGCCCTCACACAGAAACATCAACATTGGCAGAGGAGAGCAGAGAAGAGCAGAAGACAGCCCAGCCCCCCCCCCCCCACCCTTCCTCCTGCAGATCAGTGTTAAGTATGATGTTCTGCTGAGCATGTACTGCTGCTAGTGACACCTTCTGACTGAATTTAATATTGCATCCATTAAATTGATTGCATTAACCCAATTGATGTGAAAACTTATTAAATCTATTTTTCTGGTTTTCCTTCCTTAAAAACTGGGTGCGTCTTATGTTCCGGGGCGTCTTATAGTCCAAAAAATACCGTAATCCCATAAAACAGCCAACATTTTTCCGGGGTCCAGTACACTTCATCAGAGCTTGTAAAGCTTGTTTGTTTTTTATTGTTTACAATATATTTTTTCCCAAAGGTTGTACTGGTCTATACAGGCAAGTGTGAGTTTGTTTAAGTTTAAGCTTCCTTAAGGCTATGTTCTGCGGGGCTGATCGCCTCTGTTTTGTTGAGTGGGCTTGGGCCCACTTAAAAAAAGGCCCTGATCGTGGCCAAAGGGGGGTGGTTAAAATCACTTGTCACTTCAACTGCACCTATTCACTGTCTATGGGCGCGATCAGGCAGGGAGGGGCAACCCCCCAATTCCTGGCTGAAATCACTCGCGATTCTAATCTCTAAAAAACTTACTGCTGTGGCATTTTTGATTTATTTGTCCTGCATTTTTCATTCATTTGTTCAAATTGCAAATGCAAAACGCAGATGTAATGTGATAAACACATCATTTTTGTATATATGCGGAAACACATGCCTCTAAAAAATGCATGCCTTATCAACGCATATAGTGTGAATGGGCCCTTAAAGCTTCTTGGGCACTCAGTTGGGTGTTTTTAAAATTAGTTTTTGCTTGATTTGGACAATATTCGTAGAACCCTACACATGGCTCCTTGGTATCATGCAATGTGCCTCAAGAAAGCTTGATGAAAGTCTCATCCACAACTGTAAATCAATATTATAAGTTATCATCTCAATTTTTGAATTTTTTTGTGGCCTTGATATTGAATTAAAAAATTCCTGATATGCTTGGGTTAGACAAATGAGACAACGATAGTATTTCTTTCCATTGTGACACATTTCTAAATATAACACATACATATGCTATACATATTTCATGAGCTAATAAACAAGAAAATATAACTTTGGGATGACACAAGTACATTGTATTCTAAAGCTCTATGTATTTCTACACATATTTTCTTTAAATCAGCAGCCAGTCAAAAGTTTGAGCCTTCCTTTTCTCCACTAAAATATACATATTAATTCTATTGTGCGACACAATTTCTACCAGCATGAAAAAGCAGGAATCAGATGGCGGACATCTGTTGTACAAAACATAAAGTGTTTTATTTTTTCTGTGTGTTAAAAGCAGATTTCAAAGAAGTCTGGTCTAAATAATGCAGTCTTTAGAGTATTGTGGAGTAAGTTCACAAGGTCTAATAAAAGGAAAGCTTGCTTGTCATCTTCAGAATGATAGATCCCACATCGGACCTGTTGGTGTGTAATGTGAACATCTCTTTACAATACACAGCTAAGAAATAAAGACATGAGTATCATCGCTAGAATACAATGCTTGGGGATGCTTATAATGCTTGAAAAAGGTGCAAGAACTGATTGACTAGGGCAAACCCTTAAGAGGATTTTTTTTTTAATGTATTATCCTGTAGGGGAATTATAGCTAAGCATATGAGCAATATGTATCTAGCTAGATGTGCTTTTATGGACCGTAAATAAAAAAAAAACAGATATTGATGATAATATAAAAACTGAGCAAAAATATAAATGCAACACTTTTGGTTTTGATCCCATTTTGCATGATCTGAATTATTTTCTACATACATAAAAAAAACTATTACTCTTAAATAATGTTCCCAAATCTGTCTATATCTGTGTTAAGCTGGCCATACACTTTTAGATCTCTCTGTCAGATATCCCTTAGATTTACCAACAACTATGTTGTACATGGTCCTCTGCGATTGAACACAGGTAGACTTGATGGTTTATTACATGGTTTTGGTAAAACAAAAGGAGATCTAAAGGGAATCTGACATAGAAATCTAGAGGTGTATGGGGACTTTTAGTGAGCACTTCTCCATTGCCAAGATAATCCATCCTACCTTACAGTTGTGGCATATCAAGGTGCTGATTAGACAGCATGAATATTGCACAGGTGTACATTAGACTGCCCACAAAAAAGGCCAATCTGAAATGTGCAGTATGATAACACAGCACAATGCCACAGATGTTGCAACCTTTGAGTGTGCGTGCAATGTGAATTTGGCAGTACATCCAACCCGCATCACAACTGCAGACCATGTGTAGCCACACCAGCTCAGGACCTTCACATCCAGCATGTTTACTTACATGATTGTCTGAAACCAGCCACCCAGGCCACTTCAGCAACAATTGGTTTGCATAAACTGTCTGAAAAACTTTTCAGGGAAGCTCATCTGCATGCTTCTTGCCCTCATCGGGGTCTGGACCTGACTGCAGTTGGTCGTTGTAACCGAATTGAATGGGCAAATGCTTGATGTCATCTGTCATGTTGGATAGGGGTTCCATTCACAGATCCAGGTTTTCACTGGGCAGATGGCAGACTGCAATGTTTCAGATCTTTGAGTTCAGCTGATGCAAAATGGGAGCAAAACTGAGTGTTGCGTTTTTTATTTTTGGTCAGTGTAGATTAGAAAAATTATATGAAGATATCATGAGAAAATGAACAAGCAAGGGTCGAAATGGCTTCCCCTTATTTTTTCACATATACTTGACATTTGTGAACAAAATTCATCTATTGCACAGTAAATCTATTAAAATATGGACACTCGTTGTCCATATATTAGAAGAGGGGCCACCCAAAACAGCAGAAGGTACAGTGATTAGCTGCATGTGATGTGACCCCACTTTTATCCTAACACTGGGGTAATCTATGTAAACTATCAATATCAGGATGGTAAGGTGGTCATTTGTCCCTTTAACCAGTGCATGGCACAACAAAAACTATATTTATAATTCATTAACAGATCCAAATATACATGCAACTAAAGTCATATGAAAACCCTAACTCTTCCTGATTGGTGCAAACCATTTAACATAAGGGGGTTAAAAAGATAATGATAATATATAATTTGTAATGCAATCATATTTGTGATTGATTGATTGATTATACCTTCACTTTTTCTATTCCAATCATTTTCTTACCAGGGGTTTAACATTACTTAGGCTAAAGACCCCCATACAGGCATAGATCTGCGGGTAATCGACCAGGATCGCTCCACAAGTCGGTCGCACGGGAATCTGACATGTTGGTTCTTTTCCAGGGTTCCCATTCAAAGTATCGGGTGGTGAATAGCGCACACATATGGAGCAGTTTGATTTTCCGAGCGATTGGCCCCAGCGTCATCATGCTGCAAGTGGCCGCTCAACGATTGCGGCGGGATCTATGCATGTATGGGGGGCTTAAGGCTTGTTCTCACTTTCTCTTGTGTCTTGGACAGGACATGCTGAGAAATCTCCTAAATGGCTCACAAATGGTAAAACATTCACTTATTTGTCTCAGGATAGCTTAACTCCTAGGTGCCCAACCTGCGACCCTTTGGGCATTCTTCAGCGGCCCTCCTCAGTCCTCCACTTGCGGCCCCCGAAACCTTCCTGTTCATGTATAGGGCAAAGAAACTCATATTGCATAACATAACCTCTGAATCAAAATGTGCATCACCATACTACAGTGTTACCTAATGCTTGCGTATCATTTAAAATAGGCTTTGTTATTTCAAAATTAAAAACAATGTCTTCTAGCTATACCTGCTGTCATTTAAAATATGCTTATACAAGTCAGTATAGATTGAAAATGTTATGTGCGGCCCTTAAAGCGGACCTACCACCAGGAATCTATGTTTTCATGAATGGCACTAGAAGTGCCAATAATAGGGAGGAATGCAGTGAAAAACCCCAAAAACGTACCTGTAATGAGCAATTTAGGAATATAATCTGGCATTTCTCTTCATTTCCTGGTTCATGGTGTCAGCAGAAGCCGCCAGCACGTCACAACAACACGTGATTTTTCAGTGAGCTGCTTTGCCATAGAAGATCACTGAACGTTCCCAGTGGCCACCCGCGATATTGCACCACCATGTGTTGGATTTACACTGAAAAATCACGTGTTGTTGTGACGTGCTGCCGGTTTCTGCTGAGCCCATTAACCAGGAAGTGAACAGGAATGCCGGATTATATTACTAAATTGCTCATTACAGGTACGTTTTTGGGTTTTTTCACTACATTCCTCCCTATTATTGGCACTTCTAGTGCCATTCATGAAAACATAGATTCCTGGTGGTAGGTCCGCTTTAAGTGATGCAGAGGGCCGCACTTGTGGCTCTGCATATCAACTCAGTTGCCCACCACTGGCTTAACTGATCGACAAGCACATGACATCTCCCAGTGATGCCTGCCTGTCCCCTGTATGTCCCATTGATGGCACAGGGCTTGTGTGGTGACCCCCCACTTTCTGACTGGACAGAAAATGTAAACAGATTACATTGTAATCTGATAAAATGTACTATATACCAGTTTAATATTACATTACATATACAGTATACAGTACATATATACACAATATAACAAAAATTATATCTAAAACCAGTATGTAGTTTAAAAAAATGTCTCAATAAGTCAATAATGTAAAAGGTTGTCAAACAGGTACTGTACAGACATTTCTAATAATGTACATCTGTAACTTCATGGTATAGAATGTCAATATGGGTGCATGATTTCTGGACCTGTTCAATGAAAACTAATGTTAAATTATAAATTAAAGTGACCAGATGAAAAATTAAGTTTTTGTTTCTAAAAAACAAACATTCTTAATTCTGAGATAAAGTGGTTTAGATTTATTTAACTATCTTTATACCATGTATTTATAACAACTCCTTTTCATTCACATTTTTTTTGTTAACTTTCCATTTCACATACTATTATGTAGATCAGCAATCATACATTGTTGTTCCTAGGAAGGCGTAAACATGACAACCTCAAAATGTTACCCAGGAGAAATCCAAGGCCAGATACGTCCTTATTCATAGCAGAGCAGGGGGCTTCTGAGAGTTTTATGCATTTCTTTGCCATTCTCTGCAGGGGCCAGGTCAAGATGAGGTTAAAAAATCCCAAACATATCAGCCACCTGTCCTGTCCCCTTGACACATGTACCATGTGCTAGCTAAGGATGTCACTGAGAGGCAAACAAATCAGCACATCGTCACCCAACAACCTCATTTACTTAACCCTTCCACCTTTCTACATTACACACTCTGATAGGAGGACATCATTTTCTTGAAGCTTTGTGTCTCCTTAGGGTTCAATACACATGATAGATGTTTAGACCATGACTCCACCAACAGAAAGGTCTTTATGTGTCAATGTGACAATGGGCAATTCACAGAGAATTTACTGTTCTCATAACAGTCAAATGTAGTTCTTTGGTATGATTGAAACTGTTTTATGCTGACCTTGATGTAAAGGTAACTGAACAGAAATGGAGCTGATAGACAGGGGTAGATATAATAAGGGTCAGCTAAGGTGTTCCCTCACCTACCATCCTATTGTTTCTATCACCTCCAGTGATATATATTATCTATATAGAGAAGTATACACTATGTATTCACACAAGAAAGTATACAATTTTATTCAAGTATGTTAAGCCGGCCATAGATGTCGCGATCTATGGCCGACTTCTAGCAGACTCATCACAGTGTGGTGACGTCACCACGCTGTGAGCAGTCTGCTACAGAGAGGACAGGAATCCCGTGTGTTCCACTAATACACGGGACTCCTGTCAGGCTGTAGCCAATTAACTGAGACGGGGAGGAGACTTCCCCTCCGGGTTAACAGCATGCAGCACAGTCGGGCAGAAAAAGAACCAGCAGGACGGATCCATGTGCGATACGAAACTCAAGGTGGGCTCCCTCATAGTTGCGGCCGACCAACCTTTATGTGCTCGGCGGGAGCGAGCACATAAAGGTTGGTCGGCTGCAACCATGGCCGGGAAACGGCCTGTCTATGGGGGGCTTTAGAGAAACCAGCAGCAAAAAATTCCATATCCTACTTCTTGCACCACCAAACTCTTAACAAGGGTAGCTTGCTGAAATATCTTGAGTATCTGGTTCATTTTTAGTTATGTCAGATTCATGGTACTTAGCTGTGCTCTATGGTTCTAAAGACCGGCCCCTACATCATGTTTCTGTATTAAAAAAAAGTAGTCATTGGATAGAACCACAGATCACTGGGGTTGTGGCATCTGATCATTCAACATAAATCTTGAGTTTATAAATCTGCATTGTTCATAAAAATAATATCTGGTGATCCTCATACAAAGGTCCATTGTCAGACACTTCAGATGTACTCCTGGATTGTCGTCATCCCATTGATTACATTTCAGAGGTAAAATACAAGTTAATACCTAACTGGACCGCTACCTGCATAAGCAAACTCCACCAAACAGAGAATTTATGTAATTTTTATACTTCAAGTGTGAATGTATAGAACTATGACTTTCTTATAATAACGTTTTTAACCTGTCAATAACAGGACAAAAATATTGTATATGTAACATGCTTACTCTTCAGTTTATATTTCCAATATCTACTTGTGTAATAGATCTAAACTACTGTAATAATTTTCAGATGGCTCTTTGGTGTTAGGTGGCATCCTTGAATAGAGATTTGTTAAGAGGAGTAGTGTTAAGCATAGAACCTCAAGACAGTCTATATATTTAACCTAATGAACAAATCACTTTTTTTCTGTATACTTGTATCTCTCCTGGTGGACTCAGAATGTCTAATTAACATTACCTTGTAATATACAAAATGAAGACTATATTCAAACAATTGTTTGTAAACTGCAATCACACTACTTTGTTAAACAGTTATACATTTGTAAGGGCATTAAGTGGATGTTATTCACTTGCTAACCTTCACCCCTATAGACAACTGCCTGGTGAATAGAGATGGGCGAACACCAGCCCGGAGTGTCCGCGAACAGGGCGGGTCGAACTTTTAAAGATGTCCGCCGTCCGCCCTGTTCGCGGACACATTCAAATTCCCCGCCTCTAGGCGGGGAATTTGAATCGGAAAAACCAGATGTGACGTCAGTGACGTCACATCCGGTCCATGGAACGCATCCTGGAACGCATCGTTCCTGGTTGCGGGAGCCGGATGTGACGTCACTGACGTCACTTCCTACTCTGAGCCGGAATCTTCACTACAAGACCGGCTTCATGCCCGGTCTTGTAGTGAAGACATTCTTCCTCCGGCACGATCTCGCAGGTTCTGATCCTGCCGGAGGAAGAATTTAGATCTTCTTCTGGCCGGCGAACAGGACGGGTCGAACACCCGTACTGTCCGCCGGCGAGGCGAACGGCGAACATGCCGAGTTCGCGGCCGAACTGTTCTCCGGCGAACAGTTCGGTCCATCCCTACTGGTGAACCCATCACATCCACCAAGCAGTAATAGTTCACAGACATATCGCAGTGGTAAATAACCAATTACCATGTAAACGACCAATGTGAATACAGCCTGAATGTATTCAATAAAAAACACCCATAACCGAAACAATTCATGATTTGATGCATGGTACACTGGAAGAGTATCCACAGAAAGATATTTTTTGTACTTATATAGCAAAGAAAGATACCGATCATATTAACAGAATAATCAAGTACACAAAAGATGTGGACATGTTCTGAAAATTAATGGATGGGAAAATTGGTTTTAGAGAATGTGATTTTGTAGAAGAAGAGGTCCAAAAAACTGTGGTTGGCAGATTCAGTATTTATTTGACTGCCTGCATGTCAACATGACTCTTGCATTGGACATACTAGGTTTGGTCTTTCAGTTTTTGTGGATATAATAAATAGTGTTGAGCTCGAATATTCGAATTTCGAATATATTCAGCAAATATCGGCTATTTGAGAATATGGCGGCAATTTTGAATATTCGCATTGCTTATGGGCATGGATTGCGAATAATATATAGCACATGTGACCATTCATTTTAAAGGTAATTACAAGGCGATTATAATAGTGAATTCCATATATATATATATATATATATATATATATATATATAAAATAAGTTGAATTATTCGCAAAATATCGCAAATTCGAATATTGCCTATGCCGCTCATCACTAATAATAAAGCATCTCTTTTTTTGTTGCAAATTTTCTGATATGTCCTTTTTAAGGAACCTACATTAATAGGGATTTGTCTGTGAATTTATGTTGTTGCTCCTCAGATTTATACCCCCATATGGGTCAACTCTTTCTCCTTGCTGTGTAGGCAGTACACCTCATCCCAAGTCGATGCCATCTAAACTGCGTCTGGGCCTATGGTTTATTGAAAAAATGTAAACTGTATGAATAGAACTCTAAACATAAGTTAAGACACCAATTACATTTTAGCCGTTATTAAATAATTTTAGTCAGATCAAATTAGAAAAAGTGTCCTTATTTTCTAGAGAATAGAGTTTTCTATAATGTTAATATTATGTTGACTACATATACAATTACAGAAGTATAAACTATTGTTTGCTATAGAACCATGATATGGAGGGCTATAAATATTACAATATAACACAATTATACAATAAAAAGGGAAATTCTTATTTTCAGTGTTCTTCTTCTCTGGCAATTTAAAAATTCTAGAAAGCCAAGTCTTTGAGCTGTACAAATATAAAACTGCAACTTTTCTAATCATTTATAACCAATGGTGTATTCAGACAGTTCTGCTGATTTGCAGCAGTATTTCCCACATGTTAACATGCACTGTGGTAGGGTAGGCCATATATTTTAAATGAGATGCAAACAAAACAGAATTTAAAAGATATGTAACCTTAGCGTACACGAAGACACAGATGGTTTACGTGTGGTGTGCTCTGCTGGCAAAGGATATTAAGGGTTCCATTTAAAAAAGTTCAACAAATATAGGTCTTTATCATGCATAGATTAATATATATAATGCATATATTTGAATATATATTGTAACAATTTACAGATGTAAATTATGGTAAGCCTAAAAGAAAAAGTGAATCTTCAGCAAGAAGCAGTGTAAAGCAGAGCACTAACTAAAAAAAAAAGCCACAACTATCAATATTTGCATTTAGTCTATCCCTCTAGAGCAGTGGTGGCCAACTGAGTTGATATGATGGGACACAAATGCAGCCTTCAGCATCACTAAAGGGCCGCACATAACATTTTCAACCTATACTGCTTTATAAAGGTTATGTGCCCCTATTCTCAGGTTATGTGCCCCAATATATATTTTATACAATCACCCCCCATTCATTGGTGAAATATAGGGAGCATAGACACTCACCAGTCTGCCCCACCAACACTAAAGGAGAAGAGGAGAGGCGAATGATTTGCTCAGGCGCCATCTGGGTCGATGATTGGCTTTTATGTATGGCTATTACTTAGGTTTATCACCACTCCTCCTCTTCCCATCCTAAGAAGTTCCCGGGTGAGGACCTGTCAGTGGGGGATCGGCAGACAGTTGAGTTCCTATGGTCTATGCAATAACACTTAGGTTTCAGGGGAGGACCAAGGTAGCCGCCAAAGAACACCCAAAGGGCTGCATGTGGCTCCCGGTCCACAGGCTGGGCACCTGGGCTCTAAAGGGATAGACTAAATGCAAATATTGATATTTGTGGCTTTTTCAATGGGAAGTCTTTCTAAAGTTATTTTACACCCCATTACCTTTTTTGCCATGCTGCTGGTCAGCATCATTTAACCTTCTTCACCGGCCAGCCTGTGAGTGTTAAATGAATGAGCAGATAACTGTGCTGGGTTGTACAAGGCTTGCTAAAGTAAAATGTACTTACCATGCTAGCATTCATTCAAAACATATTTAGCTAAACGTTAATTCAGGGGCGTAGCTAGAAATGACTGGGCCCTATAGCAAAAATGATTATCCCCCCCCCCCTCATCCCAACATGTCACTAAAATCCCTGCCCTTCCAGGAGTGGTGGGCCCCCTTGTGAATATGGGCCCCATAGCACTGCTGTGGCTAGTGGTTCCTGCGCCACTGCATTAATTATATCACAGATCTGCCCATATTTAAATTATTTGTAGCTGTATGAACTGTATATCATCTTTCTACAAGCACAGTCTAGTCTAGTTTTGATATTGAGTTGCATGGTTCACACAAATATTCTATTGACATTTACCACAGAGGTAGAAGATCATGTTTCAAAGAGAAACTATAAGTATGCTTAGTCAATATTTTTGTCACTCTGGATTCTGGACAATTCACAAAATTGGAGAATGATAACATAATGATTCAGGAAATGTAGATGCTAAATACAGTGATGAAATTGGAAGCCAAACCATATATACTATATTATGCTTCAGAGCCAGGAAAAGTAGTAACAGGGTATAAGTCACACTAATACTCTTGCAATATATGTAGATAACCTACAGGTGAGCTGCTATATTTGTAATAAGAATGCTTAGTATCTATGACACGCTTACAACAACTGAAAATAGATTGTATGGCTTGATTGTATTTTTTCATTGTATTAATTAACCTATATATATATATATATATATATATATATATATATATATATATATATATATATATATATATATATATATATATATATACATTTTTTACAAAGCTGTGCCTTAGATACTCAATGTTTCTGTTTATATAGTTTAGCTGCGTGCCTGTAATTTAAGTTCATTTAATATACCTCAGTCATCCAGTTTTAAACAAATGTGACTTGGTGGGTGTTTTTCAGTTGAATGTAGATTATGACTTCACATTATCACCCCTCATCATTAACCATTACACTATATAGCTAATGCTTTCAGGGACGAATAATGTATTTGAATCATTATCATAGTCAAACTCTATGTTTAATAATGACCTGCATTTCTTTCATGGTTTTTGTTCTGTTTTCTAAATAGAATCAATGGTGGAAGAATACAGATTCAAATACTCTGCCACTCTACAAAATGTTTGTATACTATTTTATAATATGACCAGGTTTTTCTAAACTGAAAAGCAAATCTTATGGTGGAGTATGATGTTATCAAATTGAGATAAAAATGTTCAAAGTACAGTATAATGTTATTGAATTGTGTATATGTTTGAAATTTACATTTGTATATTATATATTGTAAGCTGCTTAAGTTTGGCAACTCAATGCATATCAATGTTTTTTCTGCTTTGTTGGCACCATTCTTATAAAGATATGTTTTATTAATAAATCTGGCAATATCTATTAGATTGTACTAATGAAAACCTTATACGTTCCGTTCTTCCTTTGGCAAGCATAAAACAATGGCCATGTAAAGCCTTGTACACATTCTAGACTCATCCTCATCAAAAACATTTGTAAGTTTAAAAAATCTCATGAGAGACCCCCCTTCCCTCTTTCATATGCTACATTCATCATCTTTATATGTTCTTGTAAACCCAGGTGCCTAACCTGCGGCCCTTTGGGTGTTCTTTAAACGGCCCTCTTTGGTCCTCCACTTGAGGCCCCCAAAACCTGTTATTGCATTGAGCATAGGAACTCACCTGCTGATGTGTCCTGGCTTGGGATCTTCTTAGAGCAGAAAGAGGAGGAGAGGCGAGTGAAACGCTCAGGGTCAGTGACTCAAGCAAGTAACTTTTTGGGGTTGGATTGGCGGACAGGTGAGTGCCTATGCTCCCACTATTCCAATAAATGGGGGATGATTGTATAATATATATTGGGGCACATAACTTCAGAATAAGGTTTTCAACTTCAAGGTTATGTTCCCCATAGATATATCAGCAAACGTTTTGACACAAAATGTGCCTAATGCTTGAAGTATCATTTAAAACAAGTTTTGTTATTTAAAAATTAAAAATAATGTCTTCTAGCTCTGCCTGCTGTAATTTTCATTAAAATGCTTCTTCAAGTCAGTATAGATGGAAAATGTAATATGCGGCCCTTTAGTGATGTCGAGGGCTGCACTTGTTGCCCTCCATATCAACTCAGCTGCCCACCACTGTTGTAAACACTGAAGAAGAAAGTGATCAATCCAAAACTTTACAAGTTTACAAGGTGAAGTAAATCTCCTACAATGAAGATACCTGTGCAGTTAGATTTCCTACTACTTTCTGTTTTTATTATAGGAAGTGGGTGGTCTTCTGAATTTAGTTCATAGGTACAGAATACAACTGATGCTTGAGTTCAATTAAAATAACTATCTCTTTTAATATGGAGGTCATCTAATTCTTACCCTGTTTCCCTGAAAATAAGGCATCCCCCGAAACTAACCCTTACATTTTTGCCTCCCATTGAAAAAGAAGGCAGCCCCCCAAAATAAGGTGTCCCAAATAATAAGGCATCCCCCCAAAAATAAGGCACACCCGAAGATACGGTACTGTAACTCTGGACAGGGGGGATCAGAGGGGGCAATCAAAATGACACAGGAGGATCAGAAGAGGATCAGAAAATGGTAATCCCCCCTGATCTGAGACTCCTGTGCCATTTTGATTCCCCTCCCTGATCCCCCTGTGTCATATTAAGTGATCCCTCCACCCTGATACCCCAGCCCCGTATTCTTCTTCATGGAAAAATAAGACCCGGAAAATAAGATGTAGGGCATCTTTGGGAGCCAAAATTAATATAAGACACTGTCTTATATTAAATAATGGGAACAGATTCTTTTTTTTTTCTTTTTTTTTTACAATCTACAAGGCTAAGAATCAGTTGTAGCATCCTTAATGTATATCTGACATATATTTTCTCTAAATCGACTGCAGTGTAAATACAAATGTCTACATCATGTCCACTTGACTGTCATAAGAAATACAGGAATCTGATGCATGCATAGGTCTGGGATTCTGCCCTTTGTAAGTATTCTGTAACTAACCTTGGCACCTGTCACGGACTTGTTTTACAGTGTCTCTGTTTATATAATGGTGTCCCACATTTAATACTAGTTAACAGTTGCCAGAGACTGCGTTCTCTGAATTTCAAAACAACCATCCAGGATAACATGAGAAAGACGAGCAAATGTGCTAAGAATAGATGTATTAACATTTCCACAGTATTCCAAAACATCACTAGATAAGTATAAGAGACAAATATGACATATTTGCTGGTTGATTGATTAACATATGGTCGAAACATTGCCACAAAATTTTGACTAGCTGACTTTGGAGAAGTAGGTAAGAGTTGTAGGAACATTAGAATACAATTTAATTACATTTCAAAAATGGATCGCTACAGCACATATAGTTATTGCATAAAGTTCAAAATCAAGTCTCAATACTTAAGTTTAAACTTAATTTATGCAAAAACTAAATGTGCTAAAGCAATATGTTTTTTGTAATGTTCCCACAATCCATCATAATTATTTTATGTATTACTCCTAAAGAAAAACAAGAAGCCATAACAAATCTAAATTGTTGTTTTAGGCGCCCTTTACATTAGTACTTCTTTCCTTGGTGTCAATAGATGCATACCTATATAGAGAATAGAAGAGCAGGTTTCAGGGAACCCTAGTAATTTACATATCCCTGTCAAAATTGATCAAATGTTTCATCAAAAGGGATTAGACAAAAACATATTTCTTATCAGGCAACACAGAATAACACAATAATTTAACAAATTATACCACTAAAGGCGAAGAAAGTGAACTTGTCCATTCCCAGTTCTTAATATTGAGTATTACCAGGGGTGCACATAAGAGGTACTCTGGTTCTCAAAAGAGGCCAAAACCTAGCTCTGCGTACCGGCATTATTGTTACACAGCTCATATGTGTACTAACAACTTGGAGGCGCTCCGTGTCTGGGCGGCCGCAGCTAAATGTTACTTGTATACAATTTATATCACTTGGATAACTGCAGGGAAATATGAATAACTATGAAAGGTTGCAGTTAGGGGGTGAAATTGGGAATGAAAATAATAATCCCAAAAAAGATCGGACTTCTAAGGGTGTTGGAGATCTGGGGGATGAAAGTCAGAGTAGGCATATGTAAGGGTAAAATCTGACAAGAGAAAAGCACTGTGGGACAGCTGGAATATGACTATGAAAGGATGATATTTGGACTGCTGCTAGTATCAAGGGTTAGTTACTAAGCCAGAAAATTTCAGGGTTCTACTACTGATATATGAGATCTGGGGGATCAAACGTGTTGTACGGTGAGAGTTACATTTGACCCAAAACCAGCTGGTGACCTGTGGATGGAGGCAGCTAATGGAGGCTCAATCAGGAACAGGGAGGTCCATCTGCAGCAGAACCTACCATGCAGGAAGATTATGCAGAGGACAGTGATGGAGACCACACCAACTCCTGGTACTCATCTGGGGAGTTCATTTAAAAAGTTATGTGCACCCCTGAGTATTTGTGATATTTGAGAATAAGGACATTAAATATTTCATGTGGGGCAGCTGCTCATTCTATTTGCCAAAAAGCTTCCAGGTCCTGCAACTAATCTGGATTTTTTACCTGACCTATATGTTCTAGCACCCAGGTGCCCAACCTGAGGCCCGGGGGCCTCATGCGGCCCTCTGGGTGTTCTTTGGCGGCCCCCGTCAGCCTTCCACTTGAGGCCCCTGAAACCTATTAATGCATAGGGCATAGAAACTCGCCTATCTGCCGAATCGAAGGTTATGTGCCCCATCAATATAATCAATGGCCTTGAAGCACATAACCTTTGATGATATATATGACACAAAATCTGCATTACCATACTACAGTGTTCCCTAAGGGCTTGTTTCCATTGATGCGATTCCTCGCGTTTCCGCGCGTTTGTAACCGCGCGGCCGCAAGCACAAACAACCGCATCCATTGGAAACTTCAATGTAGTTTCCACTGGTGCGGTTGCCCATGATCGCGCGCGGATGCGGTTTAGGGCGCGTTTCTGAACGCTAGCTGCAGCGTTTTGAAACGCATCCACGTCCCAACCACATCCGCATCCCAAAAAACGCGCCCATAGGGATGCATTGGATGCGTTTCAAAACGCGCGAAAACGCGCAAGAACGCATGGCATAGCAGATGCGGATGCGTATTCTGGGCGCGTATGGGTACAAAATCACGTCGCGTAAACGCGCAAAAACGCGCGACAACTATGCAATGCGTTCAGCCGCGCGGTTACAACCGCACGGTTACAAACGCCTGGAATAGCATCAATGGAAACAAGGCCTAATGCTTGAAGTATCGTTTAAAACAAGTTTTGTCATTTAAAAAATAAAACATAATGTCTTTTAGCTATACCTGCTGTCATTTTTTTAATAAAAAAAAATGCTTATACAAGTCAGAATAGATTAAAAATGTTATGTGCGGCCCTTTAGTGATGCCGAGGGCCGCACTTGTGGCTCTCTTTAGCTAATCAGTTGCCCACCACTGTTCTAGCATGTATCGATAAAAGAGCTCTGAAAAAGTGACCCATTGAGCAGAGTTCGAAGTATGAGCCAGAATCTTTACTATATGCTACTCTAACTACATAAAAGATATGTTTTCAGCTGGATCACCAGGTGAAAGTGAAATTAAAAGTGCTAATGGAAACATCTTAGAACTTGTAAATAGCAATATGTGTCAATTTTGTTCATAAGTGTTGACACTCTTTAAAGGGTAACAGAAAAAAAATAATAGGTAAAGCAACATTAAAATATAAATACTGCTCACATTCTATTTAAAATATGCATTTTCTAGTAGACTCCCACAGTTATGTTGGTAGGAAGGAAGCCTTGATGAATAAGCATACACCAATTCATCAATTTGAATGGTGAGGTCTGTGTGTTGCACTTATGTCTAGAAAATGTCTAGGCTCCCACCAGCTGATCTTTTCTTCCTGCCATGCTTTGTTCTGCAGTATATCTCTGTGTGGAAGCTACCATTTTGATAGAGGTAGGGCTCTGTTTCTACATCAAATGCACCTTAAAAATCAAATACAATTATTATGGCTAAATTACCTTTGTTTTGACCTACTTTACATTTTTGAAAAGTTACAAATATGCTCCAAAGTCAAAGTGTGTAAAGCTATTCAAGGCAAATGAATTTGCTGTTGGATAAATCTGGACCTTATATGGAGGATTTACCCAATGGATTTATAACATATCCCCTTTATGTACTGCCAAGAAAAATGTACTACATTATAACTACTTTTAATTTTATTGGAATAAACTATTGGATTCATTAGGGAAAAAATAATATGAATATATATAACAGGGTAGTTATATTCACATATAAGGTAGTGCAGTGCTATTTTTTTAGGAGAATACATAATACAAAGTGTTGTTATTATTAATATTAAAGAATTTTTATGTAAATCTACATAATCAATATGCTAAACAAATTGTGTATACAGTCAGGAAAAGAAGTATTTGATCCCCTGCTGATTTTGTAAGTTTTCCCTTTGGCAGACAAAAAACCCTCACAAACACAATGCACAAAAGGCAGTTACTGATTTGCATTTCAGTAAGCAAAATAAGTATTTGTTCCCTTCGCAAAAGAAAAATTTTCTAGCAATCATAGCGGTTAGGAAGGATTTTGTCCCCCTCCACTTTGCAGATCTTCTCAATAAGGTTTAAAGGCTGATGTTCGCCAACTGAATTCTTTAGCTACCTTTACAGTTTTTCTTTGGTATTAAGGTCTTGAGACTGGCCACTTCAGGATCTTAATGTGTCTAAGTTTGAGCCACTCTTTTGCCTTCACACAGGTTTCAAGTAATTGTTACAATACCCAGATTGAGAGAAAAGGGTGCTTATCCTAGATTCGATGGTACAAGGTTCCATCCATTGTTGCTTCTATCTGGTGAAGGTGTACTGCTCCCTTAGCAGAAAAACACCATCACCCCGATTTTGATAGTTAGAATGGTGTTCTTGGGGTCATAGGCATAATTCCCTTCTGCAACAAACATGGTGAGTTGAGTTGATGACAAAGAGCTTGATTTTGGCGTCATCTGAAAACAACATTTTCACCCAGTTTTTCTCTGGTTCATTCACATCTTCATTGTCAAATCACAGACAGGCCTGTACATGTGCTGAGATCATTGATAAGTTCCCCCCCCCCCCCATGTAGTTCTGTGCTGGTTCATCACCGTTCTGTTTATTATGGCAACTTAAGGTAAGATCTTGCATGTAGCTCCAGACTGAGAAAGAGGGTTATTTTTTGTTTCTTCCTTTAATGAATTATCTGGCCAACTATAACCTTCACTTCTTTTAGCCCCGTATAGCCTTGTGTAGGTCTACAGTCTCTGACTTCCTTGGAATGCTTTGGTCTTGGCCATGGGGGCTAGTTTTGAATCTGATTCATCGATTTTTTTCTGTGGACAGATCTCTTTGACACAGATATAGTTACAAGGAGGCAATAATAGCACTCCAGTCTCTTAAAGCGGTTGATCCTAATCCCAGATCAAGTAAAGACACCAAGGAGTCTGAAATGTTTCTAGTTGATAGGAGATCAAATCATTATGGAATCTTACATCAATCTTAAAGTCCGTGTACTGGGTTTGTGAGTTATTCTGTCTCTGACAACTACAATAAACCCACCATTACAATTGTAGACTTGTCAAAACACACAAAATCAGCAGTTAAATCTAGAGAAATCATGAGAGTGATTAGGCATACACATGGGACTAGTGATGAGAACTTTGCACACACATTGGACTGTATATTGGATTTGTCAGATGTTCTGGGAAGTAATCTTTACTAATTCAATTGATTACACATTTACTTATATGATTAATTACACATATTGCTAATATTTTAGGCAGATTGTGTTTGCATTGCCAATTCTTATTGATGAAAATGGAGATAGCAGCAGAAAAATTGAGAATTGAAGTAAACATTCATATTGAAGTTTTTTTATAGGAAACTTGTCTAAATAACAATGGCTGTAAAGTGTAAATTATATTTCTATTTCTTTTCAATACATCTAATGTACATGTATTTAATTCTTAATGGTAAGAGGATCCTCTGGGTGTCACAGCTAATTAAAGGCCATTTCTAAATAAAAATAATTGATTCGATGCTGATATAAAACATAACCTTCCAACCAAATTCTCATTAAAGGTCACCGCGAAGAAATCTTTGGCATAAGAATGTGGTACTAAATTGGATGCTTTTGAATGTATTTTAATTGCTTCTACTGCTAATATCTGCAAAATACATTTGCTTCACGCTAAGTTGACCTTCTAAAGTCTCTGAACTCTCTTTTTTATCTAGCGGATCAGTTTAAAGGTGAAATTGTGTTTTCTAGACCCCATAATCTGTCCTTTATTGCTATGCATGCGCTAAACATTAACTCCTAGTTAAGTAATATATAGTGTATCTAACAATATAAAATTGCTTAAGGTTTTTGCAGTAGGACTAGTCAGTGATGATGAGGGTTGAGAGTCCTGAATGAATAGTAGGATTCACTAAAACTTTTCATTATGCTAAGTTTAAAGCAAGTCTGTTGTTGTTCTCAACATGCAAATCAAATGGCCTTTATAGAAGGATATGACAAATATTTACATCTTAAGGAAACATAGAAGACCGAAAAAAATAAAATATACGGTGGGCAGATTAGGATCCTCTATTAATACAACAAATGAATATATAAAAAAAGCACCATCCTTTAGATGCGCTGATGACATATCCTACACCTGGAGGTGACAGAAGAGGGGACCCTGGCAAAGGTGGAGTTGTCCATTGGTATCACAGATTTGGAACCTTTCGGATCAAGAGTGGGTATGTATTATTGAACATGTGAGTGAGATCACAGGACTCAAGGCACTGTAATCCTATATGGTATCCTTTAGAGTACCTATTAAAGATATTGATGCTCTGAAGTCTTCTTGATAAAACCAATGGTGTGGCTTGAAGAACTGAAACAAAAAAAAGAGGAAATCTTAGCAGTTATGTATAATCATGTATTCACAAATATATTGTTAGCTACTCTGAAAGATGTGGTTCTGATGAGTATATGTGCACAATACTGACTATTTCATTATTTTTAAGAATATGTTGGTGTAAAAAAGATGTATGCTTTTCTAATGCTGGAGTGTCCATAAAACCCTATATATAAACAGCTAGAAATGAACTATCGAATATGTAAATCAACATTGTGGCCTGTTGTGATCTGGGGGTCAGCAGCACCAGTTTATTTAACCGTTATTATTTATGTATCTATTACCAATTTTTATAATAATTAGAATATATGCCCACACACCCCATTTAAAGTTTATGTGAACCAACCATTATTTACCTCATACATACCCAAACCTGAGACATTGTGAATTGTCTCTTTTCTCTTTGTGTATTGCCATGGTGGTGAAAAGAGCTTTGCAGAATTGTGTGACAGTTTTATTGTGTAACAGTTGTTCTACTTTCCCTTTGGGTACACTAATGCTGCTGGCAGTCAGGGAAGAAGGTAGGTTGAGAAGAGGTGTGGTGTCTAACCATGAATGTATAGGCATGAATTGTACAAGTACTACTCTAAGTTAAAGCTTTTCTCTGGCACTCATAATCCAAATTAATGTAAATCCTATGCAAATCCAGAAATGGAACTGTAAATTATAAGATTGATTTTGCATGTACAATGTGTACCAAATAACAGATAGTTTCAAAAGTTACCTGAAAAACAACAACAGATTTCTGTGTCTAAACTTTAATGTAAACGGTAAAGCTAATAGATATCACATTACACCACATGGCTATTTATTAAAATATATAAAGTATATATATATATATGTATATATATATATATATATATATATATATATATATATATAAAGTAAAATTTTAATTCTGTAAACTTAAATTCCATAAAAATTTTAAATTATTTAAAAAAACTACTAATTGAGAGCTGAAATTAGTTTGTTCTGTATTAATTATATGATATGAGAATAATATTAATATATATATTGTTCATAGCATATTAGGTTTTCACACGTTGAAGTATAATTTTAGCATTTTTATATTATTATTATTATTATCATCATGTGTTTATATAGCGCCAACATATTACACAGCGCTGTACAATAAATTAGAGTTAAGATGCAACACACAATAACAGACACAGGTACAAGATATGACACAGGAGGAGGACCCTGCCTGATCTGGCTTACAATTTATAGGTTAGGCAACAAAGTATACAGTGGGGAGGGAGACTAGCATGATTCTGATGTTAGGAGTGATATTATGGGTAGGCCAGACTGAAGAGGTGGGTTTTCAGGGATTTAGCAAAAGTGGCAAAGATAGGAGCAAGTCTAATGGGGCGAGGGAGAGACTTCCAGAGAGTAGGAGTGGCTCTAGCCTCCCTAGGGCTTGTGTGAGGTCCAGATTTCGATACAAAAAGCACACCATAGGCTATAATGGATTTTATTTTTGTTGTTTTTTTGGTTGTTGTAGGTCTGTAACTTCACAAACTCTGTCCTTACAAGGGTCTAGTAGACATCCTGAATATATTCATGTTTGAAACAAACAATTATGCAAATTTGCATGAGCACAAAAACTTCAATATAAGCCCTCACAGTGCTTGTTTGAAGTCAGGCAAAAAAGAAAATTATTATTGCCCAGGCATTCATAGGCGCCTAAAAATGCACTTAATAGCCTGTGCGAATCTAGCCTTAGTTTTTATAGATGTTTTGGTAAGAATGGCACTTGGGACGTAACAATAAAAGCTAACCCCTGCTTCATTATCAAAATTATGGTCTGTCGCCGTGTCTTGGTCAATGCCCTCTGGCAGTGAAAGCTGGCTTAATTCCTAACATTGCTAAATGTGTCAGTACCTTTAAGGTGATGCCTGCATCTAAGCATAACATTCTAAAGGGGCCATGCTCATTGGATAATGGCAGTGTTAATCCATATATGAAACATGGCAGTTCAGCACACTTCAGAAAGATTTGTTCTGTGCTTTTATACAGTTGGGTACACAATGTTTTTTTGCAGCGAATGTATAGCAAAATCAGGTCAGTTTCTGAAGAATAGGGTGTAGGTATAGGGTGCAGCATGGTTCTATAGCAGAGAATGAGAAACCGTCTTAAGAAAAAGCTCACACACAATATGAGCTTACGCTAATAACGTTTTTTATATCCATATCAGCTAAATAACCTACCTCCGTTATACATATGCAAGAAACCTAGTGACCTAAATATACAAACCATCCACAATCCTGACAGCCAGTAACTCAAATGTATGTCCTCCACAATCACAGAGGCAAGTAAGGGCTCCTTCGACTATGCCCAGGCCTATCTAGGAAATGCAATGATGTCACTTGTGCCATCAATTCATTTCAAATGCAAACACAATGTAGAAGCATTGTATCTGTATTGATTTAGAAGTGCTTTTATGGAACAATGTGTTGCAAGATCTGAAGCCCACTAGTTAAATGTTTCAGCTCCTGGTTTTAGTGCTACATACCAGCTGCCACTGACAGCCGGCCATTTCAGCCCACTTGCTGGGCAGAATTTGCTAAGTCCCAATGTAGGTTTTTTAATAACAAGTGGACAAAGAGCGACTGTCACTGTGCCATTTTAAAATGCCATTTTAAAATGGAACCTGGATAATAATTAAAATGAATTAAGTACAAAGTAATCTGGTTTCAGGGTACTGACGCCAGATCAGTTCAAGATGGATTCCGGTTGGCAGCTATAGGTACTGCAGTTTGCAATTAACACTTTATTCTTGTATCATTTTATTGAATACATTCATCGGAAGAGAACATGTGTTCTGTCACTTGACAATAGCATATTTTAACAGAATTTTTGTTATGTGAATAAACCAAGTCACTGCTGTAAAGTTCATTATTTTCTCAAGCATTAGATGAGAACAGAACATTTTATAGACAGATTCTGAATAGCTGTTGTAGTGACAGACGGACTCATTAAAATGACCAGAAAAGGCTGAACATCACTTAGAGTAACTATGGTTATCCACAAATGTCACTAGGACAGAGGACATTTTATATGAGGAATGTTATTTGTGCAGAAGAATATTTTTCTATGGTGTACTTTCAATGGCTTCCTGAACATATGAATAACTATAGCTAGAGAAACGTTAATGCACATATGTTCTATAATTACGTAAATAAGAATGTGTGAAACTTATAATATAATTTACTTTCTGCGATTGTTTACCATGAACTATTTACAGCTCCAGAAGGAGCATTAAAATTATTTTATGTGCCCACTACTACTATCAAAAACACAAAAGCATCACCGAGGCTTAAAAGACACAAATAATCAATTAATTTGTATCCATATTTGGAAACCAGCATAAGATAATAAGATATCAATGTTGAAAGGCCATCCATTTTTGCACTGTTCTAAAATATATTATGAAGCAAAATATCTTTCCAATCAAATAACAGTCATTGTTAACATTGAAGCAGTTTTGCTTCCTTTTATGAAATAGTATGTAATGTTGGTATTTATAACTCATCTCCATATATGCTCATAGGCTGCCTGTTGTATGTGTTAGTCCCTTCTCTTCCATTGCTGTGATTAAGGCTTAGTTTAGAAAAAATATAAACATTAGGATGGTTGGTGGGCACTACTAAACCAAGCCTGCATGCATAATTTTGGCAGAGAAAGTTGTTGTAGGTAATAAATAAGTGGCAACATAGCTGCTATTTCATTTCCCTTTGGATTTGGCCTTAGTGTCTCTGCATTTTACAGTTGCCCTGTTTGCCAGCTGGAGCTCAGTGAAGAAGAAAATATGTCTGAGATCAGTGGGCTCTTTTACCATGCAGTGCTCAACCCCTGGTTGGCTATCAGCCAAGTGTCAGATCTTTCATATAGGAGGTAATGGGGACTTGACCCTGGGTGAGATCCAACCCAGAGATAACACATTTATAGTGACTGTAGTTAGTAAACTCCCTTTGAATAATCAGCAGAAATGAAAGAACATGGTTAAAAGTCAGCTTAGAGATGGCTGATTAAATGTTAGTGAAATTCTACTGTTTGAGAGTAAATTGCAAAGCTCCTGAACATGGTATCATTTCTAAAATTGCTGGAGATGTAGAGAAGAGTTGTGGGAGCATAACCCCCCCCCCCAAAAAAAAGTTCATGTAGTCTTTGCATAAATTTAATTCAAAGTCAAAGTCTTTAGATTTGAAATTTCAACTTGGAACTTAACTTATGCAAACCTATATGTGATACAGCAATTTTTTGTAATGATCCTACAAGCTTTTTCCACATCTCCAGCCACTTTGGTGATTATACTGCATTCAGGTGCTTTTTCATTAACTCCCAAATAAGACAATGAATTAGATGATGGCATATCACCCAGAGTTTTCCCTTGGATTACAAATGACAGTGGGACTTTTAGGGCCGCATCTAGGCATATAATGATGTCCCACTATAAAAAACACCACATTTAATTAACAAAATACAAAAATTATATAACAAACATAATCATATCACATATTGCATGCACAATGTTGTAAATCTGCACAATTGTACACACGCTGGTGTAGTAAATAAGTCCAAATGGCACAAATTCCACCACACGTTTCCTTGAAACTTCTTCAGGGGGTATAATCATGCAATCCCAAGCCAATTCTATATTAAAAACATCAACACAGGGATATCAGTCAGAATCTATATGCTCTTATGTATGACTGAATACTTGTACTAGCAATAGGTCAAAGACAATAAGAGAGCATAGTTTCTTAATATGGGGCCACCACTGTAGGCACACCCATAAGGAGAGCCAATCCCTGGCTGCGTGAACACCATAGTCATCTATGTATAAGGATACCAGCCCAATTGTTAATCATCATATCCAGCAAGGTAAGTATATAAATAATGAAAAGGGGAAAAGGAGAACCAGATATTGTGTTGGAACACAATAAGGGCTTGTTTCCACATACGCCGGGACCCTCTCCGCTAAGCGTATACACTTAGCGGGAACCCCAACGTAGCAGATACACTTACCTGCTCGGCGGAGGATCTGTCTTCACGGCGCCGGGCCACTCCGCTGCTGCAAGGCTCAACGTAGTCGAATACGTTGAGTCTTTGCACCGGCGGATGTGTAGACAGCCCATCCGCCGTGCAGGCAATGTCTATCTGCTATGTCGGGAGAGGGTCCCGACGTATGTGGAAACTAACCCTAAGTGTCTACTCATGTGATGCAAGGTACTGTGAACAGAGCATAAAGTATAAAAATCATAATCAAAACCAAGCAAACAACAAATGGTGAATGTGTACAAAAGAAGTTAAATCATTAAGAAAGTGTCCAAATTAAGATCAGTTTAGATGTGAAAAAGTGAATTAAGTGCAAAGTAAAGATCCACTATGTATTAATACAATAAATCTATTTTAATGTGACTCCCAAATAAACCTCTGCAAGGAAACCTTCCAATGTATTAAAACTGATCATTATACATCACACATCCCAGCTCTAAACAACGCAATTAAACCAAGCACATATTCCTGCAATGGTGATAACTGTCTATTCCCAAGCATCTATTGCCTCTCCTCATAGAAGCAAACAAACAGTGATGTTAACCTCCCTAGCGATATGCCCGAACCCAGTTCGGGCACAGGCACACTGCAATAATCGATACGCCCGAACTGGGTTCGGGCACATCGTGGGAGCTCACCTGCTCCGCCGCCATCGCCATCTTCGCCGTCCGTCGGCGGCTACTTCCGGGTCCCGGAGTGACGTGTGACGGCACGGAGGCGGGACCCGGTCTTAGAGAAAAAAAAAATTTTTTTTTCTTTTTTTAAATCTTTTTTTTTTTACTTTTGAACTGGATTAGAGAAATGTCTTTCTCTAATCCAGTTCAAAAGTGAATCCCGATAGCAGAAATGCTCGCGCTGAGCATTTATGCTATTGGGATCAATAGCATAAAGAGGTACAGAAATTTTTTTTTTTTCTGTACCTCTAAAGCCGCCATAGCGCTTCCATCTCTGGCCAATTTATGATCACCATGCGTATTCGGGGTGATCGCTTGGTGAATCAATCGCAAAATGAACGCGCCCACCTGAGCACCTGTTCGTACTCGCACAAAACTTTGATCGCCAGAGAACAAAACGTTTTTCTCTGGTCGATCGCCAGTACTTTGAATGGGACAAGGGTCCCCCATCCAAAGTATTGGTTGTCAAATCGTAATGGTGTATTTCGAACGATTGACCATGGCATGATGATGTCAGCATGCTGCGGCCGATTGTTCGATAAACGCCCGCCAAGCATAGCGTCTATGCTGGTTTAAAACCTACCTATTGTTACGCCCGAAGCCAAGTACTGGCGCAGTCTGATCTTGAACAAACTGCGCCCGTGCTGGAATCAGGTGCAACCGCTGGCTCCCCTGTGTGCCGCAGCAATTTCTACAAGCTGCAGGCCACACAGAGCCTTTCCGCGCCCCTCGGCGTCATCGGTGGACGCCGATGGGGGCGGAAAGGCACACACTGTAAATCCACGTTTTTGGTACAGAATCTGCACCTCAGTGAACCGCCAGGGAGGTTAATTGAACGAAATAAACAGAGCTAATTCATAAATTTTTACAAATGTTTTTAAAATTAATCAAATGTTCTTGTTGTATGATTTTTTCAAATTATTATAATATTTAGGGCTTCAAATTTTGTTACAGAATTAAAAATAACAAGATAATCTGCATCTCAAATTTAAAAAATAATCTGTGTTTTTCTATTCAACAAATGCTATGCTTTTTCGTATTTAACAATATTTTAACTTAAATTTTTTAATGTTCCAATTTGCGTAACATTTATACATCTCATCTATTCATAGGATTTAAATAGTAGGAAAAAAAGAAATTGGATTCTAAAGAATATATACAGTATCTTTTTCTCTACCAAATTTGGCAAGGACATAGAGGGAAGAAATTTCTTTACAATTTAATATGGCGCTTTAATGGAAACCAAAATTTACAAGTTACGAAGTACATTCCCACATGAGCAGAATTGTAAGTGAGTTGAAGAGAAAACACTTACGGTACTTAATATAAAAACAACTCCAATAAGTACCAGAATATCCAGTTTTGCGGATTAAAATTGTTAAGCATATTAGTTTTGTCAGTTCCACTAATATAAAGTCCTTCTTAAAATTATAAGTCAAGTATACAAGTACAGGGAGTGCAGAATTTTAGGCAATGTTAATTTTGACGCACATCATCCTCTTTAGTTCATGTTTGTCTTACTCCAAGCTTTTAGGTCGAAAGCCCTACTACCAATAAGCTATTAGTGATGTCATCTCTGTACTGAGAATGGGTGTGGTCTAATGACATCACCAACCACCCCTATGTAGGTGTGTAGGAAGGTGTGCATAATTATTGGCAACTTTTCCTTTCCTTTGGCAAAAATGGGTCAAAGAAGGACTTGACAGGCTTAGAAAAAGTCAAAAATAGTGAGATATCTTGCACAGGGTGCAGCACTCTTTAAAATTGCAAGCTTCTGACGTGATCATCGACCAAATCAAGCGTTTTTGTTTTCATTCAAAATATTCAACAGTGTCCGCAAGAAGCTGTGAACAACCAAGGCGCAAAATAACTGCCCATGAATGGAGAAAAGTCAGCGTGCAGGCTTCATAGATGCCAATTGCCACCAGTTTGGGCCATAGTCAGAGCTGCAACTCACTGGAGCGCCCAAACACAATGTGTGCAATACCCAGAGACAGAAAGGCTGTAAAGACGAACCACCACTGAACAAGACCCACACTGAAACATCAATACTGGCCAAAAATATCTCAAGACTGATTTTTCTAAGTTTATGGACTGATGAAATGCGAGTGAGTCTTGATGGGCCATATGGATGAGGCACGTGGCTTGGATTGGTAAAGGGCAAAATAGCTCCAGTCCTACCAGCAGGACAGCGCCAGCAAGGTGGAGGTGGAGTACTGGTTTGGGCTGGTCTCATCAAAGATGAGCTTGTGGGGGAGCTTGTGGGGCCTTTTCGGGTTGAGGATGAGTCAGCTCAACTCCCATCGCGCCTGCCAGTTTCTTGAAGAACCTTCTTCAAGCATTGTGTCAGGAGAAGTTTGCCTCCTTCAAGAAAACAAATGATTTTCAATGCAGGGCAATCTCCATCACAGCGTGTCCAATACTCCACAGCGTGGCTGCATGAAAGGGTATAAAGAAGAAAAACTAATGACAACAGGGCCTCCTTGTTCACCTGATCGGAACCCACATTGGAACCTGGTGGTCCCATCATCAATGTGTGATTGCAGGAAGGGAAAACATTACACTCTCTGAACATGTTCTGGGAGGCTGTGTGTTGCTGCTGCACTCAATTGTTGATGGGGAACAGATTAAACAACGGACAGAATCCATGATTGGCAGGCGTTTGAGTGTCCTTGCAAAAAATTGGCTATATTGGTCACTGATTTGTTTTTTGTTTTGTTTTTGATGTCAGAAATGTATATTGTGAATGTTGAGATGTTTAATTGGTTTACTGGTAAAAATAAATAATTGAAATGGGTATAAATTTTTTTTTTGTAGTTGCCTAATAATTAGCACAGTAATAGTCCACCTGCACACACAGATATCCCCCTCAAATAGCTAAAACTAAAAACAAACTAAAAACTACTTTCCAAAAATAGTCAGCTTTGATATTTTGGGAGTTTTTTTGGGTCATTGAGACATGGTTTGTTGTTCAATAATAAAATTATTCCTCAAAAATAACACTTGCCTAATAATTCTGCACTCCCTGTACATTAAGCTAATTTCCTAAGGCGTGTTTAGACTTGGCATAAACTTACATAAGCTTTTATGAATAATAATGGCATTACATTTATTTAAGACCAAATACATATAGTGTAATGGGTATAGTAGGGAACCCATTAAAATCACCAGTACCATAAGTTTTCCAAAGCACGTTTCTACCTCTGAAACAATTGTTTTAAAAAATGTAAATGACACAAATGATAAAAACATACAAAGCTTATGTTGATGGGTTTCGGCCATATCGTGGTTCCTCAGAAAAAAAATTACATTATTACACTGTTGAATACATGGATAAAGACATCAGTTTAAATTAACAAAATGGGTTCCAATGTACATCTATATTGAGTCATAATTTATCATATCATAAATCAATGTAATAGTTACTAATTTGCAGACTCAAGTCCTCCAAGTGGAAACAAAATAAATGCCTGGTTGCCAATATAAATAGAATGGGGGTAGTTGGAAGGATATACAGCTGACCTCTTGCCAACCTGACCAATCACAGCTCTTGGTTTAATGCTCAATTTCCATTATTTTTGTTGATTTATTTTGGAAAAAATGTATCAATTTTCAAATAATCCAATGGTATTGTGATAGATTTCTGTTTGATCAAACAGAATCTCCAGATAAATAGTAAATACATTAATTATAAAAATGCAAATGCAAACACCATATCTAAGTACGGGTAGCTACAATACATTACATTATCAATATATTCTTCAGTTAACATATACTTTAAATGCAAAAACATGTTGTCTACTCTGGGGGCTAGAAGAATTGCTCCCAGTCAGAAAATAAATCCAAGAATATAGACAATTATTGGCAATCTATGACACAAACTACATAAATGAAGTAGCGGCACTCACCACTTACCTAGTCTTTCCAATTAGATGTAAGGTTCTGTACATTAAGCTAATTTCCTTAGGCGTGTTTAGACTTGGTATAAACTCACATAAGCTTTTATGAACAATAATGGCATTCATTTATTTACAAGAACAAATACATATAGTGTAATGGATATAGTATGGAACCCATTAAAATCACCAGTATCATAAGTTTTCCAAAGCACGTTTCTCCATGTGAAACTAATCTTTTAAACGTTATTAAATTAATTGTAGACATGTACATCTATGTATACAAGGTCATAGTTATTAAAATTTGTAGAGACAAGGTATTGTGCTGAAGAAATGTATATCATAGATGTGAAAACCTTTGACTAGACTGTAGTAATAAGCCTCTGTAACAAGGCTTCAGCTAACCTCTTCCTAACATACGTTCATCCTTATTAAGAATATCCCGTTTGTATAGCATATACATTATACATCCAATCTCAAGGTATTAGTGTGGCCCTAATCAGGTTTTAAATTTTACCCAATGATGTTGATTTTTTCTTCAATCAACTGCCAATTCGATTTTTTGTTAGACGTCATTATCCAACATTGTTCGCTCATGTATAGAATGTAACATTAGATTTTTTTTTCGTCCATCCCGATATCGAATGAAAATACATTTGAAACAACAACGACAGATCAAAATTTACCAACATGTTCGATGACCTTTC
This sequence comes from Ptychadena robeensis, assembly GCA_036250615.1. Taxonomy (NCBI): domain Eukaryota; kingdom Metazoa; phylum Chordata; class Amphibia; order Anura; family Ptychadenidae; genus Ptychadena; species Ptychadena robeensis. Next base: position 7,398,298 of record CM070040.1, on the reverse strand, counting down.
GAACGATTTTTTGTTCGAGGTTGAACAAAATGTATCCATCTAACAAATTGGCCATTCTAGATTTTTGTTCAATCAACCAAAAAATAGTTCGTTCTTCGTTGATGGAACGAAAAAATCTACACGTGTAAACCCACCTTTACAGTACTTATCAATATTGATCATTAGAAATAAATGCTGTTAAAGACATGTTTTCATAGCATCAATGTCACGTGGTTTATAATGTACTGTATGTATTTAAAATGTGCACACAGCTTTGCTTTTTAAATAAAACCTGAACTAAACTTTAAGATTTCTTTGTCCTGTTCTACATGTCTAATACAATTGTATTACTCATTCATCGTCATCTCATCTTTATTTGCTGAGCTGTGGAGTGTGTTTAACCTCCCTAGCGCACTGCTGAGGTCCAGATTTCTGTACCAAAAGCACACCATAGACTTCAATGGAATTTTTTAATGTTGTAGGCCTGTAACTTCACAAAATATGTCCGTACAAGGGTCTAGTAGACATCCTGACATATAATAATGTTTGAAACACACAATTAGGCCAAAAAAAAATTATTACATAAAAAAATGATATATATAATAAAAGGTATCATTTGAATGATAAAATCTCTAAAATACTTATTTTGTATGAAAATTTTCAAAACAGTATGTTTTCATTCTTATGTTTTTTTTAAATATTCATAATAACATTTTTATTCAATTGGACATGTGTTATGTGTTTTTTTTTTTACTTTGAATTGGATGAAGGATGGAGTCTTTCGAACTACACTGGCTTTCAAAGCACTTCTGTGACCTGGAGGGTGTGTGCGTGAGGGATGGCACCCCTAGCACTTCTTTGCCCCCCTCTTCTTTTCCCCTGCCCTATGTGTCCATTTTGATAGATTTCATCTGCTGTATTTTTTTTAGGTATTCAAAAGACTTGCCTAATGTTGTGTTCTCCAATACTGTTGTCATTATCACCACCCCCCCCCCCCCCCCCCCATTTTATTTATATGTTTATTTTTTCTCTCTGTTCCTTTATTTGTTTTTTGCTGTTCTTTTGATACATTGTCGCGTGCATCTGAAATTGGGTGGGTGTTTATCTATATCTCATTATGATACCTGTGGTAAATAAACCCACCCCCTTCTGTTAATATAGTATAGTAGATGCTCGAATGTCTATTTTATGTTAAAACCTTTTATTGTCTGACTAAAACCTTCACTAAAATGTATTCGACAAAACTGCTTTTTTATATTGTTGGTTATCAGTAATAAAATTCTTTAGATTGGCAACCCTTACTATTAAAAGAGCGATTTCCCGGGGTATAAAAAGATACAGCCCTTGTTTATTTTGTTTTACAGTGTGTATGCGCTGGTGGTAGGGAGGAGGCTTGCTGGCAGCCAAAGAGCCACAACAAGGGGGCTGAAGAGCCACGGGGTCTGGTCTGGAAGGGGATTTTATACAATGGAGAACAAAAGTATGTTTCTTTGTATTGGCATGAACTAAATGCACTTGAATACTTTGTACCAGCAAAAGTACTCTGCCCTTTCACATAGTTCTTTAGTGCTGTGGACCAGCTAGGCCCAAGGAAATGCCCAGGACCCATAGATGAGAATTTTTTTGAGATTTTATTCATAACAGAAAAAGTAAAAAGTAAATGTCATAAACGTTGTCAAGTACATTCAAACAAGGTATGGTAAGCATAACACAGTAGTTAGAGGCACATACTTTGTAGAGTATATAATAGCATATATGGGGGAAAAAGTGTCCATGTGGAAATGTTATAGGATAATACTTGACTTAAAGAACAACAACCGAACACAATCAAAGGGGAAGGGGGAAAGGGACTACAGTAGTTGGGTGAATAAAGGAACCACAATATCTTGGTAATGACTGACGTGGACCCGAAGTGAGGGTTATCTGGTTATATGGTTATATTACTATATCAGTCATATCAGTCATATCACTAGCTGTCTCTCAGAGGAGCTCAGAATCTAATGGTAATTAAAGATGGTCGAATTTTTCGACTTGCTAATTTTGTGAGCTTATTGCAAAGCCTCTGAAAATGGTATTATCACCAAAATTGCTGGAGATGAAGAGAAGGGTTGGGGGGAATTGGGATTTTTTTTTTTGCTCTAGCACATGCGGTTTTTGCATAAATTAAGTTCAAAATTAAAGTTGAAATTCCGATTTTCGAAATTTTGACCTGACTTTGAACTTAATTTGTGCAAAAGCTATTTGTGTTAGAGACATGTTTTGTCGTGTACCCCCAACCCTTCTCTACATCTCCAGCAAGTTTGGTGTTGATACCAAGTTCAGCGGCTTTGCAAGTAACTCAAAATCGTCATCTCTAATGGTAATATGCAATAGAGGTAATAAAGCTTGAGCTTGGACATCATTTAAGAATTAGTAAAATGTGAAAAAGCATGTTTTCTAGATAAAAGCCTTATCCATATGCTTTAAAATAGGGGTGGACTCTATAGATAAGAGCCCGTTATCCATAGGTGTACCTGACTGTTATTGTGTGACCATTGTTCTAACCATTGTATGGCTGTAATTGCTGGTGCACAGGCACAGATCTGCACGTCCAAACACCAGCAACTGATGTGATGTTTTGTACACAACCTCTTTTTTGAATTTTTTTGAATTTTTATGTATTAAATATGATGCACAATTTTATTTTTTTTTGACTTTCAAAATTTTCCTTTATTTTCATGATGCACAATTAATAATTTATTTCGTATTCTGTCTAACTTTATAAGTGTGGCCTACAAAATCACCTTGCCCTTAGCTAACCCTAGGGGGGTAATTTGGGAACTGTGAGTACCACTGTACTTTCTCCTCCTGCACAATTTTTTTAATTAATAATTGGAATGTCGGCCACCATAACCAATAGAATGTAATTCATTTGTTATGCTCTAAAATAGCAAATTCACTCTTGGTCTTCTATGGCTTTTCAATAAATAAGGCCAATTACTATCTATATATTCAGCGCAAAAGGCTGCAAAAGGGGAGTCTTTGAAGGAAAAAAAGGCCTATTATAAACAGCAGACAGAACACTGCAGCAGTCAACATGTCTGTAAAAACTGAAAAGCAGTTTTACAGTTAAATATCCAGAATTCACAAATAAAATCAAAAATAAAACAAGAAACAGAGCAGACGGTGTATAAACTGTGTAAAGAATGCTTAATGAGACATTAAAAGACATACATGTTGGCCCATTTCCAAATAATGACACATACACTGAGAAGTTTGGGCATCATTTACTATGGTATCTATTCCTTCCTTATGTGTTTTATTTCTCTTGTTTGGGATGTTGCAAGCTTCAACAGTAACTTCAAGGGTAGTGCAAGCAGGCGTTAAACTGACAATTTGAAAAAAAGACTTAGGAGTTCTATTTTCAGTAGTGGTTTGCAACTGCTGTTGTAAAGTCTAAAAAATTCTCGAAGTGCCAATATGTGGTTATATATTCAATGCCATCCCTACTGTCAGGTTGTTACGCTGGCACTGTTATTTACACTGCCAGTTTGTTTGTTAATGGAATACATCTGGTGTACACATCTATGGAGGCACTGTGCATATATTTAGCTTTACAGTATGCAGGTCTGAATATTTGTAAATACATAAAAAATTATTTTTTAACTCATTTAATGAGATGCTGAAAATTCGAGATAAACTGCAGCGCAAGTAATCACAGTGCATCACTGTTTGCACATTTTGCCATGTTACAGCCTTATTCCAAAATAGATTAAAGCGGGTTTTAAAGTAAAACAAAAAAAACACACATACAGTGGCTTGCAAAAGTATTCCGCCCCCTTGAACTTTTCCACAATTTGTCACATTACAGCCACAAACATGAATCAATTTTATTGGAATTCCACGTGAAAGACCAATACAAAGTGGTGTACACGTGAGAAGTGGAAGGAAAATCATACATGATTCCAAACATTTTTTACAAATAAATAACTGCAAAGTAGGGTGTGCATAAATATTCAGCCCCCTTTGGTCTGAGTGCACTCAGTTGCCCATAGACATTGCCTGATGAGTGCTAATGACTAAATAGAGTGCACCGGTGTGTAATCTAATGTCAGTACAAATACAGCTGCTCTGTGACTGCCTCAGAGGCTCAGAGAGAATATAAGGTTTTCACACACTGTTGCTGTGAAAAATAAACTGTTGGAGCAATAATTAGAAAATGGAAGACATACAAGGCCACTGATAATCTCCCTCGATCTGAGACTTCACACAAGATCTCACCCCGTGGGGTCACAATGCTCACAAGAACTGTGAGCAAAAATCTCAGAATCACACAGGGGGACCTAGTGACCTGTAGAGAGCTGGGACCAAAGTAACAAAGGCAACCATCAGTAACACACTACTCCACCAGGGACTGCAGTGCCAGGCGTGTCCCCCTGTTTATGCCAGTACATGCCCTGGCCCATCTGAAGTTTGCTAGAGAGGATTTGGATGATCCAGAAAAGGATTGGGAGAATGTCATATGGTCAGATGAAACCAAAGAAGAAAACTCAACTAATATTGTTTGTAGGAGAAAGAATGCTGAGTTTCAGCCAAAGAACACCATACCTACTGTTAAGCATGAGGATAGGAACATCATGCTTTGCGGCTGTTTTCTGCAAAAGGGACCAGGATGACTGACCCCTGAAAAGGAAAGAAAGAATTGGGCCATGAATTGTGAGATTTTGAGTGAAAACCTCCTTCCATCAGCAAGGTCATTAAATATAAAACGTGGTTGTGTCTTTCAGCATGACAATGATCCCAAACACACTACCCGGGCAATGATGGAGTGCCTTCATTAGAAACATTTCAAGGTCGTGTAGTGGCCTAGCAAGTCTCCAGATCTCAACCCCATAGAAAACCTTTGGAGGAAGTTAAAAGTACATTTTGCCCAGCGACAGCCCCAAAACATTACTACTCTAGAGGAGGTCTGCATGGAGGATTGGGCCAAAACACCAGCAACAGTGTGGGACAAGTTTGTGAAGACTTAGGCTATGTCCTCACGGCGCTATCAGCTCTGTCGGCACCCCCTGTGCCTGTAGCACCGGATTTTCCTACAGCTTAGTGCAGTACACAAATATATAGTACACAAATATAATACTTAAAAAAATTTATACATCACAAAGGCATTCCTTAATGGATCACTGACCCATCCCTAATGCATGGGTTGCGTTTCTTGGATCTGTTAACACAGCCCATCCCAGCATAGTTTAGTCAAGGCTCCTGGATTCTTTCCCCCCATGTTCTGTCTCTCATAGTTGAGGTGACCTATGATGAAAATTACAGGCGTCTCTTGTCTTTTTAAGCAGGAGAACTTGCACAATTGGTGGCTGACTAAATACTTTTTTTCCCCACTGTAATTCATAATACATAAAGTGCATAAGTAGGGAATATATACAGTCTCATAATACAGCACCTAAAAAAGATTAATCACATATTGGAGCAGGACTTGTGCATATTTAGTACTTAACCCTCTGAGCGTTTGCCACGTGGCACGTTTTTTTTATAACCGCGCCACGGGCAAGGGTAGTAAACATAAGCCCGGCGTCACTGGAGACGCCGGACTTATGCTGACGAAAGGTGACGCCTCTCCATTTACATGGAGGTCTATGGTGCCGCCTACCCCCGCCCCCTTCGCGTCACCGGTGACGCGTTCGGGGGCGGACCCGGAAGCATCGGCATACATGCCGATGCTCCCGACCGCCGTCAGAAGATGGCGAGACCTCGGGCGCTCCTCGGGCTAACTGGGGCTGAGTTTGATGATGCATGAAACTCAGCCCGAGTTAATTCGGGGAGAACGCTCAGAAGGTTAAGCGTGATCAATCATACACGTTTTGCCTTTGTGGTGATAGTGTGATCAGGTGACTGGACCACTTTTGCCAGTCAGTTAAAGCAGTAGTACATAATAAGATAATGAATTAAATTAGGTTTTTAAATATATATATTTATATATATATACATATATTTGTTTGTCTATAGTAAAAAAAATGGGTTACTAAAGCAAAAAGAGTTTTTTTGGGTGTAACTATGTTTTAAAGTTTTTTGATTTTGAAATATAAATCTGGGAGGGCAAAATTTTAATGCAAATATATAGATCATAGGCTTATAAGTATTTAAATTAAGGTTTCTTGTCTTCTCAATTCGTCTCCCAGTTGTGCTCTGGCATGGACAAACACAAAGGATGCCTGCCAATACTCTGAGCGACAAGGTGCAGCGTGATGGCACTCCATCGCTCGTCTGTCACCCCCCACCCGCTCGTGTGTGGGGGCTTTTAAAGTTTTTCTTGGTGAAAATGGTTGCCAATGGGACCACAGTCCACAATGTGGTCCATGTCAGCAGTACTGATATCTCCATTACCCAATCTCTCCCAATTTTCAATTGATTCCTTTAAATTAATCGATTTATTTTAAATTGGAATGACTATTAAAGAAAATCAAATCGACTATCGAATTGCAAAATAATCGACCCATGTATGCACCATGTACTTTGTTTGCAAATAGGCTCGCTCATAGGATTAGGACATTTACCTCATAAATCCCCATGTATTATAAACACAACTCTCAGCTCGAGAGTTGTGTTTATAATACATGGGGATTCATGAGGTAAATGTCATTTAGCTGCACAGCCAGCTTCAATTCTCCCTCCCGCTCTCCCATTGGCTGAGATCCCCACACAAGCCTTCTTACTCCACAGGGCGGGTGTTTCTAAGCGCTGGTCCCCGCCCACAAAGTGACAGGCCCGCTCTCCCTGCGCACTGCGCCATGGGCCGAGCCGCGGCTCGCTCTCTCCGCGATGCACCCTGGGAGCTGTAGTTTAGAGCCCGTGAAGTCTGCGAGGCAGAACTCGAGCTTTGGACTACAACTTCCAGCGGTCTGTGCGGCTCTCTCGCGGCTCGGTGACCATGGCGCTGTATGAGTGAGGGAGAGCAGACCGGACACCGGAGACCGGAGACAATGGGCTCCAGGGTGAAGTAAGTGCCCGGGGGCTGGGTGCCTGACGTGTGCTGCCAGCTGCTCTCTGTGAAAGCAAAGGGGGCTGCACCCACATGGAGGAAGCTGTGCAGCTGCACACATGGAGTGCTGTGTTTATAGTGTGTTTAGAGGACATTTATCCTGGTGTAGGGTGACATACCTCTTCTTGGCCTGTCATGGAAGTACAGTCATGCAGTTTGCTCTCTGGGTTCTTGGGAGGTCTCTATCTTGTCACATAAAAATGTACCTACACCCCAAAACAAGGTTGTCCTATATTGATGCTCACCAGTCATTAGCTGTTTCTATGTTGCCTTTTTTACAATGTGTTTTTCACTAATAGTAAACACATGCTGCCCTGAGGGTGGTTACACTCCTTCACAGTATGGGAGGAGGGGAAATGTTGCCACCCTTACACATCAACACTTCCAGCTCATGGAGAGGCGACTTTAACATAACACTAATAGATTGACTTTAGTGACTAGCAAAGGCGGTCAACTATTTCAGACCAATCAAACTCCTTCAAGTTACTTATGCGATAAAGGATTTTGTCCTATAAATAAAAGCCGATTGTGGTTCGCCATCCCTTACTGATTGGTGAGACTCCATCCTCCTACTGTCATTTCTGTAGTGATAGGTTAAAGCAGTGGTTCCCAAACTGGGGGGTGCGGGCCCTCATTCATAACCTGTGTTTGAATGGGGGGGGGGGGGGGGGGGGTTGCTCAATAATGTTCCTAAATAGAAAAGGGGGGCCCTGCAAGGAAAGTTTGGGAACCACTGGGTTAAAGGACATGGGCTTAGGGTTTTCATTAAATGTTTTGCCTCTAGTGTGTCATTAAAAAATGACAGGCAAAACCTGTGCAAGGAACTACAGTGAGTCCAGTTGTTTTACAATGAGCTGCGTGAAGAACATCCTTCAGTAACTTTTTGATTAGTCTGTGAAAGGAAGCTGAAACAAAAAAAATGTGTGGCAGGATCAACAGGTGATACAACTGTGTTGGGGGAGTGGAGTGGCATAGTCTTAATGTAGAGTGGATATAAAAAGTCCACGCTCCCCTGGTGAAATGTCAGGTTTCTGTGCTGTACATGAGACATGAACAGGGGTGCACATACCATTTTTAGTGAGCTCCTCAGGTGAGTACCAGGTGATGGTGTTTGGTACTCACCTCATATGCAGGGTGGTCTTCCTCACACTCTGCATCAGCCTCCTGCATGGTAGATTCTGCTGCAGATGGACCCCCCTGTTCCTGATTGATCCTGCGATTAGCAGCCTCCATCCACAGGTCACCAGCTGGCTTTAGGTCACAGGTAACGCTCACTGTACAACTCTATTTGAACCCCCAGATCTTATACCTCAGTTGTGTGACCCTGACATTTTCTGGCTTAGGAGCCTACCCCTGAGACTGCCTGCAGTCCAAATGTCATCCTTTCATAGTCATATTCCAGCTGTCACACAGTGCTTTTCTCTTTTCTTTTACTCTTACATATGTCTACTCTGACTTTCACTCCCCAGATCTCCAACACCCTTAGAAGTCCAATCTATTTTGGGGGGGGATTATTAATTAACATTCCTAATTTCACACATAAATTGTATACATGTAACATTTAGCTGCGGCCGCCCAGACACGGAGCACCTCCAAGTTGTTAGTACGCATATGAGCTGTGTAACAATAATGCAGGGACGTAGAGCTAGTTTTTGGCCCCTTTTGAGTACCAGAGTTTTCCACCTTTCATGTGACCTATACACTGTACCACTCAAATGACAAACAAACTGAAATCTTTCAGGTGGAAGGAAGAAAAGTATAAAAATAAACTAAAGTGGTTGTATAAAGCTGGCCACACACCTTTAGATCTCTCTGTCAGATATCCTTTAAATCTGCCAACAACTTTGTAGTGCCGGGTCCTCTGCGATTGAAGACAGGTAGACGTGATGGTTTAGAAAGTCCCTCATATTACATGGTTTTGTTAAAACAACAGGAGATCTAAAGGAAATCTGACAGAGAAATGTAAAGGTGTATAGGGGTCCTAAAGCAGGGTACAGACGTGGAGTTATGGGTCAAATCGATGGCCATTTCGTTAGCGCTCACGGCCATCTACCTGGCCCATATAATCTGCCCCCATCACTGTTTTCGAGCGGGACAAATCAATCCCGCTTGAAAACAGCCTTATCGGACATGACTAAATACGGCTAATATGGCTGATGTCTGATGCTTTGCCTGGGTCTCCAGGCAAAGCTCGGCTGAGGAGGAGGAGCTGGGGAGTGACAGTTCTGCTCTCCCCGGCCTCTCCGATATCTGACAGCGGTGCGATGACGTCATCATGCTGCTGCAGAATACATCGGACGGCTTGAATATCGAGCAGTCTGTACCCTGCTTAAGAGTGCACACCCTTAAACTAATACTTTGTTGAATCACCTTTTGATGTTATTACAGGACTCAGTCTTTTTGTGTATGAGTCTATCAGTATGGCACATGGGTATAAGTCTATCTGTCAGATTGCAAGGGCATCTCCTGTGCACAGTCCTCTTCCGATCACCCCACAGATTTTCAATTGGATTCTGGCTTGGCTATTGCAAAATTTGAATTCTTAACTTCTGGTGAAGCCATTCCTTTGTTGATTTGGATGTATGCTTTGGGTCGTTGTCATGATGAAAGATGTTCAGCTTTCTTGCAGAAGCCTGAAGGTTTTGTGGCAATATTGACTGGTATTTGGAACTGTTCATAATTCCCTCTATCTTGACTAAGGCCCCAGTTCCAGCTGAAGAAAAACAGCTCCAAACATGATGCTGCCACCACCATGCTTCACTGTGGGTATGTGCTTATGCAACCACATTATTTTAGTTTTATATTTTTTCTTCCCTAAACTTAAGATTTCAGTTTGTTTTTTAATTGAGTTGTACAGTTTTTAGGTCACATTAAAGGTGAAATTATTTATCTTTGTCATATTTTTGTACAGCACAGGAACCTGTCATTTTACCGTTTAGACTTTTTATATCCACTGTAACTGCATCATGATCATGATGGATATCCTTGGTATGTACAAACCCTAAAATAGCCAGTAAACTATGACTAACGTCTACTAGCTATACCATGACCTCCATGGATGAGAACTGTCCAACATATAATTGGGGGGGGGGGCTTATGATTTTAGAAGTCCTCTCCTTCTAAATCAACTTTGTTGGTCTACCTTTCTCATTCACATCCAAGCAATGCTGCAGTGTTCTGGTCAAGTGGCCAGTTATTAGGCCCAAGCAATGTTACATGATATAAAGCAAGGTGTCAAATCTGGCCCACAGTGTAGTAATCTTGGTCCGTACGACGATTTTTATTAAAGAAATGAATGGCAGATATGTCTTTTATTTGACATTTTGATTTCACACGTGTTCACATATTCTGCTTTGCTTGTTCCAGATTCAACGTCTAAGCAAAACATAGGTTCATTCTTTTCAATTGCAGAATATTTTTCAATAAGGATCAAGGTTGGCCCACAACTTTAGCCCCCCATACACCTTTAGATCACTCCATACACCTTAAGATCACTCCATACACCTTAAGATCACTCCATACACCTTTAGATCACTCCATACAATTTCCATTAGATCCACCAATAACTGTAGCTCCGAGTCCTCCCTGATACAATACATAGTGATCGGAAGGTATATATCACTGCTATGTAGTGCCGGCTGAATAGAATACATAGTGACTTGGAAGGTATATATCACTTGCTATGTAGTGTGCCGGGTCCTCCCTGATTCAATACATAGTGATCGAAGGGTCCCTTTATCACATGCTATGTAGTGCCGGGTCCTCCCTGATAGACTACATAGTGATTGGAAGGTATACATCATTGCATGTAGTGCCGCGGTCCTCCCTTGATAGAATACATAGTGATTGAAAGGTATATATCACTGCTATGTAGTTCTGGGTCCTCCCTGATACAATACATAGTTATGAAAGGTATATATCCAATGCTAGGTAGTGCTGGGCCTTCCCTGATAGAATACATAGTGATCGGAAGGTAATATCAGTGCTATGTAGTTGCCCGGGTCCTCCCTGATAGACTACAAGTGATTCGGGAAGGTATATATCATTGCTATGTAGTGCCGGGTCCTCCTATAGAATACATAGGGATTGAAAGGTATATATCACTGCTATGTAGTGCCGGTTCCTCCCTGATCAATAACATAGTGATCGGAAGGTATATAATATCAGTGCTATGTAAGTGCCGGGTCCTCCCTGATAGACTACATAGTGATTGGAGGTATATACATTTGGCTATGTGTGCCGGGTCCTCCCTGATAAGAATACACATAGTTGATTGACAGGTATATATCACTGCTATGTAGTGCTGGGTCCCTCCCTGAACCCGTACATGTGAATTTTGAAAGGTATATATATCCCTGCTATGTAGTGCTTGGTTCCTCCCTGATAGAATAACATATTGATTGGAAGGTATTATAACTGCTATGTAGCAGGGCTGTGGAGTCGGTCCGATATAATTCTCCGACGACTCAGTTTTCAGATCTCTTCCGACTCCTCGACTCCGACTCCTCTGTATGAATATGATGCTAATGTATTGTATCCATACATTGAAGAAAGGAAGGCGACATACATTAACCACAAGAACTACTGCCAGGAAACCAACACTGTAATGCCAATTAAAGCAGAGAAAGGGAGTTAGGCAGAAGATGCTGCTACTTTTCCTTAAGCTAGGCAACCACGCTGTGATTGCACTCGGGGATCAATTGAACGAATCATGTGCCACCACATGGGCACATTGATTCCTGTTCAATAAGGGACCCCTTCTTCCCTCAGCTTGAAGTGTGTGATTTACAACACGCCACACGTGGAGAAGAAGCCTGTCTCACACAGCTTTCAAGTGAGGAGTGCTGCTCCGGTCCCCTTCACACTGACAGCCGACGGCTGTGGAGGAGGCAGAGCCGAGCTGTTTTAAAAACTTTCCATGAAACCTCATGTCTCCATGCAAAGTATTGGAGATTGAACGGGGTCTTTTCAACATGTTTGGAACCCTGTTCAATCAAGTTTCTTCTTCGACCGGCTTTATTTGATCCCGCCCGAAGGAAGGCACACACACGGTGGGTTTTGTAAACAGATTAGAGTACAATCAATCACCGTGAGCGCGCAAGTTAATATCGATTGTACTCAAAGCTCTGTTTACACGAACACAAGCCTTGCAACACACTGGTAGATCTGTAACAGATTCTGAGTACAATCGATTAACTTGCGCGCTCCACGTTGATGATTGTACCTAATCTGTTCCTTCAAACCTACCCGTGTGTGCCTTTCCTTCTTCGAGGCCGGCCTTTATTGATCCCTCCCGAAGGAAGGCACACACGGGTAGGTTTGTAAAAAACAGATTAGGTACAAGCTCACCGGGAGCGCGCAAGTTTAATCGATTGTACTCAATCTTGTTACAGACTACCCGTGTGTGCCAAGCTTTTAGTGTTTCTGACTTCTGCTGGAAAGAGATAGGGCATTGGAAGGCTTCCAAGAGAGGAGGTGCGAGGGGCACGTCAACACATGATTCATGATTTCCCTTGAATCCCATAGTCATGTGTAAAGTTGAAGCTAACAATCTAAGTCTTTTCTCGCCTCAGCCTGAATACAGCGGTTTTTCAAATTTCTTTAACGGTTCAGGTCTTGAACTATTGTGACTCCATTCCCCCTTCACCTATACAAGCGGCTCTAGTCCTGGCAACAAACCGTTGTACTTCCTTCATCAGCGAAGTAAAGAAAGGAAGGCCGCCATACATCCACCGAGCGGCGGCTGAATTTTGCTGCCGACCGAGGTGTGTGATTGTATGCCGATCGGGGGTGCCCACATGGGTGCACATATCGCTGACGCCCCACATCTTCAGCCGCCAGAGAACGGACATGTCTTATAATCCCTGGCCGATGCTGTTAGTCCTCAATGAGACGTGCGTCTTGCTGTCATCTCTTGAGAGCAGCGTGATGACCTCAATCACTGTGCACCTAGAGTCTCTCTGAGCTGGTCCTGTCGGCCCCCACTCTGTACGTTTGTGGAGGCCTTTTATAGGCTAGGGTCACAGTGCCTGTAATGTTATGCTCTTCTGCATGCACTTATTCTTATAGCATAGAATCCTTATTGCATTATGACTGTTTTTAATCCTGCGACATTTGAAGTAATGGGTTTTTTTATATTACACAAAATTTTTTTTTATTCCCATTTAAATTGTCGAGTCGTTCAATTTTTGTGCCGACTCCAGGGACCCAAAATGTCTCCGACTCCGACTGTCCGACTACACAGCCCCTGCTATGTAAGTCTGTCCTCCCTCCATAGAACGACACACAGTGAGTGGAACGGTATAATCACGCTATGTAGTGCCGGGTCCTCCCGAAGAAGAGATATGATTGGAAGGTATATATGGACTGCTAGTGTGTGCCAGGTCCTCCTGAAGAATACATAGTAATTGGGAAGGGGTATAATCACTGCTCATGTACGGCCGGTTTCCTCCCTGATAGAATCATGATTAATTTGGAATGTATATATCACTGCTAGTAGTGGCCGGGGCCTCCCTGATAGAATACTAGGATTGGAAGGTAATATGACTGCTAGGTAGTGCCGGGTCCTCCCTGAGAGAATACATAGAAATTGGAAATGTATATATCCTGCTATGTAGTGCCTTCCGTCCTCCCTGAGAGAAATACATAGTAATTGAAGGTAATAGATCACTGCTAGTAGTGCGTGGTCCTCCCTGATATAATACATGTGATTGCAAGGTATATATCACTGCTATGTAGTGCTAGGTCCTCCCTGATCGAATACATAGGAATTGGACGGTATTATCCCTGCTATGTATTGCCGGGTCCTCGCCTGAGAAATACATCGTGATTGGAGGTAGATATTACTGCTTATGTAGTTCCGGTCCCCTCCCCCTTGATAAATACATAGATGATTGGAAGGTATATCTGCACTGCTATGTGGCCGGGTCCTCCCTGATAGAATACATAGTGATGGAAGTTTTTTTTTATCTATCACGGCACTCCGGCTATGTACGTTGCCCGGGTCCTCCCTGATAGAAAATACATAGTGATTGGAAGGTATATATCACTGCTATGGTAGTGCCGGGCCCCCTGATCATATACTAGTGATGGAAGGTATAATATCACTGCTAGTAGTGCCCGGGTCCCTCTCCGATAGAATACATACGTGATGGAAGGTATACTTAATCATGCTATGTAGTGCTGGGTCCTCTCTGATAGAATACACAGTCATTGGAGGGTTTAGAAAGCTCCTCATATTACATGGTTTTGGTAGAGGAAAAGCTGTTTGTACAGAAATCATTCGATTTCTACAGCTCCCCTGAAACTTCATGTGTGCATACTGCCTTATTTCGATGGCTCTTAGTGGTTCAGAGAGTGTCTATTACACTGACATTGATACGTTGCCTTCTGTATCTGTGTCACTTGTATTATGTGTAACTCATAGCTGTCAACAAAAGAAACAAAAAAACAAACTTTTGATCAGCTGTAAAACAGCCTGTTTATTTTCAATTAATTGAATGCTTAAAAAAATATTTTGTCTCACTCCCATTTCTTCTTGTTGCATGTTGAAGCTTTACTTGGAACCTTGATGTAAAATACGATTCTTTGCCATTTTTTAAGTGGTCTTAAACTTTTGATCAGGACTTTGTATTAACTGAGTGGCCTTTTACTACTATTGACAACAACTACTTTGACTCTTTAACCCTCCTGCCGCTCCTGAGACGGCTCTATCTCTCCATCCAGCACGCGCTGACTCAGTATAGCAATGGACGAGATGGAGCCGTCAGGTCAGAAGATCAGATCCCTGGCAGCACAGATTCACTATTCTGTGCTGCTATGTTGCTTCGATCTGTAGGAGAAGCTGGAGGAGGAGAGCGGACCCCTCTCTCTCCCCCCGCCCCCCCCCCCGTGACGTGATGACGTCACATAAATAGAATAACATAAATATGAATACATACTAGTTTGAAATCTATCATACAAAATAAGTATTTTAGAGATTTTATCATTCAGATATAACCAGGGCTGTGGAGTTGGTCGAAAAATTTCCAGACTCCGACTCCTCAGTTTCAGATTCTTCCGACTCCTCTCTATGTAATATGCTAATGTATTGTATCCATCCATTGAAGGAAAGGAAGGCGACATACACTAACCACAGAACTACTGGCCAGGAAACCAACACTGGACTGTAATGGCCAAATAAAGCAGAGAAAGAGAGTTAGGCAGAAGATGCTGCTGCTTTTTCCCTAAGCTAGGCAGCACGCTGTCATTGATCGGGGATCAATTGAAAGGAAATCAATGTGCACCACATGGGCACATTGATTCCTGTTCAATGGGGACCCGTTATCCCCAGCTTGCAGTGTGTGATTTACAACACGCCACAAGCTGGGGAGAAGCAGCCTGTCTCATACAGCTGCCTCACTCACAGCTTCCGAGTGAGGAGTGCTGGCTCCGCCCCCTTCACACTGACAGCCGACGGCTGTGGAGGAGGCAGGAGCCGCAGCTGTTACAATACTTTCCATGAAGACTCATGTCTCCATACAAAGTATTGAAGATTGAACGGGGTCTTTTCAACATGTTGAAACCCCGTTCAATCAAGTTCCTTTTAGCCGGCTCTATTGATCCCGCCCGAAAGGAAGTCGCACACGGGTAGGTTTGTAAACAGATTAGAGTACAATCAATCACCGTGAGCGCGCAAGTTAATTGATTGTACTCAAATCTTATTACAGATCTACCCGTGTGAGCCAAGCTTTAGTGTTCTGATCTTCTGCTGAAGATAGGGCAGTGGAAGGCTCCAAGAAGAGGCAGAATGAAGGGGCACTTCAAACATGATTCATGATTTCCCTGGAATCCCATAGTCATGTGTAAAGTTGAAGCTAACAATCTAAGTATTTGTCGCCTCAGCTGCTTTACAGCTTCAGTCTTGAACTATTGGTGATCCATTCCCTTCACTTATACAAGCGTCTCTAGTCCGGCAACAAACATTTACTTCATTATCAGCGAGAGTTAAGGCCGCCATACAGGCACCGAGCGACGACCGATTTTGCCGCCGACCGATGGGCGTGCACACTCGCCGATCAGGGGTTCCCACATGGGGTGACAGATCGCTGACGCCCCACAGCTCGGCTGGCCAGAGAACGGACATG
>CM070040.1:7342815-7360234 GCA_036250615.1 Ptychadena robeensis | reverse complement strand
GAAGGTATATATCACTGCTATGTAGTGCCAGGTCCTCCCTCATAGAATACATAGTGATTGCAAGGTATATATCACTGCTGTGTAGTGTCAGGTCCTCCTTGATAGAATACATAGTGATTGGAAGGTATAAATCACTGCTATGTAGTGCCGGGTCCTCCCTGATAGAATACATAGTGATAGGAAGGGTTAGAAAGCTCATATTACATGGTTTTGGCAGAAGAAAAGTTGATTGTACCAAAATTGTATGGTAAGATTGTAAGGTGTATGGGGGGAAAATATACAAACTCCTTGCAGATAGTGTTTATGTGAACTCTGTGGGTGTGACTGTGTTCTTAGCCGTAAACATAAAGTATTTAACAGGCCGGCAGCAAAGATATCTGTGTTTCTTGTAAAGCAAACCAATAATAACCGTAAGTTATGGTCTGTCGGCCCCCACTTGCTACATGTGTGGGGTCCGACAGACCAGACATGATGTCATCACACTGCACTCCGTCGCTTTAAAGTATCGAACTTTGTGTACCAACTGTTAGTTTGAACGGAGACATATCTGTTCTCTGGCCGACCAAGCTTTGTGGCCACAGGGATCTGCGGACGATTTTGCCGACGGCCGCGAGCAGGCACACACATCGGTAGACCAAAAAATAGTTTGCGGCTCGATACATGTATGGGGGCCTTTACTTTTTTGCCACACTTCCAGGTTGAGCACCCCCAAATGTCTTTTTCTGCTGTTCTGTAGCACACTTTGTGTTGTTTGGTCATTTGACATCACAGGTTTTTATACTTATCCAATAGGGAGCAGTACCAAATTCTGTATAAATGATATAACAGGCCTGCAGCAACGATACCTGTGTTTCGTGTAAAGCAAAGCAATAAGAACCCTGCTTTTTGCAAGATTCCAGCTTGACCACCCCCAAATGTTTTCCTTTGCTGTTCTGCTTAAACAATTGTTATCTTAATTATAAGAAACATTGTGTAATTTGGTCATTTGGCATTACAGGTTTTCATACGTATCCTGTAGTGAACAGTACCAAATTCTGCGGGGTAGGTTGGTTCTGATAGCAGTGTAGCTTGTTCAGGGTCGATAAAAATCAATGGGGTTTTTTATTAATTTAAAAAATCTGATTTTTTTTATTTAAATCGGTTTTATTTTCTTTAATTTTTTTTTACCATCCAAAGGTTATTCCATCATGAAATAAAGATTCCTTTTTTTTAATTATATAGAATAAGGCTGTATATGTTACATTTTTTGGTAAATGAATTCCATGAATCCAGTCAGAATGTCATGCTCTTCCAGAGGTTTGTGTCAGATTATTGGGCAGTTTCTCTGCCTATAAGATATTATCACAGATGCTTGGTTTACTTTTGCAGTCCTCAAAACTGAATTTGACTCGGCAGAGATCACATGCCTCTTCTTCACAGCAAAAATTTTATAACATGAACAGAGTTGAGAAGAAAACCTTAATCCTATTATTTTACAAACCTATGAATACAGAATCACCGCCTTCAGTGCTAAGTTTCAAGAAGTTCAGTGAAAAGAAACAATATTTTATTATTTGGAGTGAATAGATCTGCACAAGAAGAAAGTGAAACGAAGTGTGAGGAGGGAGGGGCAATCTATTTAAATTGTTATTATTAAGGTAATTATTATTTTTCTCCTTCCTAAGTAAAACAGAAAAGTCCAAATATGAATGATTAACCTAAACTGGGGATAAAAAACTAATATGAAAAGTTGTTATTCTAAATATCTTCATCTACTTGTATATTACCGTTATACCGGCAAGAATGATTCTTTATGTGGAAAACTATGATTTCAATCGAGCCTTACTGACTAGTGATTTCTAATCAGTGAATCAAATCAGTTTGTTTTTTTTCCCAAATATTATTGCTTGAGTACACCTTCCTTACCTCATCTATTCATTGGCAACCAGACAAGCTAGGAATCATCTTAACTAGGCACCATCTTGTCCAGCACTGCTACTATAGCACTGAACGAGATGGTGCCGTCCAGTACACATCGGGGCTCCGGCAGCACATACTTACAGTTTTGCGCTGTCCCGGTGTCCCCGATGTAACATGCTGGCTGGATCCACCGACTCTTCTCCCCCCCCCCCCCCACTCCAAGTGACGTGATGATGTCACATCGGGGAGGCGGCGGAAAATTTGAAAGTAAATTGCACGAAAGCAGTTTTCTATGTAGAAATCTGCTTTCAATGTGCATCTAAGTAAAAAAAAATTGCCAAAATAAAAGTCTCTGGTGCCCCAGATGTGATCATTAGCAGTAACCCTCTCTTCCCTGGTGTGATTTTACCACATCCATCACACCAGGTTAGAGAGGGTTAACTGCAAATGGGCACCAGAGAATTTATTTGGGTGAGATTTAGTACATAGCAGCAAAGCTTTTTGCCCTGATTTTTGTGTTTTCTCATTAATTTTATATAAAATTTTTTTTTTTACATAATTGTTTGTTTCCAACATTATTATATTCAGGATGTCTATTAGACCCTTGTACGGACATATTTTGGGAAGTTACAGGCCTACAACATAAAGAAAAATTTACCATTGAAGTCTATGGTGCGCTTTTGGTACAGAAATCTGGACCTCAGCAGTGCGCTAGGGAGGTTAATGTATGCCTCCAGTCTATATTTCCGTTTGCATCCACTTTATAAAAGAAAAGGCCTTGACTACTAATCATGTGTGCATTAAATATCTGATATTTGATTGTTGACATTGCTTTGAAAATTAAACCATCCATGAAACAGACATTGTTGCTGTATTTCTTTGGAAATTACACCAGTCATGAAGGGGTTATTTAGGAGCATCATGTCATTGATGTTGTGCTGGGGATTAGTAAGGAAAATGCAGTCTATTTGTCAAGACAAAACTTGTAAAAGGTCCTTTCATAAACTCCACCACACGTTTTACCCCTTCCCTTCAAAACACCCTGCTTTGTTAAGAGGAGAGATGACTCTCTTCCAGCAAAATCTATTAACTCCAGGGCAGTTCATCATTGTTTAATGGCACAGAACCCTATTTGCATGTCAAAGACTTGTGCTTCCCATAATCGTGTTCCTTCTAGAGTCTGGGAGAAGTAGAAGTACTTCCGTCTTTACTCTAGGAGTTAGTTTATGTGCTGAGGTTATTGAAGCCTGTGACCATCATAATGATTGGTTGTTGCTTAGCCTTATTGCTTGAATTAATTGACCCTTCTAACATTTTCTGGTTGAGTCACTTCTCAGAAGCTTGTGCATTATGGAGACTATAGTCATTTAATTAGTTGATAGTAGTTCTTAACCTTTTTTTATGCAAAAATTTAAGCTCAGAAGTTAAGAGATAAGATTACTTTGGGCTTAAGGTAGGAATACACATATAGATTTTTGCTCAATCGACGATAGATTCGATCAGGATGTTTTGATATTTTGATCCACTATCGATTGTGACTATATCGAATGTATACTGTAAAATAGCGTGTTCGTTATACATACATTTCTATACCATGTGATACCTTATAAAACACAGAAAATAATGATTTTTGAGTAATTTCTTACATATACACTGTATTTTCGTTTTACCGAATGAAATTTTGTTAGATTTTTGGACAAGAAATTGCTTTATTAAAATTTATTAGATTAAACAAAAATGATCGAATGAAACGACGTACGATTTACATTCGTTTTTGACAAGACAGATGAAAATTTACCAACATGTCCGATCAGCTTTCGAAAGATTTTTTTGTTCGATATCGTTCCCTTTTGTTCAAATGTTGGTCAAATGAAACCTTTGTTTAGTTTTAGATTTTTGTTCCAACGATTAAAAATCTATCTTTTTGGACCTATTGAACGAAAAAATCGACCCGTGTATTCCCACCTTTTAGAGAAGGCTTCTAAGGGTCACCATACACCTTAAGATTTCTCTGTCAGATTTCCTTTGGATCTCCTTTTTGTTTTACCAAAACCATGTAATATGAGGGACTTTCTAAATCATCAAGTACCTGTGTTCAATCGCAGAGGACCCGGCACTACATAGTTGTTGGTAGATCTAAAGGATATCTGACAGAGAGATCTAAAGGTGTATGGGCACCCTATGGTTTAAAGTTGGGAATACGTGGGTCAATGTTTTCGTTCTATAGATTAAAAAAGATAGATTTTTAATCATTGGAATGTAAATCTAAAACCGAACAATGGTTTCGTTCGACCAACATTGAACAAAAGTGAAAGATATCGAACAAAAAATCATGTTGGACATGTAAATTGAACGTTCCATCGTTTAATTTGATAATTTTGGTTCAATCTAATACATTTGAATAAAGCTATTTCTTGAAAAACAAAATAAATAAAAAACTGAATTCCTGTACAGTCGCATGAAATTTCATTTGGTCGAGTGTATACATTTGATATATGCAAAAATCTATATGTGTATTCCTACCTTAACAGTTTCTACAAGCTGCTATGTCAAAAATTAAGGTAGGCATACACGGGCCGATTCCCTCCTGATCTTTCGTCCGATTGGTCAGCCGCAAGTCAAGTGCTCCCACCTGGTCAGATCGATCAGGATCCTGGCAGGATACCGACATGTTGGTAAATTCCAGGCCAATCCCATTACTTTTTCCCCATCCAAAGTTATGTCTGGCACACAAAGGGTGCCGGCCGAACCTCGATTTGAGGCAGAATCTGCCCCTGTATGGACGCCTTCTGCTAAATTTAATTCTAAAGAATGCTAATTACATCAAATACAAATTTATCCTTTTGAATTTAGTAGATTCTATTTTATGCTTAAACAAGCATCCAGATAAGTGCTATATTGTGGTGCAATTAGCTGAATACCTAAGATCAATACTCCTTCTAAAGGTACCCATACACTGGTCCATTCCCAAATGATCAATCGATGTGCACGCTTTAGTTCGGGAATCGGCCCACCTTGTTCGATCAATCCTGCTTGAAGCAATGTATCGAACATGTCAGTAAATCACTGTTCCACTCTGCACAGGGGAGGGTTGGGGTACAGCAGTGACCTGGCTACCAGACATCCTCAGGTCAGCAGCTGAACTAGATTCCAAACAATTCTGTAATGTATATCCTTTTCATTTAAAGGATTCTATAGATGTATTGTTTAAGCTGGCCATACACCTTTAGATCTTTCTGTCACATATCCTCTAGATCTACCAACAACTATGTAGTGCCGGGTCCTCTGCGATTGAACACAGGTAGACTTGATGGATTAGAAAGTCCCTCATGTTACATGGTTTTGGTAAAACAAAAGAAGATTTAAATGAAATCTGACAGAGAAATCTAAAGGTGTATGGGGACCCTAAGCTGTCAGATATCCTTTAGATCTACCAACAACTATGTGCCGGGTACTCTGCGATTGAACACAGGTAGACTTGATGGTTTAGAAAGTCCCTCATATTACATAGTTTTGGTAAAACACCATGAGATTTAAATCTAAAGCTATATGGGGGCCCTAAGGGCAGAACCGCCGCCGCTAAGAACCGCATTCACCCCTATGGCCGCGGTCAGTGCTGGGCGGCCACGGAATCATGCGGACAGGGGAATAGCCCATTGAAAAGAATGGGCGCGGATGTATCCGCGCCGTGCACAACCGCGGGCTTCCGCTTCTAGTGGAAACAAGCCCTTAAGGTCCCCACCCATGCAACGAGTGAGGACCAACAGATGAGCAGTGAAGTGCTCACAGCATCCGCGGGCACCCTTTGTGTGCTGGCTGTTAGTTTGGACGGGGACGCAGGTTTCCATTCAAACTAATGGCATCGTCCAGAGATTTACGGACATGTCCATTCTCTGGCCGACCAAGCTTTGAATGACGGGGATCTGTCACCCCATGTGGGGAACCGCGATCCGCAGCCAATTTTGCCGACGGCCCCGAGCGCGCATGCACATTGGTCAGCGGCAAAATCGGCAGCGGCTCGTTACGTGTGTGGGGACCTTTAGAGTTTGTTGCCAATTGTTTTGCCAATATCCAGGTAGAATAGTTTATGTATACCTTAACACATAGAGAGAGTTTGGAGTTCAAGTGATAGCGTTTATTGGCTAACTGAAGTCATTAGAGAAGCAAGCTTTCGGGATATCGCAGATCCCTTCTTCAGGCTAAAGAAGGGATCTGCGATATCCCGAAAGCTTGCTTCTCTAATGACTTCAGTTAGCCAATAAACAGTATCACTTGAACTCCAAACTCTCTCTATTTATCGATAGCTAACACGGTACAACACTCTACTATACCTTAACACCAAAGGCTCGGCTCGAAAATATTCAGATGTTGTTTTAGAATCGGGTCAGCAGCAGCCAAATTAAAGTTAAAGCAGTTCTTTGATATATTTCCTATTATAAGCTGCAAATATTTTGTCTTATACCTCCCCCTGCCTTTAACCTGACAGTGACAGGAGCAGTGAAAAATATTACACCAGTTACAATTTAATACATTTACAATATTAGTAATAATACATCTGTATTCTTTTATATATTGGGTTCATCTTAAAATAGATGTTTCCCCACAGGAGCATTGTAAACACAACACACTTTTTAGAAAACACAGAACTGAGGTTGAGTGAGTTGTTTTGCTGTTGACAGTTTGTTTCTCCTGGAAGATTCTTTCCCATGATAAACGTGCAGCTTTTTTATTCCTGCACTCCAGGGAACGCTTGTTCCACTTGGCTACTCGTCTTACAAAACAGGCAAGGGACAGAGGGAAAGCTGCATAGATGAACATGTGACAAATAGCAGCCATACTTCTAGTTTATTCTTCATGGCCTACTTGTTTCATTCAGCATACCTGTTATCTTGTCAAAAACAAACGTAATCATATCTGTTGCGATGATGCAATTCATTTTGCAAATCTCTCTGACCTGTCTAGCCGTTCATATTCATTTTCGTTCATTTCAAAAACAGCAGTTGGTCAATGGGTAGTTAAGCCCATCAACTTCATATTGAGCATGTGCAGTAACAAATTGTTTTATATACATACATATACATACGGTATTTTCCGGCGTATAAGATGACTTTTGCACACAAGAACATGTTCAAAAGTCGGGGGTCGTCTTATACGCCGGGGGGTGCAGGGGGCACTCCTGCTCTAGGGGGAGTACGTAGGTCTGCTCCCTGGATCCGTGCTCCCCGCACTGCACGCTGGTCAACAGAAGCAGAGGGAGAAGTTCTCTTCATCCCCCTCGCCCCTTTCTTCTCCTTCCCGATGTCTGTGAAAGTAGCTGGCTGCTACTGACAGCAAGTGTGCTCACTAGTGACATTGTGGCTGAAATTGGTATTGCAGGGAGATTGAGATTTAAGCTATTTTATTGGTAAATGTATACAATTTAGGTCAGTTGAATAACCGCAGGGAAACATTAATGACTATGAAAGGTTACAGTTAGGGGTGTCAAATTGAGAATGTAAATGACTAATCCCAAAAAATGATTGGACTTCTAAGGGTGTTGGAGATCTGTGGATATTTCTGGTAGCACCCCCCACCCCCACCCCCCGTCAACATATTCCTCCCATGGGGCCCGGACATTTTTGCTGTACCGGGCCCCATAATTTCTGACGGCAGCCCTGGGGTACAGTCAGCTCCCACAGTGTTCATTAGAATTTACAGTAAGTAAATTCCTTGTTGAGATCCAGCTGAACTGTCTTTGACTTTCATGTCACTTACATGTATAGAATGTCAGCTTCATTCAAAGTCATTCAGCATCACATGAAAGTGTTAAGCTGGGCACACACAGGTAGATTCCTGTGCAATCGACCGGCGATGAATCACAGCGTGGTGAGGTCACCACATTGATTGATTGTGAGTCATCGAACGATAATTAATTTGCACCACATGAGCACATCAATTCCTGTTAGATGGGAACCCTGTTTCCCCGTGGCACCCCGGGTCTCTGCTTCAGAGAGAGAGAGTCAGCCAGCCTGCGCACCCCCCCCCCGTCCCCTCGCACAGAGACTTGCTGGCCCTGCCCCCTTCACACTCCTGGGACTACAGCTACCTGATCACAACCTGTGTGCCCTTCAGATGGCAGCGCGGCCATAACTTTGAATGGAGACCCGCGGTCCCCATTCAAAGTAATGGATTTCGACTAAGGTTGTTGGAAACCCGTTTGGATGAGTCCCTTTCAGCAGGATCCGTTGATCCTGCTCAAAAGAACCGTGGATGGCTCAAATCTTGGAACAGATTAGAGCAGCATTGGATGCCGTGAGTGAGCACGGCACCCGATGTTGCTTGAATCTGTTTCTTCATCAAGCCATGTATGCCCGGCTTTACCTACGAGCCATAATATGCCTACATTGTAAAAAAGGTGCATAGACCAAATCTGATGATGTCATTGATTGTCATCATTTATTTTCCAAATGTTTATTAGCATGTTGATGAGGTAAACCTTTCCAGAATTGTCTTTGCATGAATCCCCTACAGTGTTCTCCCCAGAAATTTTTTTCAGCCGGGCGGCGCGATGTCATCACGCCGCCTGCACCGGTCCGGCGGCCTCTCTGATAGGCTGCCGGCCAGCGGCAGCACACAAGTCCTCTGACAGGCGGCGCCTCCCCATTCTTCAGGAGCGCGCCGCAGCCACGGAAAGACTCCGGCCCGCGGCTCCGGTAGTGTGCCGCGGGCCGGAGTCTTTCAGTGGCTGTGGCGCGCTCCTGAAGAATGGGAGGCGCCGCCTGTCAGGCTGCTCGCCGCTGAGGACTTGTGTTCCGGGCGGGGACCAAAATCTCCCGGGCGGGCCGCCCGGCCAATCTGCTCTGGGGAGAACATTGCCCTACACTAACTAACTTATTTATCTTACAGAGGAAACCTCTTTTAGGCTTCTGTCCATTCTTCATCCACAGCCATATTCATTCCTAACCTTTATGTTCGCTCGTCTCCTGTTGGAAAGACAGAACATACAATAGTATATTTGTATCTAAAGCCAACAGTTTTTTTTTGCCTAACTGGAGATATAAATGTTCATCTTCTGTCCCATAGACACAATAAGAAGTGAAAAGGATATCTCGCTAAACTAAGGGAAATCACTTCTTAGATATTGTCACCAGAATATGTATTTCTCATACTTAGCCCTATAATATCATTGTGTTGATTTGTACCAATACAACAATTTTTTATACAGTTTCCAAGATGCAATTCATCAGGTGTCAGTTACAAGGGCAGGAACAGGCCATATAGACAGGGGTGCACATACCTTTTTAGTGAGCTCCTCAGATGAGTACTAGGAGATGGTGTTTGGTGCTCACCCCATATGTAGGGTGGTCTTCCTCACTGTCTCCCTCATTGTCCTCTGTGTCAGCCTTCTGCATGGTAGATTCTGCTGCAGATGGACCTCCATGTTCCTGATTGAGCCTCCGATTAGCTATCTCCATCCCCAGTCACCAGCTGGCTTTGGGTCAAATGTAACACTCACAGTATAACACTGTTTGAACCCCCAGATTTCATACCTCAGTAGTACAACCCTAAAATTTTCTGGCTTAGTAACTAACCCCTGAGACCAAATATCAACCTTTCATAGTCATATTCCAGCTGTCACAAAGAGCTTTCCTCTTGCCAGATTTTACATATGCCTACTCTGACTTTCATCCCCCAGATATCCAACACCCTTAGCCTCCAAGTTTTTTGGGGGGGATTATTAATTTACATTCCCAATTTCACACCCTTAACTGCAACCTTTCATAGTTATTCATGTTTCCCTGCGGTTCTCCAAGTGACATAAATTGTATACATGTAACATTTAGGTGCGGCCGCCCAGACACGGAGCACCTCCAAGTTGTTAGTACGCAAATGAGCTGTGTAACAATAATGCCGGTACGCAGAGGTAGGTTTTTTTGCTCCTTTTGAGTACCAGAGTACCACTTATGTGCACCCCTGCATATAGCAACGGCACAGTTATGATTCTCATAATGGTCAAATGTTACTGCAACAAAAAACACCAAAACAAAAAAAAACTTCCAAGTCCATAGAAACTACATCTGTATCTACAGCCACTATGTCCCAGTGTGAAAAAACTGCAGAATGTAGTGTTCACACTATTAAATGAAGTATAAACCAGTTACATTTGGAGTTTCAACATGCTTTCTACATTAAGTTGTCTAGTCTTCAGCAGCCAAACTGTAAGGGTCCATGTTTTACCACCCTAGAATGTGCTACAAGGGCTCACAAAGGAGAAACATAGAGACTACGAATTCCTCCTCACAACTTCATAAGGGAACCCCTCTTTTTGAGTTGATTTATCTCTTCTTTTTCTTCTTCCAAGCCTGACATCCTCATCAAGTTCACAGTAGGCCTGCTTTGTTTGCTTTATGTTCAACGCTTGATAAGATTTTTTTCCCCTGCTATTGTTTTTTGAAGCAAGGACAAGACTTGCCAGAGTCTGGTGAGGATTTTGAAAAGCCACAATACGTTCATTGTCTGCCATTGAATAATTGTGGCTGCTTTTTTGTACAACCAGAACTGAGGCATTGGCTGTGAACGGATTCCTTCTTAGCGTGAAAGGGGGCTAATCCATGTAAATACAGAGGAAAAATAAAGCTATACAGAAAAAGGGAAAGACTGCTAAGCAGGAGGGCACAGGTCAGCAATTTAACCTTTAACCTAACAAATAAGAAGCATGAATTGGTTTACGATGGGGTGCTCCTGTGATCTGTCAGTTTTTCTATTGAGGATATGGCAAGTAGGGAAAACTGACAGGCACTGCCTTTTAACTGCATGTAAAAAACGTACAACTGTGTTCTTCTCTGCCGGAGTGTAAGAGCTAAAATTGAAGATGCCTTTAGTACTCCGTCCAGTTTTATTTGTGTTTGTCTTTTTTTTTTTGTTCCGTCTAATGAAATGTATTTTATCATAGCCTATCTGTGTTTAACAAAACAGAATAGATCTGAGTATGGAAGCTCATTAAATGAACCGCTGCATTTGTTCTTGGCTGTTAACCTCCCTAGCGCACCGCCTGTACCGCACCGTTTTTAAGTGTGGTACAGGCAATGGCAGCAGTGTACAAGGTACACTGCCTGCCATTTCCTCCCTCCCCCCTCCCCTCTCCACACAGCCAGTGTCATTCATGACACTGGCAGTGAGGTCTGGAGAGCAGAAGCCCTTCCATTAACATGGAGGTCTATGGCACTGCTCACCCTCGCCCCCTTGCGCGTCACCGCGACGCGATCAGTGAAGCCGCAGAACCCCGTAAATGCTGCGGCTGGAAGCAGCATCGCCATAGCTTTCCGGGGATATGCTGCTTTCATGGGAGCCCAGCTCATCCAGAGTTTGTTCTTCACACAAACTCTGGACGAGATGGGCTCGTGATGAACACTAAGGAGGTTAATTAAAACTTTGTAAACTTCAAAATGTCTATATGGTAAGGGATGAAAGTATTGAGCTACCGTGTTTCCCTGATGATAACACACTGTCTTATATATTTTTTAGGGGGAGGTCTTATTCTGATCACTCTGTGCCAATCATTGTCCCCTTCTGAACACTCTGTGCCAATCATTGTCCCCCTTGATCACTCTGTGCCAATCATTGTCTTCACTGACTCACTTTTCTTGGGTTCTACCTGTACGGCCGGGTAACAGACTCGGCAGGGATCAGCATCTTGCTTGTCCTTCCTGCACTGCAGCCAGCCCCGACAGAGTCACACCGTTACCCATTGTACCACCCGAATGGGAGATTGGGTCTTATTTGCAGGGGGTGGCTTATATAAAAGTTTTGGGCAAAAATCGGGGAGGGGTGGCTTATTTGATGGGGATGGCTTATCACAGGGGGAACCGTGTAGTTAACTAATTGTATCTAGGTTTGTATCTACCATTCCTAGGTATGTTCAATTTGGTTTTTATCTTTCCTCCATAGATTAGTAGAATGCACCCCCCAGAAAAATGTTTTTCCACTATCTGGAACTTGATATCCTCTGCTTTCAGTAGGTTCAGTGATGCTGGATTGCCTTATCTTTTGCTTAAGCTGTGTTTTAAAAATGTAAAAATGTAAAATCATGTGCATACACTTACACATGTATTGCTAATGGTTTAATTGCACTTACGGGATCCATTCTTGTTGAAAAAATTACCTTAATAACTTCTTGTTTTGTGAACACACACACAGCAAGTAGTATTCTAAAAGGAACTATCCTTTATCTATTGCTTGTGGGTTGGAAAAGTTTTGTGTATGCTTTAATAAAATGAAACTTCAAGTGAAGGGATCTAATTTGTAGTTTATAATGTTTTTTAAACTGTATCTACTGCAATTAAAGGGGACCTAGATGCCAAGAGAATGAGGGCTTGTTTCCATTGTACGCCGGGACCCCTACGCTAAGCGTATACGCTTAGCAGGGGTCCCGACGTATCTCACAGACTCAGCCTGCCGGCGGATGGTCTGTTTACACATCCGCCGGTGTAAAGGCTGAACGTACTCGACTACGTTCAGCCTGACACCGGCGGATCGGCTCAGCGCAATGAAGACAGACCCGTCCGCCGAGCAGGTAAGGCTATCTGTTACGTTGGGACTTCCCGCTAAGCGTGTACGCTTAGCGGAGGGGTCCCAACTCAATGGAAACAAAGCCTTACTCACTCAGTGTTTTTTTGGCTGAAACAGCAGGCATTCACGAAAACCAACATGGCTACTTGCGGCATCTTATATGTGGCTCTGTAAATTATTGGGATATTTCTCTGTGCCACCAGTCCTGTAATTGGTTGATGCTATTGTCAGGGGTGCACATAACTTTTTAAGTAAGCATTTCAGATGAGTACCAGTTAGTGGCTGATGGTACTTACCCCCTATGTAGCGTGGTTTTAATAAGTGATGTCTTCTTCACTGTCTCCCTCACTGTCCTCTGCGTTAGCTTCCTGCATGGTAGGTTCTCCTGCAGATGGACCTCCCTGTTCCTGATTGATACTCCAATTTGCTTTCTTTATTCACAGGTCACCAGCTGGCTTTGGGTCACATGTAATACTCACAGTACAAGTCCTTGAGAACTAGATGTGTTCTTTTTTGTTTAGTCAGAAAATACAGTAATATGGCCTTTGAGAATCGGAGATGGACACCCTTTTCTACACTAACCTAGGCCAATGAGGGCTGTTTGTCATTGGTGTAAGAAACTGAAGGGGGGTACCTAAAGGTAGCCCCAGTGTTACAGGTTTATAGAGCCAGTCAACAAGTGGAAAATGTTCATGAATCTATAGTGCTGTCCTATTAATGGAACAAGAAATCCAATGTCAAAATATTCACTAAGTGTACCTTCACCTGAGTGTAAGAAAAGGTCATTTTGAGGGCCTTGAACCTGCCAATCCAGGAGATGTAAAGTGGAGACCAGGTAGACAGAAGGAATTTGAGGGTTTAAAAAGCTTTAGGGTAGTTGGCCTGGGACAGGGACTGTAGAGAGGGTGAGATGTGTACCCCAAGGTATGGGGGAGAAGAAGTAGTCCCTGAAAAGTCAAGTTGGAGTGTATAGCTGTGAGCGTAAGAGCAGAAAGAGAAACATTAAGGCTCGAAGATTTGGAGACGTTGACCTTTAGGCCAAAAATTACCCCAAGTTGGTCTAGCAGTGGGAAGAGGTTGGGAAGAGAATTGTGTGAGTGAAAAGGGGTTGTATGAGAGGCTATGTTTCCATTATACGTCAGGACCCCCTCTGCTAAGCGTATTGCTTGGCGGGGGTTTTCCGACGTAGCACATAGACTAACCTGCTCGGTGGATGCTCGGTCTTCACTGCCCTGAGCCACTCCGCCAATGTAAGGCTGAGCGTAGTCTAGTGCGTTGAGCCTCTGCACCGGCGGATATGTAAACAGCATCCGCCGGCAGGCAATGTCTTTGTGCTACGTCGGGATCCCCGCCAAGCAATACGCTTAGCGCAGGGGGTCCCGACGTAAATGGAAACAAGCCCTTACGGGTCATCAGCGAAAAGGACGTAAAATGGAAAGGTACCCTATGGGCGTTAGGGTTATTCCTGATGATTCCATGTGTGAAGTAACTTTTTTAGCGGATTGACATAAAGCCCCTCTTCTGCTTGACCAATCACTGAACACCTGGGACAGTATGGTGTATCGCTGAAGGAGAGCCTTAGCTGTTGCCGTACTAAAAAACAGCTTTTATGCGACACTTGTAGCGAGAAATCTGATTTTACAGAGAGCTGTATAGTGAGCACAGTGACCTGTTAAGCTGTTAGCTATAGATTTGATACAATGAATTTAAAGTGGACCTACCACCAGGAATCTATATTTTCATGAATGGCACTAGAAGTGCCAATAATAGGGAGGAAACCCCAAAAACGTACCTGTAATGAGCAATTTAGGAATATAATCCGGCAGCTCTCCTCACTTCCTGGTTCATGGTCAGCAGAGCAAGGCAGGATGTCACAGGAAGATTTGATTTTTCAGTGAACTGCTTTGAAAATTCCCATAGAAGATCACTGAACGCCCCCAGTGGCCACCCGCGATATTGCACCCCCATGTGTTTCATGTGTTGGCTCCACGAACCAGGAAGTGATGGGAGCTGTGTGGTAATCTTGTTAAATTGCTCATTACAGGAAAGTTTTTGAGGTTTTTTTTTACTGCATTCCTCCCTATTATTGGCACTTCTAGTGCCATTCATGAAAACATAGATTTCTGGGGGTAGGTCCGCTTTAAATGTTTGTACGGTGATATTATTCAAAAACTGATATCAGATGAGGGGTTACACCCAAGTGCCAGGTGATCAAGTTTATTGCTCATTTTAGAAGTGGTGGTGTTTTCTGTGACTTCACAATACTTGTCTTCGCGGAGGTAACTGTATTTCATAAATGGTAGGCATTATATCAGAATAGAGGATGATTGTATCTTATAATAATAATAAGTTACTCTCTGTTTGTGATTTCTTTACTTTAGTCTTTTCTCCATGTACGGTATGTGTTTTTTAAGCATGTAAAGTTTTATTAAAAATTTTCAACAAAAATACAGAGCATAAAGCTTACATGGTAAGTTAACAGTCAAATATGTCTCACTAGACCCCAGGTGCCCAACCTGCGGCCCTTTGGACATTTCTTGGCGGCCCACTTGGTTTTCCACTTGTGGCCCCAGAAAACTGTTAATGCATTGGGGATAGGAACTCACCTGTCCTCGCCCAGGATCCTTCTTCGGGAGGGAAAAGGAGGAGAGGGACTCATGCTGGCTGAGCACATGGAAGCCAATCAGCAACCCAAACAGCGCCTGAGCAAGTCCCTCACCTCACCAAGAATATCCCGTTCTAAGAAGATGTGTGCCTATGCTCCCACTATTCCACCAACGAGCGGGGGATTATTGTATGGGGCACATAACCTTTAATTTTATATATATGACACAAAATGTGCATTACCCCATTAAGGTACCCATACACGTTGCGATTTTTTGGGGACCGATGCGATATTCGATTTCGATGCCCGATTTTTGCTTTAGTGCTATTTTTAAAAGTCGGTCGGATGCCCGATTTTTAGCCCGATTATTCAACCGATCGGCTGGTTGGATTGGGAATCTTTTAAGAGTGGCCGACCGTCCAAAAATTACAGGCATCCTCATTCGGGACCCGACCGATCGGTCGGACTTCATTTGCATGTTAGGAATCCCGAACGATCGACCTACCCGACCGACCAGATCGGTCGGAAGGGCTAAAATCGCACGAAAAATCGCAACGTGTATGGGTACCTTTACAGTGTTCCCTTATGCTTGAAGTATTACATTACTATCATTAACAAGTTTTGTTATTTAAAATATGAAAAATAATCTTCTAGCTATACCTGCTGTCATTTTTAAAGCATTATTAAATGCTTATACAAGTCAGTATAGATTGAAAATTTTATGTGCGGCCCTTTAGTGATACCGAGGGCCACACTTGCCACCACTAGACTGTGCAAGGATCTAGTCCACTATAAAACCTAACAGTAACAACCCAATCAACCCCCGTGGCTGCACCCCTCCTCTCCCCTTGGCTGTACAGGGAAAACAATCAGATATTAGATATCCCTTCAATTCAGGACGACAGGATGTTGCCTATGGTTGGAAGAGGTAACAGTTGCAAAGGCATCTGTGAAAACAATGGGCGTCCCTATCCCAAGGCCCACGGAAGACAGTGGAAGACATTGGGCTCTCCGAACCTAAGCGTACAAACTAGAACTAAAACTCAGGGCAAGGTTTTGGGTAAATACTGTGTTCCCCCATATCCTTCCACTACTGCTAAAGGACATCTAAGCCACCAAGTGTTCAGCTAGCCATACACGGCACGGATTCCCTGGCTGATCGATTCAGCACCCGATGGATTCCGGCGATTCCGCCGGCATCCACAGGTGAGAACGATTAGCCAATTAGGGAATCCGATCGTGGCAGCCCACCTTGTACGGCCGGATCCGGGAGGGATCCGTGTCCGATGGATCGCCTCCCGGACCGCAACGCCCCCTGATCAGAGCAGAATCGGACCGAAAAGACCAACAGGTTGGTTCTTCCTCGGATCCGATTCTGTGCCCCTGATCCATCGGATGCGATCGGACGGGCAAGGTGGGCTGCAGGGATTCCGGCACGATGGATCCGCGTGCACGCGCCCGGAATCCATCGCGCCAGAATCCGGCACGAATCCGTGCCGTGTATGGCAGCCTTTCCTCTCAGTCGTGCCTCCGCATACCACGCAGAGGAACGAAACATGTGCATGATGGATTTTAATTGGTCCACTGTAAACTCAGGAGAAAGGGATCTACCCTATGATCGTCCCTTCGGTGGGCATAACATTGCTCCGTGAGCATAACGTGATGCAGGTTATTCGATGTATGTGTTAATATTTGGACATCTTTTTCCACAGTATTTTCTTGGTTTTCGTAATAAGGGAATACAAATTTAGCTGTGGTATTATTGCCAAAGGAAGCCATAGATGCACCTGACAGATAGTATGCAGTTATTTTTGCTTTAAAGAGACCTTATAAAAAGTGACAGGATAATAGAGATATGTTCAGCCTCTCTTACACAAAGCACTGCCCTGGTGTGCAGCTCAGTAGGAGGTTTCCGTGGGCCTTGCCAGGATAGAACTGTCATCAAACTCATGTCTTTGGAAGATAGTTTTATTTAATTCTTCCATGCGATGGAGCGTTATTTCCAGGCTTGTGAAAACATCTTCATTTTCCTGTGAATTTATAACCATGACCAAGGCAATGATTGCAGCTTAATCTACTTTTACTTGATATATTTCTTTTCTGACACTAATCGTCAAGCATGGGCATGCACAGCACGCCACATTGTTCAGAGGTTGGTATTGGACACCTGAACTGATAAGGTTTTCTTTCATACTGCAAAGCTGCAAATCTTTTTCCTAATGAAAGAAATCACAGTATATTAAAGTATGAACAGAAATATATTTTTTAAATCTTTTTTCATGCTGAGTAAAGCCCCCCATACAATTACCATTAGATCTACCAACAACTGTGTAGTATAGTGGCCTCCCTGATATAATACATAGTGAT
>CM070040.1:7327578-7342715 GCA_036250615.1 Ptychadena robeensis | reverse complement strand
GTCCTCCCTGATAGAATACATAGTGATTGGAAGGTATATATCACTGCTATGTAGTGCATTTTGGAGCAGATAAAAAATAAGGATATGGTATTTGTGGAGCGCTGCATAGTGATCACAGTGCCGGTTGAGTTTCATTGTGATGTTTGGGTATTTTGCTTGCGCTTGTGTTTGCATTTCTTATTCAATTCATTGCAAGCACTGGCAAATTGCACATGGGTTTTAAAAAGGTCGTTAATTGCACCACAATAGTGTGAGTGTTCTAAACATCCCTGTAGGGCTCCTCTTTTCTAGGTAGGAAATATATCAAGTATTGCTGGCCTTAACCTTTAGATTTCTCTGTCAGATATCCTTTAGATCTACCAACAACTATGTAGTGCCGGGTCCTCTGCGATTGAACACGGGTAGACTTGATAGTTTAGAATGTCCGTCATATTACATGGTTTTGGTAAAACAAAAGGAGATCTAAAGGAAATGTGACAGAGAAATCTTAAGGTGTATGGGGGCTCTTAAGCTGGGCATACACGGGTAGAATCCAGTGCAATCGACCGGTGATCAATCACAGCGTGGTGACGTGGGTCAATCGAACGGTAATCAATGTGCACCACATGGACACATCAATTCCTGTTTGATGGTGACCCATTTCCCCGTTGTTCCCTGGGTCTCTGCTTCTTCCCAGCCAGTCACTGGCAGTGCAGAGAGAGAGTCAGCCAGCCTGCACACCCCCCATACCCTTGCACAAAGACGTGCTGACCCCGCCCCCTTCACACTCTCCGGACTGCAGCTAGCTGATCACAGCCACCTGTGTACCCTTCAATGGATTTCGACCAAGGTTTTCCAACATGTTTGAAACCCTTTGGTTGAGTTCCTTCGAGCAGGAACCGTGTGTGGCTCAAATCTTGTAACAGATTAGAGCAACGGGTGCCATGAGCACGCATGGTGCCCGATGTTGCTCTAATCTTTTTCTTTATTGAGCTGTGTGTGCCCGGCTTTAGTCTTGTGTAACTAACATAGGAGAATCTTTTTTGGGGAAGCCAAGTAACCTTTCAGCATGTCACACGTGTAGTGTGGGAGGAAACCAGAGTACCCGGAGAAAACCCACACAAATGCGGGGAGAACATACAAACACCTTTCAGATAGTGCCCAGACCGATATTTAAACCTAGGACACTAGCGCTGCATGGCCAGAATGCTAACTACAAAGAAAGAGACATTGGGACATTGGTGCTCTGGGACAACTGTGTGTGTTTTTTTGTTTTCTTTTTAGTGTGGTGGGGTATTTTCCCCGCTTGCATTTTGTGTACCTTTTTTTCTGTACTAAAACTTTGCAAAAAACAATAAAAAGATCTTTAAAAAAAACCTAACATGACCACTTTGTGTGTGGAAAGTTTCAACATGTGCTCGATAAGTTAATGACTAGTGATGAGCGGCATAGGCAACATTCGTATTCGCGGCATGTCGCGAATTTTTGGGAAAACATTCGGAAAAACATTCGGAAAATATTCGCATTTGGCAATATTCTTCTTATTGCGAATATCGCCAGTTTTATGCGAATTTCGCGAATTTTATATATTCGCGAATATATGTTTAACTTGCATTGAGGGGCGTGTTGAAAAAATTGCGAATTTTGGACGCCATCTAAGTGATTTTCGCAAATTTTCTAAAGTGCCGATTTTCGCAATATTCCGAATATTCGCATCACCCCAATATTGGATTTAAAAACTGTTGATGGTCGCAGGGAGTGTTGCTAAGCTCTTGTTGCAGCCTTCCCATTTGTCCACTTGCATTGAGAGGCGTGTGTAATGGAAAAAAAATACAGAATATCCGGAATTGCGAATATTCTGCAATATATTCACCATCTTCGCGAATTTCCGAATTGCCGATATTCGCGGTTAACCTCCCTAGCGCTCTTGCAAGGTCCAGATTTTTGTACCAGAAGCGCACCATAGACTTTAATGGAATTTTTTGTGTTGTAGGCTTGTAACTTCCAAAAATCTGTCCGTACAAGGGTCTAATAGACATCCTGACTATAATAATGTTTGAAACACTCAATTATTATAAAAAAAAAGTACATAAAAAAATTATGAAATGTATCATTTGAATGCTTAAATCGCTTGAATACTTATTTGGTATGAAAGATTTCAAAACAGTATTTATTGATTTCAAAACAGTATTTTTATGTTTGTTCATAATTACATTTTTATTTTGTTTTTGTTTTGAATTGTATTGGATACAGTTATCCCTGTTTCCAATGCAATGGCATTCTCTGAAAGGGTTAACTTCCAAGACCACATCTGCAATGACAATGGGGGTGATATTCCAGTTGTTCCACTGATATTCCAGTTGTTCCACTGATATTCCGATTTGCATATGAATGTCCCAATTTGCACATGAATGTCCCGCGCGGCGGGCGGGGGGGGACATTCATGTGCAAATTGCGATATTCATATGCAAATCGGGACATTCATTTGCAGATTAGACTTGAAGAGAGGTGTCACAGCCTGCTTGCATAACATCGCACACACAGACAGCACTCAGAGCAGAGTGAGCAGCTGGAGGATCTGAGCTGGACGACTCCCTCTCGTCAGCTGCAATAGTGCATTAGCAAGTGCAGGACGAGGTACTGCCGTCAGAAACGCTAGGAAGGTTAATATTCGGAATCCGAATATTCGTGATCATCACTATTAATGACCATCTTTAAGGCCTCTCTTGCTGTTTAACCTCCCTAGCGCTTCTGACAGCACTATCTCGTCCTGCACTTGCTTATGCAGTATTGCAGTTGACGAGATGGAGCCGCCCGGCTTAGCTCAGATCTCCCGACAGCAGCACATACTCTCTGCTCTGTGCTGTGCGGGGATCTTAAGCTTGCCGGCATGTCACCTCTCTCCCAGCCTATGAATTTCCCGTGCAGGGGCCAGCAGGACATTCATATGCAAATTAGCATATCTTCAAAGAGCACACCTGGAATATCGCCCCCATTGTCATTTACAGATGTGATCTTTGAAGTTACCCTTTCAGAGGGTTCCAAATGCCATTGTATTAGATACAGTGATAACTGTATCCAATACAATTGAAAGTAAAACAAAACACATTTCCAATTGTAGTAAAATTTTTATTATAAACAAACATGAATACTGTTTTGAAATCAATAAATACTGTTTTGAAATCTTTCATACAAAATAAGTATTCAAGAGATTTAAGCATTCAAATGATACATTTTATAATTTTTTTTAAATGTACTTTTTTTTATAATAATTGTGTGTTTCAAACATTATTATAGTCTGGATGTCTATTAGACCCTTGTACGGACAGATTTTTGGAAGTTACAGGTCTACAACACAAAAAAAAATGGTCTATGGTGGTGCGCTTTTGGTACAGAAATCTGGACCTTGCAAGAGCGCTAGGGGGGTTAAACTCTCTACATAAGTTACCAGTGTGATTCCTGTGTGATTGGTCGGTGCTAAGTCTCAGGCTTTTCACCACATTACCTCAGCAGTAGCTGACTCTGGGCTGTGGCATGATGCCTACTTTTTTTGTTGCTTAAAATATGATAAAAAGTCACTGAAAGACCAAGTAATCGGCAGGATCACAGGTAATTTTTCTATAAGGAAGAGTTTTTAGATTAAAAGTACTGTTAATAACACGCGATGTTAAAAAGCTTTGAAACATTTAAGGAACAGTAGGAGCTTCACATGTCCTAAGATGGTCTAGTTACTCTTTATTTGTCACAATCTACATCACAGACATAGCCAGCATGTTCTTAGGGATTCACCCGTCTCCCCCCATTGCACATGTATTTGTGTGTATTGAGAACCTGGTATCATGTCACAGAGAGAACAAAAAGCTTTGTTTCCCCCAAATATCAGGGATAAGGAGGCTTTAGTTCTAAAGTTCTAAAGCGTAATGGAATTTTGTTTGAAACATCAAGTTTTATGGTATAGAAATGGATAAATGTACACCAAGGAATATGATAGAGGCTTTTGTTGATGTACAGTAGTACCGTATTTTTTGGACTATGAGACACAGTTTTTTTTACCATTAAAATCAATGGGAAAGTCTCCCTGCGTCTTATAGTCCGATTATGTAAAAATAAATATATATATATATATATATATGGTATCATGTCACAGAGAGAACAAAAAGCTTCG
Organism: Ptychadena robeensis; assembly: GCA_036250615.1. Taxonomy (NCBI): domain Eukaryota; kingdom Metazoa; phylum Chordata; class Amphibia; order Anura; family Ptychadenidae; genus Ptychadena; species Ptychadena robeensis. The sequence continues at coordinate 7,338,571 of CM070040.1, read as the reverse complement.
GCCAGGACTGTCCGCGAACGGGTGGGTCAGGCGTCCGCCTGTTCGCGGACAGATTCAAATTCCCCGCCTCTAGGCGGGGAATTTGAATCGGAAAAACCGGATGTGACGTCAGTGACGTCACATCCGGTCCCTGGAACGCATACTGGAACGCATAGTTCCTGGTTCCGTGAGCCGGATGTGACGTCACTGACGTCACTTCCTGCTCCGACCCGGTTTTTTCACTAGGAGACCGGCTTTATGCCCGGTCTTCTAGTGAAAAGATTCTTCCTCCGGCACGATCACACAGGTTGTGATCCTGCCTGGGGAAGAATAGAGATCATCTTCTCGCTGGCGAACGGAGCCCAACCATCCTGGAAGCAAATACTATGCATCCCAGGAGGAAGAAATTTGTTCCATTCCCTCCAGCCAAACCAAAAAAGCCACTGCCAAAAAGAGATCTCATCTGCACTAGCAGTACCCATTCTTTGAACACACTGACCAACTTATGGAGAGACATTTTACAATAGGATAGCATGAGTTGTGTATTAACATTAATATTCCGCATTACAATAAATACATTTTGTGACAAAGACTCATATCTCCTCCCATATGTAAATAGCTGCTCATGCATAAGTTGTTTAGTGCCAGATTGTAAAATGTGTCTCTCCATAAGTTGGTCAGTGTGTTCAGAGAATGGGTACTGCTAGTGTATAGACACATGATAAAGTTTCAGACCTGCACATTCTTCTGGAACTGGAAGACCTCCCTCCTGGCACTGGGCTTTTGGCTGGAGGAATATAGAGTGAATACTGCATGGTCCTGTCCTGTCTACTTTGCTGGAACATTCTGTATAGTCACTTGATATCTGAATCTTCTCTTCAAAATTTTGGGTGTGTCTTATGGTCTGGTGTGTCTTATACTAGAATATAGGGAGAGAAAACCCAGAACCGGCAGCCTAATCACCACATCCAATTATAAAGTAAACATGGTTTGGTTGGGAGAACTAAACCCAGAGTGGGGTGGCCAACCCCTATGGGCTTTCAAGGTGACTATACAAACAATAGAGTTCCAGTAGGAGAAATGAGATTTACAATTTAATGATCACATTGGCACGTACATGTGTCTTAAGCTGGCCATACACCTTCAGATTTCTCTGTCAGATTTCCTTCAGATCAGATCTACCAACAACCATGTAGTATAGTGTCCTCCCTGATAGAATACATAGTGATTGGAAGGTGTAGAAAGGTCCTCATATTACATGGTTTTGGTAAAACAAAATCTGATCTGAAGGAAATCTGACAGGAAATCTGAAGGTGTATGGCCAGCTTTATAGTCCAAAAAGACAGTAACATAACAAACAATTATTTTAAAAAGACCAGCTTTTACAGAGGGCATAGTCGGGGCATCACAGGACAGGACTCCCTTGTGTCCATTCATCTCATAACCCACACAAGCTGTAAATTATTGCACATGGGATACTGCAGGGAAGCTGTGGTTGTATCAAATAACACATGTGGTAGCAGGTTCTCAGGTGAATGTCACATGCATATAGCCACTCAGGGTCTCAGACCTCTCGTGGTCTATTCATATGGAAGTGCCTCTCTATACTTCCAGCAGCTCAAAGACCTCTAACATCACAAAGACCTTGAGTGGCCCCACATACTTTTATTTGATACAACCACAGCTACCCAGCAAGTGTGGAAAAGAAAGCTAAAGTTTGTTTTATCCTGGATTTCCTTCATTAACCTCCCTAGCGCACTGCCCATATCGCGCCGTTGTCAATCGAGGCAGTATACACCGTACACTGCCTGTCATTTCCTGCCTCGCTCCGCTGCTCTTCACACAGCGGGTGTCATTATTGACACCAGCTGCGTAAGAGGGAAAGCCGGCGCTCCTCCATTAACATGGAGGTCTATGGCGTCACCGTGACGCGATCGGGGCGGTGCCGCAAACCCGGAAATGCTGCAGCGATGAAGACAATCGCTGCAGCTTTCCGGGGAGGCATCGGGTCTCCCCACTGCCGGCTTCCCCTGCGGTTGAGACGACCCTGAACAGCGAATGAACAGGGTTCGTCTCAACCGCTAGGGAGGTTAAGGTGGATCCACTAATTGTTATTAGCATGAAGACATTTGGCCACAGAAGTACCACAATTCATCATTTCATTGGGAATTATGCCCAGAAATAATGGTCAATATATTTTTTGACTGCAGGTTTGTTGACTTAACATGCATGATGCAAATCCCCCATACCAAAAGTGCTATATTAGATCTGGTTACCTGGGAGGCCATTTGAGCACAGTGAACTCCCTTTCATGTTTAGGAAGTTTAAACTTTTTTACATTATACTTAAGACTGCTTGAAGCTGCCAGCAAAAGAAGTATACGCTGCGGACATGGGGATAGAAGGACATTTAAATGATGCTCCGTTGATAATGAGGGGCCTGAAGTAAATATCCCCTTTATAGCATCACCACCAGCCTGAACCATTGATGGATGGAGTCATGCTTTCATGTTGTTACACAATTCTGACGCTAAAGCTAGCCACACATGGTACAATTTATCATTCAATCGATGTTCGATTCGATTTTGTACTTCGATTTAAAAAAATCAAACATGGATTGTCATTTAATCGAAGTTCTCCACATGGGTAGCACGATAATTGAACAATTTCGACTGAAATTAAATTGAAGTAATCTAAAATCGTCGATTGGATTAATGTTTTTTTTAACAGGAACTTTTTTTTCCCCAGGAAGTAGTCATATGTTAATAGCGCACATCGAGATGATTGAATCAAAACAAACAAAACACTTTCAGAAATGTAGTTCGATCATTGATCAATCAACCAAAATTTTCCAACTTGTCCGATCACTTTTCAATCGACGATTTTACTAAAATCATACAATGAACGTCGATTGTACTATGTGGGCAGTACATCGATTAACGTTCAATCGATCTTTTTTTTCATCGAAAGTCGTCGATTGAACGCTAAAATTGTACCATGTGTGGCTAGCTTAACATCCAAATTTTGCAGGTGAGGAGATAAGATTGAGATGCAGTATACCAGACAAAATGTTTCCAGTCTTCTATTGTTTAATTTCTGCTTGCTGTGTACTAGAGTACCGTATATACTAGAGTATAAGCCGAATATAAGCCGAGGTACCCAATTTTAGAAAAAAAATCTGAAAAAACTGAATGACTCGAGTATAAACCTAGGGAGGGAAATGTACTTTTGTTTTGAGGTGTAATTATCCAATTCAGCAGATTTGTAAGTTATTACAAAGCCCCTGAACATGACATCATCACTAGAAGTGCTGGAGATGTAGAGAAGGGATGTGGGGACATTGTAAGGAAAAAAGTATTGTTCTAGCATATCAAGTTTTTGCACAAAATCAGTTCAAATTTCACTTGATTTGAACCTAATTTATGCAAAAACGACATATGCTAGAGCAATAATTTTTTTAAAATATTTCCACAACCCTTCTCTACATCTCCAGCACATTTGGTGATGATAGCATGTTTGGGGGTTTTCAATTCACTCATAAAGTCCACCTACAGTTTAAAACCTAACTGTTTTTCCTTCAGGTAATGTTACCTGAAGTTATGTCCCTTCAAACCATTCTAACCATCCTCTAAACTTTGGCATCGACCCGCCATTTTATCCCTAAAAAATGTAGGCTTTTCATGCCTTTATCAGCAGCATCCCCCCCCCCCCCCCCCCCCCCCCCCCCCCCCCCCCCGTGCACGTAGAGTGATGTGATGACATCACATCGGGGAGGTGGTGGGAAATTCGAAAGAAAATTGCACGAAAACAGTTTTCTATGTAGAAAACTGTTTTCAGTGTGGTTCACTTTGCAGATGTGCTATTTTGCAACCCTCTCTCCCCTGGTGTGTTCATCAGTGATAACTGCATCCAATTAAATTAAAAAAACACATTTACAAATGAATACATTTTTTACTATAAACAAAAAACAAATATAAATACATACTGTTTGGAACATAGTTTTTTTTACATAATTATTATTATAGTCAGGATGTCTCCTAGACCCTTGTATGGACATATTTTGGGAAGTTACAGGCCTACAACATAAAAAAAGCTATTAAAATCTGTGGTGCGCTTTTGGTACAGAAATCTGGACCTCAGCAGTGCGCTAGGGAGGTTAATAAAATATATGCACCTAGTGCAAGGGTGCACCTAGTGTATTACTAATAGTAATGAATCAGTAGTGCACCCTTTTGCTTTGTGTATATGTACGTTCGTTGTAGTAACACTTCCTTCACAAGGAGCAGTGCACCTCTTTGGACTTCTTGCTTTAACCTTTTGACTTTTTTTTGTGGTATTAAATAATATATTTAAATCTTTCTCCTGTGGTCCCTTTCCTTTTTATTTTCTTGAGACTACTGGGCAAGTGTGTGCAGGACTGACACTTTTAGTTTTTTATTCTTTATAAAGTGAAGGATTCACATAACTATAAAAGATATTCTTAGAAATACATGTATATGATACTTTTATGCTGTCATGTCTGTTTGTTAGCATTCTGGGTCAAGGTGTTATTCTTTCCATTTTCACTCATTAATCCTTCCCAAGGAGTGCTATTATTTATCACTGTACAGCATGGGTGTATAGTCAATCATTTTGGATCTGTAACATCATATTTTTGTTTTTGGTGACCGCAACTGCATGTTTTGGTTCAACAGTTTGCAATTAATATAACATAATATAACAGAATTGAGATATTTATTGATACAGACTTGAATATTACTGCTACCATACATCTGTCCTTCAACAACTGTGTAATTTTTGTGTGGGTGTATATTCTTGTAATCCTAGTCATTTGTAGTCATTTTAGCAGTGTGTTCTTTTTAATGTAAGATGAGTTCTAAGGCTATGTTCCCAAAATGGACGATCCGCCGCGGCGCAGACGCGATTTTGGGGAAAGATGTCCTGCCCCCCAACCACTTCGTGCCTGCCATCTCTGTGTCGCGATTCTAATCGCGGGAGACAGTGGGAGATTGCTGGGTGCTAGCAATCTCCCGCAGCTCAATTAGAAACGCTAGTGTGGAAACATACCCTAAGCCAGTTATTGGAGCTTTTAGGGCCCAGGTGCTCAACCTGCGGCCCTTTAGGTGTTTTTTGGTGGCCCCCCTCAGTTTTCCACCTGCGGCTCCCGAAAGCTAAGTGTTAATGCATAGGACCTCACCTGTCCGCCAATCCCTCAGGTCCTCGTCTGGGATCTTTTTTGAATTGGGAAAAGGAGCAGAGGCGATAAACTTACATGATAGGCGTACGTAAAAGTCAATAAGCAACCCAGATGCTGCCTGAGCAAGTCCCTCGCCTCTTCTCCTCTAGTGTTGGTGGGGGATCAGCAGACAGGTGAGTGCCTATGCTCCCACTATTCCCCATTGAACAGGGGTGATTTAATATTACATATTTGACGATGTATACGACACAAAATGTGCATTACCACACTACAACGTTCCCTAATGCTTGAAGTATCATTTAAAACAAGTTTTGTTATTTTAAAATTTTAAATAATGTCTTCTAGCTCTGCCTGCTGTCCTTTCAGTATAGATTGATTCTGAGGGCCGCACTTGTGGCTCCATATTAACAGTTGGCCACCACTGTTCTAGGGCCTGTGTCATTTTGCCTAAGGAGGGCATGCCTGAAGAGGAAATTTAATCTTGGGCACCTTCGGCTCATCCTCCCACAGCTGATCCTTGGGAGTCCCCAATGTTCTATAGGTTGTTATAGAAATCTGGAAAACAGGTGTCAATGTCAGGTGGGGACAAGACAGGGAGACCCGCTTTGTTTCTAATGGCAGCAGGGTGGATTTGATTTAAATCACTAGTCAGTAAGGCTTGATTTAAATCAAACTGATTTAAATCAATAATTCTTGCCGGTATAACTTTAAAATGCGAGTAAGTGAAGATTTTTAGAACAACAACTTTTCATATTAGTTTTTTTTATCCCCAGTTTAGGTTTATCAATCATATTTGGACGACTTTTCTGTTGTACTTAGAGAACGGAGAAAGTAAACCAAGCCTCTGTGATAATATCTTGTAGGCGGAGAAATCTCCCTTGAATAGACACGGTAGAGGGGACACAAAAGCAGATTTGGCTTATGAAATGACATTATAGTACCCCCTGAAGAAGTCTTCAACGACAAATGCGCGTTGGGGTGAAATTTGTGCCAGTTGGATATTTTAATTGTATCGTGTAAGACGTGTAGATCCGCAACAGCGTATTGTTTCTGATTGATATGATGTATGATAAGGTCACTCGCCCTTGTCTATTCCAGGGGAAATTTTGGGTGATGTGTTATTCGCCATCATCAACTTTCTCTATTGTTTTGGGATGTTTTTTATGGGAATTTATTTACCAAAACATTTAAAATATTACAAGCCGTATTATACTAAAACTAATCTTTATTTCATCATGGAATTACCCTTGGGTGGTTTTTTCCTCAAAAAGCATTTTATTTTTTAAAAAATCGATATAAATAAAAAAAAAACGTTTTTTTTTTAAATCATCGATTTTTATCCACCCTGAATGGCAGTTATGTGTTCCTGGTCTTGAAGAGCCTGTGACAGAAGTTTCTCTGCCTTGTTTCCTTCCTCATAATATGTGTTTTGGTGGAGTGTGTAGGCTAGTCTGATTTTGTAGTAAATTGCTATGAGCAGCTCTTTCCTGGTCGCGTCCAATTCCTGCTCTATTTGTTAGGACAGTGACTGTGTTGTAGCGCCAGTGTTTATATTGTGTGCAATGTGAGCTTGTCTGAACTTATGTAGGCTAGATGCCATGGAGATCAACCGCTTCCTAATGCTACATTTATGTGCCTCCCACAACACTGGATGGGGGGTTTCTCTATTGACATAAGATTAACACCCCCTGTGAGAAATTTAACAATCTTGTCATGAAGTTGCTGTATAGAGGCATGGTAACTGTTGGGGCCATATACATTTGGAAAAGTGACATGAATATCCTGTAGGGAGCCTATATACAAATAAATCTGCCCCCGCCATCTTGTAAGATATCTTCTAAAGTGAAATTTCTTTTTGCAAGAGGATGGATCGCCTCTTTACCTTTTCTAAGTGCGTTTAACACTAAGGAGCGCTTTTCTGGTGTGTTCAGGCCTCGAACATACAGCAGACTATAGTAAGTGGGGAGGATATCGGGGTGTACTTTTAGCTAGTCTGTCAAGCCGGGCAGGATAACCTGACAAACACAATCTACAAAACTGGGAGACAGGGAGAAAAACAGACATCACTGTCTGAAGGGGAGAAGAATACATGAACACAAAAAAAAGACAATACCCCTTTTGTCATGTCCAAATCTCCCTAACTGATCTAGTGCAATTGGGGTGTATAAGAGGCGTGCATAATATGTTCCTATAGAAAACCAAAACCCATGCCCCACTTTGGGGTGCTATAGTGCAAAAATGCCAATTGATGGTGTAAACTGTGAAGAGTGAAGTGAATAGTTGGACCCCCGACTCTATCCGCTCTCCTGCAAAAATGTACATGGAATAAAATTCACCAAATACCATTGCAAAAAAACGAGCTAGCCAGTAAACATGTGTTGTCTATAAGGCAAACCTGTGATATGCATTTTTGGTCAAAGCATCAGTAACCTGGGCCTAGCCCATGAGATTCCACTTCTAGAGTCCAGTGTAACTCATACGTATATTACACAAACGGGTGAATGAGACCATTTTACTGGACATTAAATGCATCCTATAGGTGCATCAAATAAAAAGAAACACACGTAACTGGAACAGTCTAAAGTATCAAGCCGTCATCTGATCAATCGGCAACATCCATGTACTTTAAGGTTAAGCCGATCCTCTTGAAGATGTCCAGATCTGGAATCTCTGTTGTAGCGTGTTCCCCAAGGTGTGCATTGACGTTTTGTGGCAGATGCCCTAAGGGAGCGGTGTGTGGATGTCCCTATTGGGTTTCTCCTCTCGAATGTCAAAGCTCTTTTTTCCACTGTTGCGGCAATGAGGCTAGGAGAATTGTGTGCCATTCCGGGACAGTAAGTTTAGTACTTCACAGAATTGTGACACCTCGCCTGGGAAGTGGAGAAGTGTGGGGTACAGTGGCCTCTGTAGGCCGAAAGGGAATTTCCAGCTGTAAGAGATGGATTACTTCCAGCAAGGGAACATGGGACTCTGCATTGCTGCAGGCTCATAGTAGACAAATCTTGGCAAAGTTTAATTTCATAGCCATCATAATAAACTGACCCCCTTTGTCTGGACTTTGGTAAATTTAGCTTCTTATTGGGGCAGTGCTGCAGGCAACAGATGACGTCCCGGGGGGTTGTACTGGAACTGGTCCTGGGGGCACAATGCCCTGTGCGCCTGTACAAATTCTACAGGAGAGTCCAATGGTTCAGGTAGGTGGTTGTTGAAGATGGGCGTCAGTGCTGTAGACAATGAAGAGGGATGTCCTCTTTGAGGCCGCACACTCTGCACCTTTGGCCCCTGTTATTGAGGTCCTCTATATGTCGTTCCTTTGTCCCCCCCTGCACATCCCCGGTGTGTGGCATGGGGCTCACTGCTTTTCAGGGGAACACCCTGGAAAAGGGACTACGTTATGGATTTGCAGTACATCTGGATAAGCAGTGCTGGAGACTTGCTTTACCACAAGATAATACTGTGTCAGGGTATCACTGTTAAGAAAACAAGAGCGGGCAGCTGTATTATTATTATTAGAAAGTGCAATATCTAAATATTAAAGATTGTGATGGTTTTCATATCTCTCCAATTTACACTTTCCTCTTCACCTCACTTTTAACTAGGACAACAGTTCTAGAAACACTGCATAGAGTTATCTGCTAAAACAAGATTATACCTTTTATATGATGGAAAAGTAAATGTTTGGCACTATTTTAAATATAATGGATAAATGCATGCAAATTCTTACAGGTTACTTAGCAAGTTGCTTGTACAACTGCAGTTTATCATATGCACCAATTTTAGACACAGTTGTTTCTATTCTTTTTTTTTTTCACACTTTTCATCTTTGGCTTGAACCCGTTGCTGCGAGTCTGCACGTTCACATACCAGCCTCACAGTGTCGGAAACTGGTAACATGTTTAAATCCTGTCCCACTTATTTTTCTATGCTTGAAATCTGTGACTTTCAGGTGTGAACTCACAATCTGACGCTGACTGGCTTGTGTGATGTCTGCAGACGGATAAAATGGTCACACTGACGGTTCAGGCTCTTTTCTAGATTGGTTTTTAATCAGTTTATATTTTTATGATTTGTTTATAAAATTAATTTATGACGGTGCTAATATTTTAGTTTATCTGATGTCAGTATCATTTTGTGTTTGTAATAATATCATTAACTCAACACTATGTTGTTGGGAGAAAATGCAATGTATAACATCTTTCAACCTCTGGGTGAGGCTAATTTATTTGACCTTTTTATTAACTTCAGAAAGAGTACAGTCACAGCTAAGAGAAAATATTGGTCCTTATCATGTTCTGGTTGTATAAAGTGTCAGATATCTCCAAGACATACTGCTGCAGGTTAATGCTGGCCATACACATACCGATAAACGGACGGATTTTAATCTGACCGACGGGCGTGCGCGCTCTCGCCGTCGGTCAGGTTAAAATCCGGCCGTTTATCGGCATGTCCTCACATGGGGCGACAGATGCCTGTCGCCCCACTTCTCGGCCGGCCAGAGATCCGACATGTCAGAAAATCTGAGCCGATGGGAGCCGATTGCCATAAGCAGCAATGAAGACGGCGTCTCCATCGCTGCTTATGGCCGGCACACAAAGGGTGCCTGGCCGATTGTGGGGCCCCAGAATGCAATGGGAGGCTAACGTGATGACGTCATCACGTTAGCCTCCCGGAGCGACATCGGGGGTAGTCTGCCTGCACACATCGGCGTGTGTATGGCAGGCATAACCTGGCCGCTATCTAGTATGGGAGCATATCGCCAGTTCAATGTGAGCCGGTAGAGTTTCTGCTTTGCTGCAGGCTCACAGAGTTCTTTCGGCCCGAGTCTTTGGTGTAATTGGTGCTGCAGAAATGGGGCGGCGACATAGACCTCCATGTTAATAGAGGGGTGGGGGGGCGTTTTCCATGCACACACTGTGTAGAGAGCCAGAGGGGAGCGCGGAATCATGGCGGAGTACTGAACAGAACTGAAAAGCAGAGTACTTCCCTGGTGTTTAGAGGATGCTGAGGGAAACATAAAAGCAATAAGTGAATAAAACTTTGAACAAAGCTCAGAGAAACTGAATTGTTGAAGATATTCATTCCAATAACTGCATTGCATAGAATCTGGCTTATTGGCCACATGATGTGGGTAACTAGAACCCAGAGAAGTCTAATTAGCCTTTTGGGGTCCTTTCACACCAGCCACTTTGCGTTGCCTGTACAACAACACAGTGTGCTAGTGGTGCCACATAGTACACAGATATCACAGGAAAGCGTTAGGGCACAGGTGTCACAGGAAAGCGTTAACGCTAACGCAGGTGATGCCAGGAAACTATGTAATGCGCCTAGTGTCAAAGGGCCCTGAGTGGCACTGACAGTCTGGGTCCTAACTCGCACTGCATCCAACATCCCTCCTAAATCTAACTGGATCAAATTTATCCTTCGTTAGGTGCAAGGACCATGGCTGTAGCTGGACCTAAACTTCAGTATCCGCATGGATTCAATAAACAAGGCCACTATATCTGTAAAGGGCACTATCTTGTGTATGGCACCGTATATCTGTGGATCTGTAAAACCTTTTTAAATGTAGAAACATTGTTAAAATGTTCAATATCATCATGTGTGCCATACAGAATGTGGATATAAATCAGAGATAGAGAGAGATGTTTTAGGAGATCACCTTATCACCTCAGATTCCTCATCACCACCATACTGTCTGCGATGTTGAGAATAAGGGCTTGTTTCCATTATACGTCGGGACCCCTCCGCTAAGCGTATACAGTGTTCTCCCCAGAAATTTTTTTCAGCCGGGTGGCATGAAAAAGTAGCCGGGGGGTGA